>JAOQGL010000019.1:1078430-1090096 GCA_027564165.1 Gallinago nigripennis
CCAGGTTGCCCAGAGAAGCTGTGGCTGCCCCATCCCTGGAGGGGTTCAAGGCCAGGTTGGAGGTGGCTTGGAGCAACTTAAGCTGGTGGGAGGTGTCCCTGCCCAGGGCAGGAGGTGGAACTCGATGGTCTTTGAGGTCTCTTCCAACCCAAACCATTCTATGACTCTGTGAAACCATTTTTCAGTAGGATTTGAACGGTGGCTAACTCTGAGCCACCTATAGAAGATCATAAGCCATGGCTCTGGCTACCAAACTGGTGACAACTGGTAATTGTACAGATGTGTTGACTAAAACACATGTTTCTCAGCCGATGGTTGGTGGGTCTGGAGAAGGATGAGGCTCCTCCAGCCTGCTTGTGTCATTTTTTTTCTGAAAAAAGCCAATTATCCCTCTTCAAGTGGTTTATCAGAAGTTATTCAACATCAACCATCGATGCTCCTGCCGTCACACAAAGACTTTGCCGGCCTGAAAAACGTAGCCCGAGGAAGGCTATTTCACCCATTTTTATTCCAGAAATTGCCCCAGAAACGAAACATGCAGGAGACTATATTTAGAGGAGAAAGAAAGAAACAACTCCCTGGGGATGGGAATAGCATTATCCCATATCATGTAATTAAAAGCTGAATATGACTAACACATTCCCATACAGATGTATCACAGCGCTGGCGACCATGTGGGATATGTGGAGGGGGAAAAAAAAAAGACCCAGTTAAAGAAACCACAAATTCCAGGGGTGGGAGTGTGAGGAGGGGGATAATGAAGCGCTTTGAGATCTATTTTTCTTCTTTTTTTTTTTTTTTTTAATCCTCTTTGCGAGAGCATGGCCAGATGAAAAACATTAGGTAGCGCCTCGCTCGCCAGAGACCCGGGGGTGGCTGCTGGACCCTCGGGATGTGGGGCAGCATCCCCAGCCCCACTCCAGCACAGCTTCTCCTGGAAGGAGATTTAAGAAGAAAATGGTAAATAAGGGTCAGTTTCCCCCCCAAATAAAAAAGCATCACCCTCCAAAGAGAGTAGAAATTGGGATGAAGGTTAGAAGGTGGTGGCCTTGGGTGCCTACAGAGCTGAGAGCTTGGCCCAAACGCGGTGAAGCTGATGGGTGTGTGGACCACGACCCCGGAACAGCTTTGGGATGGGTCCTTTGAAGTCAAGTGGACCTTAAAATGTAGGAATTCATCTCTGGAGGTCTTCTCTCCACCAACAAACACAGCCTGGCCGGGCTCTCTCTGCTTTCCCCATCTCCTTGAGCGCTGCTGGGTAAAAGCCCGATTGCCCAACGCAAAATTGGCTGCTCAAGGGAGACAATGGGTGTTGAAAGAAACAAAGGAAGAAAATATGGCTGAGAAAAACAGTGTAAAATAAATACATAAATTAGAGGGGGAGACAAAGTTGTCTTTTTTTTTTTTTTTTTTTCTTCAGTAGTGTTATGTATTGGAAAGTGTCTTCTCTAGGCTTGGTTTGGCAGCATTGCCATGTTCTCCTGGACTTCTGGTCCACACCAGAAGGTTCAGCACCCAAGCCCAGGCGCTGTTCTCCGGCTGAGGTCTTACCCAGGAGATAAGGATGGATTTCCTCCATGCTTTATGAGCATCAGGGCTCTGTGTGCCCCCCTGGGGTGGTGTTTTCCTTCTCCCCAGCTCTCCAGCAGAGCAGTGCCGGGCTGTGTGCTCAGCACATGGTCGGAGGAGTCCTGTCCTCCAACCCATGGTTTGCCCAGATGCTCCAGCAACCCCCCAAACCATCTGTGTCCAGACCATAGGTCCCATGCGTTCCATACCCCTGCACCGTGGTCAGGAACCTTCCAAGAAATTGGGCTTTCCTGTTGATGGTCTTCAAGTGCATCCTTGGGGATGCTCCTGAAGCCTCCACCTGCTTCGTAGCGTTTTCCTCTAGGAGCTCTTGACTCCCAGTCCTTGCCAGAGCGCCGACATATGACATCCACAGCTTCTCCTGGGCGTGCGAGGCCTGCTGCCCTGCTGGAGGATGAAATTAGATTGGTTTGACATGATTTATCCCTGACAAATCCATATTAGTTGTTACTCATCTCCTTGTTCCATCATCTTAAAAATTCTTTGATTAATTGCTCCAGTTCTTCTCTGCGACTTGATGCTGAGCCGACAACTCCGTAATCTCTCTGCTCTGCCTTTTCTGCTGCTGCTTTTATATTTTTTCTGCTTTAAGGATAGAAATCCTGTTCTCCACCTTCTGGAATTCTGCTAACTCTGAAGTTCTTAAGACCCAAGCCCTTGTAGAGAATGACCAAGACGTGTGGGTTGGCGTTTTCCCACCCTTCCAGGGACCGGGTCCCGCATCCCTTTGGATGTGGCTCTGTCTTTCTCCCCCCTCTGCCCACGCAGGGTTAAATTATAAAGCTTTGGCCTTAATGCCACATCCCTACTTTTATTTATACCCTGTTCTCCTGCTCTGCTGGCCCAGCCTTGTCTGAAATAAATACATTGTAAATCAACGTGCCCTAATCCAATCTCGTGGTTAATTAATTCTTCCACTTGCCGCCTTCTTGGGGGGAAACAGCAGAATAGATGTAAAAACCACGCTAGCGCCGTTGGAGTGGCTGATTATGATTCTTTACAATAGTCTATTGATAAGAAAATGAGCGTGTTCTTTCCCCATTTGCGGCACAACCTTGGGCAGGAGTTTGTTTTATTAGAGAGAGAGAAAAAAAAAATAATAAAAAAGGCAATTTGAAAAAAAAAAAAAAAAATTGCTCCCTGGCTCCTGTACAGCCACTTGAAAATTGATTTATTTTGGGGGTTTCCACAGCTGTGTGTGGGTTTCCACAAGGCTTTTATTAAATCTGGCCGTTGAAATGTTCCTTTGATTTAATGTGAAGTGTGTTTTTATTTGATAATTCCTTATAGATATGGAGGGGAGGGCTCGCCGAAACCGGCGAGGAACAAACAAATAAATAGATAAAGGAATGGCTCGGTGGCTCTGGAGTAGCCACGTGAGATGTCCTGGCTGTCCCTCAGGAGCTGGGGACACATGGGGACCTCGGGGTGGAGGGGGGGAACTGGCAGAGGAGGGATGTGCAAGCCCCCCCCAGCATCCTTGGGCATGAAAAAAACCAGGGAAATTCCTCCCTGGCTGCGTCTCCGGGATGGAAATCTACTTTGGGAAGAGAAAATCCATGTTGGGGGGTGGTGGTGGTGAATTTGGGGCAGTTAAAGTCCTCTTTGGTGCCTTTTTGTCCCCCCCACCCCCCCAGTTTTCTCCCTGACCCATGCCCATCTCCAGCCCCGGCACCAGGCAGAGCCCTGAGCCAGACCAGCCTGGCATCTAAACGCAATTAACATAAAATTAAAAAAAAAAAAATTAAAAAAAAATAAATAAAAAATGTTTTCCTTAGCGGAACGAGGCAGGAGGAGCTGCAGCCTTCTGCTTTTATTATTAAATTGGCATTTTTGTGCCTTAACCTCCCGCTGACGCCGGCGTCTCCTCCCTGGAGGAGCTCTCAGGGCTTCCCAGTGCTCCCAGTGCCGCCCCAGCACCCTCTGTAGGGCGTTTTTCCTACAGAAAGGTGAAAAGCTGCTCCAGGTTTTTGGGTTAGTAAACACAACACTTGTTGAGCACGCCCTTCGACTGCCAAAGTAGCATCTTTTTTCTAAATAATCTTATTTTGGGATGATTTTTAGATCTTTTGGTGTTTTTTCTTTGCTGTAGTTTTCCCTGTTGGTTTTGTCTCGGCTGTTTTTCCTGCCAGGAACGCTGTCCCCCAGCTCAGAGCTGATGGTTTCCTGCGCTCTTTAACTTGACCACCATGAGGCTTGTCGGAATTTTGGGAAGATGTTGGACCTTGCCCAGCTCTGGTCTCCATGGGGTTGGAGGTTGGGCTACCAGAGGAGCAGGACCTGGTGGCCAAGTAGCCTGAAGGCATCACAGGCAGCCAGGAACGTAGAGGATGTTCTTGGGTACCACAAGGATGATGCCTTTTGCAAACTTACTATTAGATTTTTAACAACCATAAAATAAAATATAGTTTTGTGGTGAGACCCAGGTCAGATGCTCTCTCATCTGAGCCCCCAGGAGGTGCAGGGCATCCACCTCCCTGGGCTGCCCTGGCCAGTGGTGGGTACCCAACCCACGTCCGTGCGTGGGGTCTTCCAGGGATGAAGCCACATGGATTCATAGCATCACAGAATGGTTTGGGTTGGAAAGGACCTCAAAGATCATCTAGTCCACCCTCCCCTGCTGTAAACTGGGACATCTTCCACAAGACCAGGCTGCTCCAAGCCCCCTCCAACCTGGTCTTGGGCACAGCTTCTCTGGGCAACCTGTTCTAAGGTCTCACCACCCTCACACCAAAGAAGTTCTTCCCCAGATCTCATCTCCATCTCCCACCTTTCAGTTAAAAGCTGTTCTCCCTCATCCTATGGCATCCCTCCCTGATCCAGAGTCCCTCCCCATCTCTCCTGAAACCCCTTGAGGGACTGGAAGGGGCTCTAAGGTCTTCCTGGAGTCTTCTCTTCTCCAGGCTGAACTCCCCCAACTCTCAGTCCCCCCTCCCAGCATCTCCATGGCTCCAACAGCTCCATGTCCCTCTGGTGGTGGTGGCCCCAGAGCTGGAGGTAGCACATGGTGCTCCCCAGAGGGGAGCAGAATCCCCTCCCCTCACCTTCCCAACCATCCATCCATCTCCACCTGCTCCCCAGGTCCACCAGCATCCTCCCCGGAGCCGGGATGCGGATGGAGCAGGGCAGAGCGTGACCTCCACGCTCGTTAAAAAAAACCCCCCTGACCTAATTTAGCTGATGGATCTCTGGCTTTCCAGGGGCTGCCCGCGGAATAGGCTGCTCCTGACCAGATTAACTACAATTATTTGGGATTTACAGAGACTGTTTGCCGAAGAAACCGGCACTGAGCAGATTAACCAACTAAAATAATTTGGGATTCGGGCAGACTTCCCAACGGCAAATAGACTGGCAGAAATAAAATTAAGAGAGGAGCAGGGGAAATATGTTGGTTCTGTTTATTCACCGGGGTTAAAATTTCTACGTTCCCTCTTTCCACCCATCTGCCTTTCGCCTTGTCGTGTCCCCCCCCCCCCCCCAAAAACAAATAAAAGGTATGAAGTATATGGAGCGATCTCTCCTGCCTCCCATCTCCACCGACATCAAACACAATAAGAAAACAATTACAGATGGGTCGTTTACTCCAAAAAAAAAAAAAAAAAAAGCCATCTTTGGCTTTTATTTGTTGCTGCCGTTGCCCCTGGAAACGGCGAGAACGCCCTTGCTCTCCTGCCTGTCCTCACCCCACCGTGCTCCTCTGCTTCCCAGCATACTGGGTTATTTACTGGGATTTATGCCTTGGGAGCCTGGGGCTGGGATCTGGAGAGGGGAGGGCTGGGGTGGCCCGTGTGGACCCCCCCCCCCAGGGTGTGGGACCCCCTCCCCCAGGGTGTGGGACCCCCTCTCATCCCCATGGGTCCACTTGGCTGGACCCTTGAAGGATGATGCTCGATCCTTGAAGGATGATGCTCGACCCAGGGACCGATGCTGGGGGGTCACATCCCCCGAGGGAGGGGAGGGGGGGGGCAGGAAAGGCTGTTTCACCCCAAATCCTGTGCCAGGGTGATGTACAAGAGTGGGGGCCAGCCCCCCAAACTGTACCCACTGCTGGTCTGGCTTGTGGGATGCAGCCATCCCATCTCCCCACCACCCCTTGGCCCCTGGGGAACTGGCATTTCGCATTTTTTCTCTTTACATCTCTGTACTTGGGCAGGAATTCTCTTTATTCCCACCCCCACAAACAGCTTTTTTCCCCCCACCCTTTCCTTTTTATTTTTCCTGGTTGCATTTTCCCAGCAGGGGATAACCTCAGGGTACCGACGGGTGCTTCCCTGAAATACCAGGGTCTGTGTGTGTTACCTGAGCATCCCTGAGAAGCAGGGGGGGTGGGAGAAAAATCCCATGGGACAAGGGAGGCTGAGGGTACGAGCAGCCAGATTTGTCAGCAAAAACTTCATCCAGCTGTCGAGGTTGGAAGGGACCTTTCGGATCACGGAGGATGCGTTTCACCGCAGAGCCGTGGGGCATCCCGAGCCGGATTGCGACTAGCACCTTTAAAAAGGAACTAAAATCCTAAAAAATCCTCTCCGTCGGCGCTGTGTGGCCCCGGAGAACCACGGATGCGTGTCTAAAACTGAGCCTCAGCCTGCTGCATCCCACAGTGCCATCTAGCGCGGTCCAGCCCGGTGGGACCAGAGGGATGCTGGGGCAACGGGTCCACGTGTGTGGCCAGGCACCTGTGGGATGGGGACCTCATCTCCAGACCCCCCCCCAGGTTATAGGAACCCCCTTGGTGCTGTCATTTTGTAGGCTCTCCCATCCTTCCTCGCCCTTGCTTGGGTTGGGAGGGGAGGGATGCTCTGCCCTTCTCTGCCGTGGCAGGTCCCCGGGGTCCTGGGGTGTTGCCGAGCCGTGGGGTGGCAACAGAAAATGGAGTCCCAGCAGAAAAACCTGGGATGGGGAATCAGTTTGGAACCTCTTCCCGAGCCCGAGAGTCTGCTTTGAACTTCTAAACGCCACCGTAAATGTAGTCAGGCATATATTTCCATACTGATACTGGATAATAAACCCAGTAGGAGCCCAAAGTACCTTGAGGGACATCCCGCTGTGCTTATTATCCCGTACTTCTCCGCTAATTACTAGAGCCTAAACTTTAATACTCAGGGATTTGTTTACCCACCACTTTCTCAGCTGCTCCGTCGCTGTTTCGCCGCCTCCCCGCGACTGCGCTGACGTTGCCACGTTTTCCTTCCCAGGGGGGGTCATGGGTTTTGGCTCTTCTCATCCAGGAGCCGTGTCACACGTGTGTGGCTCCGGCTCAGGAAACCTTCACCGCCGTCCCAGCTTCTACGAGATGCCACCAGGTTCCCTCGTTGCCCGGCCGTGGGGCTCACACACGAGGAGGTGGGATGGAGGCAACACGGAGAGGAGCTTCAAAACCCACCAACTGGGAGCTCAGTTTCCACCCAGAAGTTCTGCCACTGCCTGCTTACCCAGAAGACATCCTTTAGGGAGAGCTGAACTCCTTGAAAACAAGCAGTAGAAGCTGCCCCAGCCCCAACCAGCTGATGAATTGAATCCAGGAGGAAGATGGCACGAGGTGGGAAGCGCCAAAGACCAAAGAGCCATCATCCTGAGAGATGGTGGAGGTATGGGAGAAGAGTGATGCAGAGAAGAAGGTGGAGGAGAGGTGATGTGGGAGGCTCATGATGATGGTGGACGATGCTCACCTGCATCTGGTGGAGGATGTTCACCTGAGCGGGTGATGCTCACCTGTGTGGGTGATGCGGACCCACGGGCACCTGTGGGTGCTGCGGAGATGTGGCATTGACCTGGAGCACTGGTGGGGTGGTCTGATGGGTAAATAGTGTGCGTTGTGATGAGGAAAGGGCAGGCAGGAGGCCATGGGGGGGAAAGTAGGTGGATGGAGGAGCTCCTCTGGGGACCACTGTCCCCACGTCATGAGCTGGAGATGCTGGGAGCCATCCTGGCTTCCTTGCAGGAATGAAAAGGCTACTGGGAGGCCACCACGGGGCTGTCGGTGGTCCTTGCTGCCCCTTCTCCTTCAGCTGGCAGGCCAGGCCCCACCACACTGCCCCATTTAGCCGGCAAAACTCAAAAGCGTTCGTGTCCAATAAATCAGATGATCGCCCTTTTGTTGGATTAAGATGGATGACTTTCCAACTTCTTGGCTTGTTTACTTTGGCTCTGCTCAAATCCCGTCAACCCGGCTTCCCATAACCATGTTAGAAAGAGGGCTACGTGGAGAAAAAATAAAATAAATAAAAGATTAAAATAGAAATGTGTAATCACCAAATGGCTTTTCTGGTTGGCTTTTGGTTTATGTCAGAGCTCGGAGCCCGTCCCTAATTACCTTGATTACTCTTGACCTGAGAAACAAACTCAAAGGCACTTTTTTTTTTTTTTTTACAAGAGATTAATAAGAAGGTTTCCGAAGGAGGAGAAGGCATGGCGAGCCACACTCGTGTCTGTCCCAGCAAATTGAATCAAGGGTCCATGTGGCCCGTCTGTCTCTCTGTCTGTCTGCCACCCGCCTGGCTCTGTCCCCACGCGGGGTGGAGGGCTTCCAGGCGCCGAATTCCGGCCACCGAGTCGTGTCTCCAGCCAGAAGGTCCTGATTTTAGATCCCTCAAACCAAGCTGCATCCTCCACCATCGTTCCCAGGGAGCCAGCTCGGGCCCTGGCACGGAGCGGGGTGAAGGATGCTTCTCCCTCGGGTTGCATCCCGTGGCCGTGGCGCTGGGAGGGGTGATGCAGCCACCCAGGGCACTGATGGAGAGGCTCGAAGAGCTTTGCAGAGGTGGGGAGCGCAGGGTGGGGGGCAGAAGACATCCCTGGCAGCACCCAAGGCAGGTGGAAAGGTTGCAGGAGGCAAGGTCTACCCAGCAAGCCCCCATGCCCACCTTGGTTGGTTGTATTTTCCCCTCCCAGCTCCCACCTGCCTTCTCTGGAGCTTCTGGGGGGGACACAACAAGGCTTGGGCTGTGTGTAGAGCTCCCAGCAAGTTTTCCCTGGAAGATTCCAGCTATTTTCAGGTCATTTCCTTCTTCTTTCCCAGCTTCCAGAGCTGGTTGTCTGCGACCATGTTCCGGACAGCTCTGGAATATCTCCAAGGATGGAGAGTCCTCAGCCCCTCTGGTGGACAACCTGTTCCTGCCTTTCACCCACTCTCACAAAAAAAAATAAAATAGAATCATAAGAATTATAGTTGTGTTTTGAGGTTGGAAATGAAGGTTGTGGGTGTTTTGGTGATGGACGTGACTGTTTTGGGGAGAAGGTGACAAATGGGCAGAGAAAGGCTTTCAGCCCAGGGTAACGCCCCGTTCTGCAAGAATAGCTCATCTATTTTTGGGGAAGGGGGAGGTTGAGGGGGGGGGTTAAGCCATCTGCTCACCTTGTTTCTGGTTGGGGAGGAATTAATTCCAGGCCGTCTCCGTTACTGGAAACAGAACCTGCCTTAATGGTTTTATGATCAGAACCTGTTTCGAAAGGGTGTCCCGTCCCCGTTTGATGCGGCCAGCTAATTACGAAAGCTGCTTTGGATTAACTTGAAAGGTATTGTGACATCCAGCTTTGAACAGCTGGAATGAAAAATGGCACTTCTTTTCAAAAGGAACTGCCCCAGACGGCTAACGAGGCAGTAGGAACACATTATTTCGTTAAAAAAAAACAAGACCCGGGGAGCTGAGATGTTCTCTGCGAAGACGTGGGCTGGTCTTCCCGTTGGTCAACGCTTGCCTCCTTCCACGTTCGTTTTTATCATCTCCAACTCTTCCCACGAAGAGGAACGCGTCGTTTTATAAGCAGAAGGTAATCAAACCCTAATTAATAACGTGGGAGGATGCAACTTGTCCTCCCCAAATGAGGAGGAGGAGGGCAGAAGGTGGGCCCAGGATGTCCCAGGACAACGATGGCCAGCAGAAGAGCCGGCGAGGAGCAGCTTTCACGCCGGAGAGAAAAACGAAAGGCGACCAGACGCCGGACGAACCGCCGAAAGCAAAAAAACCACAGAAATTCTTGAAGAAAAGGCTTGTGACACCCACGAGGAAGGAAGTGGGGAAGAACAACGAGAACGACATCAAAATGTTGGAAATGAGCAAAAAAAAAAAAACCAAAAAAAACAACGAACCACAATTAAAAAATTAAATATCAAAGGGAGTCCTTCAGGCAAGGGGAGAACTTCCTTCCTCCACCACCCGACACGTGTGGCACCCAACAGGACCCGTGGAGGTCTCAGCCCCGCTGCTGGAGGGTACCCAGAGGGCTCTGGAGGTGCCCCTGAGGGACACCAGCCAAGACCCTGCCTGTCCCCACACCCAGCCTACCACCCTACATCGTTGGGTCATGAAGATGCTGGGAGGGCTGGAGACCTCCAGGCTGAGAGAGTTGGGGGGGTTCAGCCTGGAGAAAAGAAGGCTCCAGGGAGACCTTGGAGCCCCTTCCAGTCCCTAAAGGGGCTCCAGGAGAGATGGGGAGGGACTCTTGATGAGGGAGGGGAGCCATGGGAAGAGGGTGAAGGGTTTGACACTGAAAGAGGGGAGATGGAGCTGAAATTTGGGGAAGAACTTGTTTGGTGGGAGGGTGGTGAGAGCCTGGCCCAGGTTGCCCCAAGAAGCTGTGGTTGCCCCATCCCTGGAGGGGTTCAAGGGCAGGTTGGAGGGGGCTTGGAGCAACCTGGGCTGGTGGGAGGTGTCTGGATGGTCTTCTAAGGTGCCTCCTAACTCAACCATTCTCTGATTCTCCTACTGCAGGTGGATTCTCCTACTGCTCCTCCGGTCACCTCCAACCAAAATCCAGTGACAGTGGCACCTACACACTGAAACCGAGCAAAGAAACAGCCATGAAGACAGAAGAAGTTGGACTAGACCAACTTTAAAGGTTCTTCAAACCCCAACTATTTTAGGAAACAGCCAGAAAGTCCATCCTGATCATTTCCAGCCCATCCAGCGCGTTCCCTGCCAGATGGAGCAGGACCAGAGCAGGCATCTGCAGGAGCACCGTGCTCTCGTGTGAGCGCCACAGGTATTTTGCTTTAACTAGTTTGGTATTTTTTCTTTAATTATTTTTTTTTTTTAACTCCCAGGAGAGCTAATTGCAAACAATTTAATTAAGATCTCTCACTCATTAATGTTCCCGTAGTTCGGCAAGTTTGGGTTCGCTCAGCAGGTTGCAAAGGTTTTATTCTACCCGTGATCCCCCCGTGGCAGTGGGGTGTTTGCTTCATCCCCCGTGGCCCTATGGGGGGCACAGGGGGGGGAGTTTGAATTCCCCTCAGGCAACAGGTCCTGGGACATCTCTATTTTGGGGTGGACGCCTGGCTGTCACCCCCCTGCACCCCCAGCATCACCCCAGCAAGCACTGGGGGCGCACCGTGGGTGATGCCAGCTCTGCAGGCACGAGCCTGGGTGTCAAACAAAGCAAACTGGTAGAAAACCCACAATTTGGTAGAAAGGCCCAAGAAAGTTTAAAAAAAAACCCAACCCAACAAAGAGGTGATAAAGGGAGGGATACAAGGAAAAGCTGGAATCGTTCCCTTGAGGAACATCAACCTTATCTGCCCAGGGGAAAAGAGAAATCTGAGCACTGAGCCCCTGGAAAGTAGGGGAAATAAAAAAAAAAACAACAACAACAACAAAAAACATCACAAGTGACTGAGAAAAGAGAGGAAATGTATTTTTAGTCCGTTTCGAAATCTGGTGTGGGTTTTGTTTTGAATTAGCTGCAAAAATCTGGTTTGGGTTTGGCGACTGCTTTAAGCGGAGCGAGGAGCTCTTGAGCAATACTCCAGCTCCGCGGCTCAACCCGGCGGTGGCCACGTCTCTGGTGGGACAGCCTCAAGCCATGGTTAGGAAATATTTCTTCTCGGAGAGGGTTATCGGACCTTGGAATGGCCCAGGGAAGGGGTTTGAGGCATCATCCCTGGAGGTGTTCAAAAGATGAGTTGACATGGTCCTCAGGAATAGGGTTTAGTGGTTTTTGTCGGGGTTGGGTTGATGGTTGGACTAGATGATCTTTCAGGTCCCTTCCAACCTAGACAACTCCATGATTCTATGATTTTATCCCACCCAGCCACTGCTGGTGGCTTAACGAACTTTGCTAATTTGGGTGCTGGCTGG
>JAOQGL010000019.1:1111089-1146318 GCA_027564165.1 Gallinago nigripennis
CTGCTGGTGGTTGCCCAGAGGAGTACTGAGGTCCATGAGGTCCAGCTGTGGGGTCCGTTGGGCTTCTGCCCTGCTGCTGGTGGTTGCCCAGAGGAGTACTGAGGTCCATGAGGTCCAGCTGTGCATCCCTATGGGCACATCCAGCTGTGCAGCCCCGTGGGCTACTGCCCTATCGCTGGTGGTTGCCTGGAGAACTGAGGTCCATAAGATCCAGTTGGGCATCCCTATGGGCCCAGAAGCCCGTTGGGCTTCTGCCCCACTTCTGGTGGTCGCCCAAAGGAGTACTGAGCTCCAGCTGTGCATCCCTATGGGCACATCCAGCTGCTGCTGGTTGCCCAGGGTCCACCAGGACCTTCTCAAGGACTTCTCCCACCCAGCCTGGGGCCAGCAGGTCAACTTAAGAGAGCTGGGCTTGTTGTCACCAGCTTCTCCTCGTTCAAATGCTTCAGGGCTGGCAAATGTTTCCCTTCCAGGATTTATTCCCTGGGGGGCGACCGGAGGTTTCAGGCTGGAAGGAGAAGGATCCCAGGGCTGCCTTTGTGTTGGGTGACTCAGGAGCTTCTGGATGGAAACCAGCAACCAAAGACACAACAACCTTTGTTTAACCCCTTGTAGCGTTGGTGGAAACCATCTTCTGTACCCAGACTGGGATTTCTGCCTGGATAAACTGGGGAATTCGGGGACAACATTTGGAGGGAGGGATTCTTTTTGGCTTGAGGTCAAAGGCTTGGAATGTTGTGTCTGGAGATGGTAGGAAAGGTCACTCACTCTTGGGCAACCTGATTCTCCTCCTCTCTCCCATGTCCCAAACGGACCATCTTCATGGTGGCCAAGGATGGGGCATCTGCTGGTGCTCCTGACTTTCAGAAGGTGGAGAAAAAGGAAAGCAGTTAAGGAGGTTTTTACTTTGAATTTGTAAATCACCCAAGAACGGGAGTCCTAATAGCTCTCTGGGGCACTGGAAGCTCCTTCGTTAAATTTCTTTATAATTAATTCCTAATTGAGCCTTCTGTTGGTGGGACACGAGGTGACACGGAGATGTCCCTCCCTATGGGTGAGCTGACCCACAGCGTGGAAAGCAGCTCCGCCGCCGTTCCTCCTCCATCCACCGCAGCAGCCAAGTGGCCTCGTTATATTTAATTAGAGCGGGAGCTCGTTAAGAGACGACGGGAGTGCTGCAACGCTGGGCGTCGGGGTGACTCAAGGATTTGGGCATCTCAACATCCATGTTGGGTTGCCCCTTCAACCCAAAAATCTACTTTTAAAAGGAAATATTATTGTAAATTCCCCGTAAGCTTTATAAAGTGCAACCAGGGGGGTGGTTTTTTGCCTCTTCCACTGTGTGCCCCCCCCAAAACCCCCCCTCCCTCCTTATTATCCCTCTGTGCTGACCTTAATTGCCTCTGGACCCTTCCGTCGGCGGCGGGATGGGGCTGGAAACCGGCGGCGTTGGGGACAGAGGCGCTGGCTTCAGAGCCACCCGGCCGACACTGGATGTCACCATTGCACAGCACAAACCCAGCCCAAGGTGCTGGGGGCTTCGCTTCCCTGCGGAAAAAAAAAAAGGAAAAAAATAAAAAGCCTTATTTTATTTTTTCCATCTATTCCCCCCTCCTAGATTGTTGTTTTTATTTTTATTTAGAGTTACGATATCGTTCAAGCTTTGTGCTGCTTCTGGTATTTAAGTAGGATGGGGATAATCCTCCTGAACCCAATTAAAACCAGTTTGGCTCCGGCGGAGTCACTGGGAACTCTGCTCCGTGGCTTGGAGCGAATTTCCCGGCGTTGGGATTACTGAGAAAATTGAGTTTAATTAATTCGGCGACTTCACAGGTGGACGGCAAAAGTTTGGGTTTCTTCTTAAACCGTGGGTCTGCCTGTGAGTTATTCCCTGATTTTTCTGCCTGGCTTCCCAGAGGAATAGAAGAGGATCGGGGTGTAGGTTGTTAGTAAAGAATATATATAATTCAAATCTTTGGTGAAAATAAAGCATCTCTTTTTCCCCATTTATTAAAAAATAATAATTAGCAGCTTCTTTCTTTGGCAGGGGGTTGAATTCGATGAGTTTTGGAGGTCCCTTCCAACCCCTATGATTTTTTATATTTTTTTTTTTAAGTGATCCTTAATGTTTAGTGCTTTAAGCTGCCTGGCTCCGGCGTGTCCCTAAGATGGAATTAGAAGGGATGGGATAAATGGGATTATTGGATAATGAAACCTTTCCCTCCTCTCGCCCGCACAGAGCAGCGAAAGGCGCGGATAGTGATGACCACCCTCCTCCTCACCGAGCAGATCACCCGGGAAGACCACGGCTCGGAGGGCAACTACATCCTTTATGGATCCTCCTGTTCCCAAATCACCGAGGAAGCCGAGTACGTGACAAAGGTATTTCTGCAGCCCCCACTTTTCTGGTCCTTCTTTTGCTCCAGCAGGAAAAAGAGGGAGGAAAACTAAGGAAGGAGAAACTTGTGACAACGCACGCTTGGGCAACCTTTTGATTTTGCACATGGGTGAAACCAGTTAAAAACTGGTGAGGTTTTCCCACCCAGTGCTTAGGAGGGTTGCGAGAGGCAGCCGAGCGCGGGTCCCCACCCAAAGTCACCGCTCCTGGGTGGCAGAGCTGTTTGCTGAGAGATATGAGGAGGAGGAGGATGATGAAGGAGCCTGGCCCTGGGCAGTGGTGGTGTTGGGAAGGGCTCTGAGATGCCACGGAGATAAATGTGTCCACAGAGGGAAGGGAAAGGTTGGACAGGTGATGAGCAGATGGATGTTGGGCTAATGGTTGCCCTGGATCCATCAAAGGTTTAGCAGAAATTGGCCGTCCCGTGGAAAAAGATGGGAAAGGTGGAAAAGAGCACGGATGAAGGTGTGGTTGGAGCTTCTTTGCTGGCTTTGGAGACAAAAACCAGTGACTAAGCAGTTAGAAAGGGCAGGATGGACACATTAAAAACAGTAAGAGAAGGGTCCAGGAAGACCTTAGAAGACCTCAAGGGGCTCCAGGAAAGCTGGAGAGGGAGGGACTCTTGAGGAGGGAGGTGAGCCACAGGAGGAGGAGGAAGGGTTTGACACTGCAAGAGGGGAGATGAAGATGAGATATGGGGAAGAACTTCATGGGTGTGAAGGTGGTGAGAGCCTGGAACAGGTTGTGGCTGTGGCTGCTCCATCCCTGGAGGAGTTCAAGGCCAGGTTGGATGGGGCTTGGAGCAACCTGGGCTGGTGGGAGGTGTCTGGGAGTGGAACTGGATGGTCTTTAAGGTCCAGTCCAACCCTCCAGTGATCCTGGAGGTGTCACTCAACAAAGCAAGGGCGCCTTGAAGATCACTACGTGCAGTAGGTTGAAACAGTCTTTGAGTTGTTCCTTTCCTGAATTCCAGAGGAATTGCAGGAATAATAGAGTTTAATGAATGGATTTAATGAGCTGTAATGAGAGAAGACCCCAAACTTTATTTCTTCATTACCTTCGTAATTAACTTTATGAAGTTGCAGTTTCTTTCCACATCCCGGAACGAGGTTGAAGTAAAGCCTCCGTGGCGAAAAGAACGTGATTTATGGTGTAAAACCCTTTTAAAAAGGTACAAAGTGCCCTTTGTTTGGGGCAGTTTATTTTTAACAAATGAACTTGGCGGAACGGACGCGGGGCCCTATACGTGGCCAGCGCGTTCCGGCAGAAATCGGAGCGCTTGCAGGGCGCGTTCCTTGCATGTACCGGGCTTTCAAACCCGAGCACAAGTTTGGGAACCCCTCGGGGAGGGGGGGAAAAAAAAGTGGTTTATGCAATTTAAAATGAGTGGTTTTGTGCAAAAAAGGCAGCCTCCAGGAGGCAAGGAGATTTGGCAATGGAAATAATTCACGCAGAACGTTTCAATCCCAGCTCGGGAGCATCTCCCACCCCGTTTTCCGGAGAGACCTTTGTAAGAAAGCAAGTCTTTTAGAGTCAGTTTGATCACTCAAGATGTTTTTCTATTATTTTTTAAATGAATTGCCATCTTTTAGCAGCATCCTCAAGTCTTGGGTGATAGAGGGGAGGCCAAGAGCTGGAGCTGCAGCCCCGTTGCGACCACCATGAAGGAGACAGAAGAGCAGCTGCTGGTGGTGAGCAAGGAGAACCAAGTGCTGAAGATCAAGGTGTGTTTGGGGTTTTTTGTTGTTTTTTTTTTTAAAGTTTCAGCTGAATCTGTGTTCCTGGCTGCCCAGTTAGAGTCGGGACCCAGCTGGTGCAGCCCCATCCCGTGCTGGAGCCTTTCCTTTGGGAAAGAGGCAGATTCTCCTGCGTTTTCCCAGCTGTTGCAAAACTCTCGTGTTCCAGCAGGTGATAAAATTCATGTTAAAAATATGCTTTTTGGGGACACATCCCATTTGGGGCTAGAGAGACAGCAGGGTCAGCTCTGTTGGTAGTTGACATTTTGCAGAAAGGGCTTATTTTTCAGCATGTGGTTATAAAATCACACAAAATATATATGTGCTCTACCATTACTTTTTCTAGCTGGAAGCCACGCGAGAAGCAGGAGTCCAGGCTCTCAGATCCGCTTCCCAGAAACTCTACGAGAATTACCAGGCTCGCTCAGGAGAACTGAAAAAAAGCCAGGAAAATGAGAAAAAGCAAATCCAGGTACAAATCTTCCCGTGACTGTCCTGTTCATCAAAATGTTTACATGGGCTTTGCCTCTCTGGGCTGCAAACTCAACCTAGGACCTGCTGAGCGTCTTCTGGTTGCCCAGTGGGGAAGTTAAATAGGGAAATTTAAGATATTTTGGGTTTTTTCCTGATTCTTGGAATCGCTTTGGCTCGGAATTCCTTGAGCTCCATCTGCTGCGTTCGCCGCCTCCCAGTACAGCTCCATTAATGCCCTTCTTTGGTCCCAGGCTTTCAACCTCCAACAAGAAGAGAAGCTCCGGCAAAGCTCGGAAGATGCCAACCACCTTGCCCAAGGCATCCGGGAAAAATGCACCCACATCGCGGAGATGGAGCAGCGCGTGCAAAGGATGGAGGAGGTATGTCCATCCCTTCCACCCGTCCATCTGTCCCGGCACCGGGAGTCGGCGCAGGCTCTTGGGAAGAGGTGGTGTTTGCTTTCAGGGTTTAGGGCATGCCAACAGTTGGGATTTGGGCCTAAAAAGGACCAAACTGAGAACATTGAGTTGTAGCTAGAAATAAACCACACAATTTGAGCTTTCTCGCTTATTTTGGAACTTGCTTAAAACCTGTAGGGAATCAGGGGGGAAAGTCTTAATTTTTCGGTGTTGATTTCTCCTCCTGAAGAGTTTCTCTTCCTTAACTCTCAGAAAAACGCGATTCCGAGAGGTCAGGCCGGTTGGTATCTCCAGCTGATGTTGACGTGGGTGGTTATTCCTGAATTCTTTCTGTTTGCAGAGTGGAATTATTGAACGTACAGCCCCAAATTCTCTCGTTAATCAAACGGTAGGAATCGTTAATTCCGCTTTTCTCTCCACTTTTTGCTTCCTCAGGAAAAGAAAGCTCTGACAGAGAAGAAGGTGTCGTTTGAAAAGATGCTTCAACAGATGATGTCAAGGAACGAAGACGGCAAACGGTGATTAAATGCGTGTGATGATAGTGGGTTTCTTTCCTTCTGGGGGGAATTATTTCATATAAAATACCAGATAATAATGGTAAAATTATTCATGATGAAAGCAACCGGTTCAAAACCGGATTTACTGTGGTTGCTTGGAGTCACCAAGACAGATGGTGATGTCCTCCAGCTCTTAGATGGTGATTCTACTCAAATTCCTAGAACTTTTCCTTCCACCTTGTATTCCCTTTCCTGACTTTCATATCCTTGGGAGCACCTAATGTTTCCAAAGTGGGAGGGGAAAGGGGCTGGGTGGGTCAGTGATCCCTTGGGATTGATTGAACCCCGGGGTGCTCTGCTCTCGCCCGCAGGTGCCTGGATCTCCAGAGGAAGATCTCCACCCTGCAGGAGCAGATCTGTCACCTCCAGGGGATGATCCAGGCGCAGCACCACAGCCTGCGGGGCGTGATCCAGGAGGTCAGAACTGGGAGATGCTGGGTGCTTGTGTGTGTGCTGGGGAGGAACACAAAGATGGTGTGAGGACAGGCTGAGAGAGTTGGGGGGCTTCAGCCTGGAGAAGACAAGGCTCCGGGGAGACCTTCCAGTCCCTAGAGGGGCTCCAGGAAAGCTGGGGAGGGATTCTTGATGAGGGAGGGGAGCCATAGGATGAGGGGGAACAGCTTTTAACTAAAAGATGGGAAATGGAGATGAGATGTGGGGAAGAACTTGTTGGGTGTGAGGGTGGTGAGAGCCTGGCCCAGGTTGCCCAAAGAAACTGTGACACTGTCTGTTGAGAAATTGTTTTATAAATCAATTAATCAATTAGTTTGAGTTCTTTTATGCTAAAAGACTAAGGATGTGAACGGTCTGTGATTCCCCTGGTGCGGTGAGACATTTAACTCTGTGGTTTTGTTCAACACAGAGACGTTTTTGATGTATTAAGGTTCCAAATCTTTTACAAACTTTATTTCATTTCCTCCCTTGCAGGCAGAGGAACTGAACAACGAACTCCGAAGGCAAGATAAAAAAATTGAGACCCTGACAGAGAAGCTGACGATGCTGGAAGCACAGGTAAAAAGTCCAAAAATAGAAAGATACATTGAAGGGAGAGAGCAAAAGTAGTTCTTCACACTGCTGGGCTTGTGTCAGTAAGACGCTGTCGGGGTGATATTTATTTGCGCAGCATCTTTTAATCATTTTCTTCTGAAAAAAAAACAGGCAAAACCCACAAAAAGAATCCACCCAAGCCCCCAGAAAACCTTTCTGGAGGAGCAGCAGGTCGTAGCTGGCATCCAGGTTTGGCCCTTGTCTGCAACGTTATGCTGAGAAGGGTTTATTTTATTTTTTTTTTATTCCTTGCAGAATAAAGAGCTGAAGGACAGGGTGGAGTTCTGGTCCGGCCAGCCCAAGGCTAAAGTTTCCAGAGCTGTGTGGACAGAGTGAGTACCTGGGGAGGGTCCAGGGGGGTGGCTGAGCAAACTTCATCTTCCAGTGATTACCTTCTCTATAGAGGAGAGGAAAAATTGAAGCTCTGCTTCAAACTTAGGAGCTGGTGGTGGGATGGTGGTAGCCTGAAGTCCTGAGTCCCATGTAGCCATCCATCGGAGATGGGGCATGTTCAACACATCAACCAAGGGCACCTGGAGAAGCCTGGACATGGTTAGAAATTAACTGGAGGAGCTTTTCCCCTAGGAGCTTTTCCTGGAGGATAAAGTCCTTTGCTGGAGTAGATCTGGACACAGGTTTCTGCTCTCAGTCAGCTCCTCCATATCCAGGGCCATAGTTATAAACCTCTGGTTGATTTTGTACGTGGTTGTGGTGGGTTTAAGCCAGGTCTGAGTGATCTCCACCTCCCTTGTTGTCACTCTGCAGCACCCCAGGAGATGTTGGAGCTTTAGGAGCATCATCCCCTTACCTGATGCTCAGCAGACTGAGGAAGCAAAAGAGCTAAAGGCACGACTGGATGTTCATCTCCTACCTTGGTCAGAAGGACTTTGTGCTGAAACCTGTAACTCCTCCAGCCTCTTTTTTACCGCGAAGCACCTTCAGCAAGTGTTGCCTCTCTCCAAAACGTGGCGCAGGAGCGGCCCTGCGGAGCTGCACTTGGAAGAATAAACCTGGAAAGAAGGGGAGAGCTGATGAGAGAGGTGGTGAGATGGCAAGGGCACCCCTGGCCATGCCTTAGGGGCGTTGTGTGGCCAGATCGACTCAGCCAGTGCAGAGACTCAGCTTAATGTGACTCCCATTTAGGTTAAGATTATAAAATAAACCTTTGGCTACCTGGTATGCTGGTACAGTTGCCACTTCCCCAGCTGCAGTTGGAGCTGGAGCCACGGTCCTGTCCTTTCAGCTGGTCACACAACATGTTTCAGGCAGAGCAGCAACGTAACGTCACCATGTCCTCGGGCAAGGAGGGAGCAGAGCCCTTTCTGGGTTAACGCGGATCTTGATTTCCTGAAAATCTTTCCATGGCAAAGAGTTAAATTTTCTGCCCACGTCAGCTGGAGCGTGAAGTTCCTCCTTGAGCCTTCCCAAGGGCTGAAATGCCTTTTTTTTTTTTTTTCAGAAGAAAACCACAGTTGCAGGTGGGAGGGCTGGTTTTTCTCCCCCTGTACCCTGGGAGAGGTGCTGTGGTGGCCACCCATCTCTCTGTCTGAGATCCCAAGGCATCCCTTGGGAGCTAAATGGTGTCCCCAGGGGAGTGACAGCAGCTTTGCACACTCACGTTTAGCTCCGCGGCGTGGGACAGAGGGAACAGCCACCTCCCTGGTCTGGCTTCTAATCCTGGACGTGCAGGTGGAGCAGCCTTTGGAAAAAAAAAAAAAAAAGAGGAAATAAAGAACAGCGTTTGCTACTTCAATAAGGTACAAAGTTTCAGTTTGTTCCTTTTCTTATCCAACTGGAGGTAAATTCTTCCCAGATGGTGTCACTCCAGGATGAAGGTGCAAATAAAAGCTTGGCAGCCGCCAGGTCATTCTCCCCGTTTACAGAGGGTGAGTTTTGTGAACTGTAGAGTTTCCTCATCAAGGAGCTCTCCACCCCCAAAAAAAAAAACCACAGCTGAGACGCCAGCTTTAAAAACATACTTTTATTCTGGAAAATAACAGTGCAGAAACTGGAGTCACAGGCTACATTCCTCAGCTGTTTTACACAAACCCAGACACCAGTGACGTCGGGTGAGGGTACGTTGGAAAGTACAACAGAGTGACGGTAACACCGGGGAAGCAAGCGCCACGCTCCCATTGAGGGGCATCTATAATAATTAATAATAATTATTATTAAAAAAAAGGCTTATTTGTGTTCAAGATATAGTCTCAAATCACACTCAGAGCACTAGGCATAGCACAGATCTGTTGAAGACAAACGGAAAACCATGCTTTACAGGAGCGGAACAGAAGGAAAACACTTAAAAAGGTCATTGATACAGGATGCTTAGTGTTTATCACCTTAAGAAAAACCAAAAAAAAAAAAAGAACCATTTAACTTCCATAAGTTAAATCGAGTCAAATACAACAGGCTTCTTTTAATATACAGTTTTGTCCATTAAAGCCCTATTTGCACGATGAGGATGGACAACTTCAGGGTCTATTTTTCTAAAGTTCTATTTTAACCAGGTAACCATAGAGAACAAAAGCACATAGCAAAGAATCATTTCCTCTGTTGCCTTTAACTAGTTCAGATAGAAATAATAATAATAATAATAAATGAGAAACAGATCTGCCCACCATCAAATAGGCCCAAGTCAACAGCATCCTCAGGGACAAAATAAAACAATTAAAAACTTATGCTATAAGGAGGTGTGGGGGAAATTTATGTTTAAAGTAAAAGAACTAAGATGGGAAAGAAGCTGGGAAAATTTAGCTTTCTCTTTAAAGATACCTCAAGCCAGGTCTCCTAGCAGTCAGGTAAAAAAAAATTATTCATTTTAACAGCTTGACATCAGTTCCAACACTTTTTTTTTTTTTTTTCTTTGTAAGAAAGATCAGAGCATGGTCTGAAACTCCTACAGCGTTCACACCTGTATAAAAATAGCAGTCACTTGAGGTTATTTTTACACTTTTTGCTACTTTTTTCTTCAATTATAGTGCCAAGAATACAAATTTTAAAATAACAGCTCCAGATTGTTATATATACACATTATTATTTTTTTTTTTTAAACCTTAGACTGAAAACTTTAATTAGATCCGTGGGATTGAAATAGATCTAGGAGATAAAACTTCTTACCTTGAAAGAGCAGGTATTAAAGTCACATCTTATACAGCTTTTTAATAAACATTCTTACATCACCCAGGCCTCGAAAATGTAAACTTATATATGAGAACCCTTTGCATCCAGCACGTTAAAGAAGATGTAGCCTTCAGAAAACAGTTAAGGCAATCAGGTTTTAGAAAATTACCAAGACTACGAGGAAATAGTTCAAATTATCTTTTGCTACATCATACCCACTGCCAGTCACAGTTGGGAAATCGCCCGTTCTTGCCTTATTTTTCATCCTTTTAAAAAGAAAAACACCAAAAAACGCATTTCAGGCACCTAAACCCCTCTTTTTTTTTTTTTTTTAGAGAAGCAAATACCTTCCCTCTTGCAATCGCCTGTAAAAAGCCACAGAAGGCAAAGGCTATAGAAAAAAACACGAGTTCCATTTGGAAGTGAGTCACTAGAACAAGGGGAAAAAAAACCAAACCCAAAAAACCACACGGTAATAATTGATCACAGATAAAAATACTTCATTAGAACGAAAGCAGCTTAAATGATGGTGAAGCCTAAAATAAATGGATGTGCCCCACGCCGTTTCAAATGCTCTGGTGGCTCTGGATGGCTATTGCTACGTGTCACCTACAGGACTTCTAAGGAGAATATCTGCTTAAGCATCTAAAAACCGTCATTATTAAAAGTCATTAATATTCTCCTGGCTTTTTTCAGTTCATGGCTGGACAAGATTTAAAATATAAAATAATAAACCCGAGTTCACTCACATCTGTATGGTCGTGGAGTTGGTACTTCCGTGCAGGTGGGGTTTTTTTCCTCGTTTTACACCATTTTAGCTGTAGTTGTTTTGCTCTGGCAATAGCTCCTGACTTTGAAGAGATCCAGTTCAACCATTACACATGAGCTTAAGTAACTTTCCAAACTGGGCTCTCTGGTAAACACTACGTTTAAGGGCATTTCTCTTATCTAACCCTTTAGCACCGCTTCTATCCTGCAATTTCCAGCCAGCCCTAGGTATTCCCACCCCTCCTGTTTTATTCCCGAGGATGGAAAGCAGCTCAGGACCCTACCCTGGCACTACCAGCATCTCCCATTGCCCAACTGGTGGCAGGGCTGGCCGAGGCACCACAGTGGTGTAACGTAAAGGCAGGTGGGCATAAATTCAATTCAAATGCATGCATCAAAATAATAAAAATAATAATAATTCCATTTGACAACAGCACATTTGCCCTCCTCTAAAAGATCTTGGCACTACTACTCCAACAGGGGCCGGGGAAACTGAGGGCAGGGTCAGCAGAGGATGCTCAAATGGCAAAATAAGAACAGCAGCATCAGTTTAAGGCCATTCCCTGCTGACCCTGAGCTTCCTCCCTCCTCCGAGGATGACCCACAGGCTCTAAAGTCACTAAATTTGGCAGTTTGGAAGCAGAGCAGCAACCCCAGACTTTGGCACCGGGTTTTCGGCCGCGCAAATATTTAGCGACGGGTAAAGGACACCATTTCCTCCACTGAGACAGAAGGGAAGGTGACCAGAGGGCCACCAGTCCCACTCTTAACGCAGCGTATTTTGATGCCACGGTTTTACATTCCTGCTTAAAACTGGGAGAGGAAAAATACCTGTGGATGAGGAGGAAGAAGGACCCTACGGTGAGCTCTACGCTGTGTACAGGAGAGGACACGCCGAGAGGATTAAAGGACGGGATTCAACAAGAAGTTGGGTAGCTTGAATGGCTGCTGGTGACAAGGAAGGCAAGGAGAGAGAAAATGAAACCAAAATTAATTCTTCTCAGCGTTAAGATAAAGGCTGCAGAGAGAGCACTGTGCTGGAAGGACACCAGAAAACTGAAATAAAGGATTTCTAAAAAGACACAAAAAGAGAAAGCAGTGCCTGGACCAAAATTCAAGACCAAAAGCCCCCAGGGTTAGAATAACTGCACTGACATTTAATTTTCAGTATAGATAAAGCATCACCGTACCTTCTCTCCCTCTCCAGCTCTGATGCAGGATATGGAGCAGGCTTGCAAACAAGCTGTATCTGTGCTCAAAAAGCTTAACTTCCCATTCAAATAAATATAAACCCCATTTTCCAACAGCAGAATCCGGCTTCAAGTCCTAACAGGATGGATAGGATGAGGCTATATCCTCCCAGAGACTTTTGAGGAAAAGCAAATTGATTTCTCAGGGTTGTGACCTGGAAGAATCACATCAAATGAAACGTTTGGAGCAATAGAGTGCGAAGGATGGGAACTGTAGGATACGTGGCTCCGGCAAAGGATAGATCCAGGAGGTGGAGATCCATCCTGCTGGAACTCGCAGGGTGCAGCTCACTGGTGTCACAGCAGCCTGTATGGGACGGATTTTTTGGTGACTTAGCACCAAAAAAAATCCATTCCAGAGTTCCAGAAGAAGCAGAGGGAAGCCCTTCAAACCAGATAGAACAGAGAGAGGGTCTTTCAGCTCATGGGATAGAAAAATTCATTCCCAGACAGGCACGGCTCTGTAAGACTCGGAATAGCCCCCTGTAGGGTTCGTTCTTTGCTGGAGTGACCATTATTTCCTAAAAATGACACAGAATTTGTGAACTTGAGCATTACTCTCACTTTCAGTTCCTACCAGGGCAGCAAGGAGTGGCCCTGAGTCACCCCTGCAGGGCTGGGGGGGGGACACACGTTCACAAGACCGTGACGCCGCAGGAAGACAAAGGGACGTGGCCAAGCGGATGTAGAAGAATGAGAACCTGCTTCTGGGTGTGGGTAAACCCAAGAAGAAGAGTTCTGAGGAAAAAAAAAGGAGTAAGAGTCAAACTGTGATGGAGAGTGGACAGAAGGCAATTCTTACTAAGAGTTCTTTATCTAGTTTTTTTTCAGAGAGTTACCCCGATAAACCACCAAGCTGTCAGTAACCATTCAGAATCACTGATCACATTCCTCTTTTCCGAATTTAATAATCAAAAGCTACTAAACCACACACCACGAAAGGATGTTTGAACTTCTCTGCCTTTCCTCCAAAGTTCCGATGGCAAAAATCCTTCGGGGATAATAATTTCACGGGCATTAACAGGCTGGGGTTTGGAGCAACCTGGTCTGGTTGGAACTTGGTGATCTTTAAGGTCCCTTCCAACTCTAACCATTCTATTTTTTTTTTTAAAAAAAGAAAACTACATAATAATAGTCAGTTCCTTTCACTGCAAGTATATAAATCCAAACCAAGCAATACTACAGTCACTTCCCTTTCATTCCTAAGAAGTCTCTTGAGTCACCCTTGCTCCATCAGCACTGGGGAATGTCCAAGTCTATCCTTATGGATCATGGATCCATCGAGGCAACTGGACTTCATCGAGGTGCTTTGAAAACAGCATCCCCCTTTCACCCCCTGCTCAACAGAGGATCCGGATTCAACAGAGAAAATCCAAGGCCACAAAACCAGGGATTTCTTTGCAAGCGACACAGGTCATCATTTTCAGGAATTTGAGACACATTACAATCTTTTTTTTTTTTTTTTCTTTTAAACTACCTCTACATTTCATGCTACGTATTAAAAAGCAATACAGCTTCAAAGAAAACCCCTGAAATTTCCAGTCTCCCTATCTCAGGATCTATCTCAATATCAGCCCTAATTACACCATCTACCTGGAATATCGCCTGTTGGCCACCACAACAGCTCTTCCACCCCTTCAGACTGTTTACAGCCTCTAAAAGGACCTGTGTTATACCTGGTTGTAGAGTACACACCACGTATCACCTTTAGGTACAGTCCATCACTTATACAGACTTTACAACCTGCAAAGTTAGATCTCTGGCATTTGGTAACTTTAAAGTAGCTTAAAGCGCAATAAACACAACTAGACCTTTAACTATCACCTGTATCAAAACAGAACGGTTATTTTACAAAAAAAAGAAAGGACAGGGAAAACTAATAAATATGCTGTAACTTTAGAAAATGAGCTATGCTTATAAATAGAGTATTTTTTTTCCTGTATTGGTCTTTGTGATAAGCAACTTGTTATTTTACTAGAAGGTGCGTCGCACCCCCCTCGGCACCAAGACACCTACAAACTTCTGCAAAGTCATTCCAAGTCCCCACCTCACATTTTTTTTTTCCACGTTGAGCCTGAGAAAGCTCTCCTCTGGTGAAAACCTAAGCATCCAGAGACACAAAGACACACCACGGGGGGACTTTACTGTTCCCTTCCAGGCATCGCCAACAGCCGGAGGTTCTTCCCTATGTCCTACCTGCCATATGCAGTTACCCAGAGAAAAAGAAGAAAAAAAAGGTAAGGTAAGGAGGGGTAAGAAGTTATTTCATAAAATATAGTTTATCTCTGTTCCCATACATTATACTCTCTTCTTTATAAACTGTCCCTGCAGCATGACAATATCCCTCTCCGTACTTTTCCCCCTAACGCTCCAATTCCCGCTTGGATTATTTGCAACACAAGCAATGCTGTGCAATTCCCTGATAATTTTTTATATATTTCTTTTTTTTTTTTAAATTAAATGCTCTACTTCCTGCCCCCTAACCCAAACCACACACACACATCCCACCCCCCCTTTCAGCCACCAGTGATTCAGTCAGGACGGATTCACAGCATCACTTCATCTGTGCAAGTGATAAAGGTTTTTTCTTAATAAGCCATATAAAATCTTTTCTATATCTCTGCCTTGGAAAACACACGGTCCCTGACGCAGATTAAATATTATAAAGAAACAGGATTCTGTGGAAAAATGGCCTAGAAAACCACCCACCTCCATTTTCATTTCAGTATCCAGTGTATGAAGACAATAGGGTCTTTCCCTCCTCGTTTACAAAAATAAAGCTACTTTCCTCTATTCAGTATCCTGAACCCGTGAAAAATAAAGGGGGGGAAAAAAGGAAGGGGGAAGAAGAGATGGGAGAATTTTCCATGATGATGGCACCGTATCAGGAAGATTTCAGCACGAGAGCCTCACCGAAACGCAGCTTTCAGTTTTAAACCAGTTCTTTGGAGACAAAAACCCACCCAAATCCCGATAAAACGACGTTAACTTCGCTTCTGTGCGGGGCTCGAGCGAGCCGGTTTGAATTTTGGTGGTAGGTCAGCCGTATTCTGATGAATTCTTTTTTTCCCTTGGTTCTCACAGTTTAAGGGGGTGACGTTTAGCAGGCACACTTTTTCTCCTCCGGTTTTGCCGAATCTAGTTTTCCCGAGCTGCTTCCGTTGGCCGCGTCGGAGCCTTGTGTCTTGTCCACGCACTGCTCCATACGCTTCATTATCAAGTCCAGAAGAGTGTCCACGGCTTTCTCCACGTTCTGGCCAGTAGCAGCGCTCGTTTCAAAGTAGGGAATGCTAAGGAGAAAAGGAAAAATTTGGCTGGAGAGGTTTTTAAAGACAACCGAGACTCAATTCTTTCCAACGCTCTCAGTGCAACGAATGGGAGAGAGAATTCCGCTTTTTTTAGGACTCTATTTCCCTGCCGGGCAGAACCCAAGCACCAGTTCCAGGCACAAACTGGGGTGACACCAGCATAAAAATGCCCCGTTAACTTACAAAGCGTGTCCTGGCATTTTCACCTCAAATTGAGGTAACATTAGAACAAACTTTGGCTGAAAAAGTCTTTTGGAAAGACTATTTTAAAGAGAAACCTTGCTCTGGGTTATAGAAAATTACACAACAGAACAGAAAACTTATTTTTGGGGGGCAGACAGTTAAACTATTGCTATTTATTTATCTCTCTCCCTTCCTGTTTACTTATAAACACAACTGAGATGTTTCCATTCTGAAATCCCCTTGGAGTCCAGAATATTGCCTTCCAAATCCTCCAAATTCTCTTTTTCAGAAGAGAGGATTATCCATTGCTTCCAGCACTTCCATCTTATGGAATCTGGCATGAGCTACCTTCTCCTCAGTATCACCGTTCTCCTTACCTGCCTGCACACAACTCTTATATATTCTTTTAATATTTTTAAGTCTAATTTGCTTATCATTCCTTACAGTCTCTCAGCCAAACTACAACAATTTGTTCTATCTACTTCCTATTCAAACCGGTCGGTCTGAAAGCGTGACGAGTTGGGTATCACTCTAGATGTCTCAGTTACACACACACCACACAGTTCCAGACTAAATTTAGCTTTTCCTCATCATTTGCTTACCCGTATTTGTCTGCCAGATCTTTTGCTTGCCTTTCGTTTACCTCCCTTTGGTCTGATAAATCAGCTTTATTACCGATTAAGACTATATCTGGATTCTCACAATACGCGTTGGCTTGTAGCTGACCTAGAAACGAAAATAAACAGGAGTTAAGAGAAGGTTGGAAGCACCTTAGAGACCAAGATTGTTGACAAAATAATTTAAAACACCTTTCTTGCTCCCCACCTCAAAATATCCTGGACTAACCAGCCAACCATTTCGTGCCAAACACATTTCCTTGCCGTACATTTACTTGGCTAAGGGGAATTTTTCAAAATAGAAAGGAGAAATGGCACCTGAAAATTATTTGCAGTATTTATTTTACCAACATACAACAAGAATTAACCGCAACGAGGTGCGGTTACTGAACACAATGCTTTGGAAAGCAGTGGAAGATTGTGAAGATGGGGATTGTTTAGTGGGAGGATGTTAGAGGATTTAGTTCTTAGATGAAGAAACATCGCTGCTAGACACAACCTGATGGAGCTGTTTTCAAAAAACTATCTGGATTCTCACATTATTCCCACTTCAGCTTGTTTGCTGGAAAAAGAGCTGGAAATGTCCTGGCCTTTGTCCCTCCAGGACTCTAAAAACCCTCAATTAAAAACAAATTTTAAGAACTTAACTTCTGTTTCACTTTCAGTCTACTTGAAGGAAAAACCAACAACAGCAAACACTACGGCATTTTCAAACCAAACCCTCGAAGCCCAATCTGAATTTTAATTTAAACCTCAAAGGAGACAGGAAGGAATCACGTGCTGCTTTACAAATAGAAACCACACCATAAAGATAACAGCGATATGCAAAATACACTTTCCAAACTCCTGTATATATCACCTAAAACATGGGGTATGGCCAAGGAAGTTCAAAATGCCACAGATTTTCAAAAGGCAACAAAATCAAATTGTACCAAATTTGAAAAGATTATCAAGAATATGCCCCAAACCAGTCTACCGTGCAAAAAAAGAGCATGTATTTTCCCAATTTGCTGAAGCTTTCACCCCAAATTACAGGCTGCAAGGACTTATGGCAGTACTAGATGTAACTACTTTCTTTAAGCACTTTCCAGCTCACAAACAATGATGCCCGTAAAGTCTCGAAAGCCAAAATACCCAAGAAAGCTTCAAGTCAACCGATAAACGCGAGCTCCACGCTTCTACTTACTCATCCAATTTCTGACATTTAAGAAGCTCTGTTGGCTGGTGAGATCAAACATTAGCAAAAAGCCCATGGCATCTCTGAAAAAAGCTGTGGTGAGACTTCGAAACCTGAAGGGGGAAGGAAAAAAAAAAAAAAAAGATGTGAAAAAAAAAAAGAAAAGATGTGGTTCTATTAATACAAAGCGATCTCGAAGGTAAGCATTTTTCTGGCAAGCCTGAACTGAGCAAAGGAAAAAGCCATAAAGTAAACCTTTTATGAATTGCTTGTGGAAAAATTCTATTTAAAAGACACCTCGAAATCTGAAGAGGCTGCAAGATTTAGTGAACGTACGTTCCCTTGGAAGTAAAAACTAAATAAAGTAATCTTTGCCTTTCGTTTTAGCCACGATGCATCACGCCAGTCAACGTTTATTAATCAGTGTGTTAGTAATTTACCAGAGGAAGCTTATATGTGAGAATATAAACATTGTCAGTGACTAATCTATTAGTTCAAATTCTGCCTGATTTAAGCCAGAGCGAGACGGAGAGAGGAAGGCTGGTTGAAAAAATAAACAAGATACTGAAGCATTTAGTGTTTCACAGCTCACAGTGATAAAAATTCACCCGCTGAGATTACACACACTTAAATTGATGAATGTGCACTGCTTGATAAAGCCAATATTAAAGAAAATAAAAGAGACTGTCTGCTGGGAAGCTCAGCTAAAATGAAGAGGGAACCTCTCCTTGGTCACAAGTTTCCTGCATGGAGCTGGATGAAGCTACAAACTGGGAAATGTTCCCCCCTGTCTGTCACCAAAATGTCACAAGCCTGGTCAAATCACGCACATAAAGAAAGCCCAAATAATATCAATACCTTCAGAGCCTGCTGGGAAACTGTGCAATGGCACTCAGGTGTTCTGTATTCAGCACAAACCAGCAGTACCAGAAATGGTAACTGGTATTTCATCCCACACACCCATGACAATTTAAAAAAAGCTCCCACAGAATCTTGTCAGACGCTACTTTTAGGGTTTCTTTTCAGGAAGGAAAAAAAACATGTAGCCTCAAAATGTTCAGAGTGTTGGGAAGAAAGGGTTTGAGAGTAAGGGAGAGAGATGCAGACACAAAATTCCAGCTTTCTTCTGCTTTTCCCATGGCAGAAAGCCTATGGGATCTGCACCGCTCACTCCGAGAACCTGAAACGTGCCTCATCACGACTTTTTTTCCTCGCCGCTGGGCAAAGAAGAAAAAAGTCCACTTTTTCAAGTTGTGCTTCAGTCACTGTGACACAGCAAACAGGGGTGAGTCACATTTTCATCCCTTGGTGACAGATGACAGCAGTAGTCACACCGAGGGCAACCTCACACACTTTCTGAGAGTGAAAACCAGCGCACGTAACTAGTCAGGGGAAGCTTAAGAAAGCAGTATGCACACCTCTCCCTTTAAAAATCAAAACCAGGATGAAATTTAATAGTGCCAAGTCTTTGGGAAGAACAAACAACTGCGCACGCAAAGGTGGGGAACAACCGGTTGGGTAAAAGAATCCTTCTCCAAGGAGGATTCTGCTCAGTCATGAACTTGAAACACCAAGCATGGTATGTTGCTGCAAAGAAAGCAACCAACCCAAACCATAAAGGTAAGGTTAGAAGCAATTCTTCCATGCTACTCAGCACTAAGATTTAAAGTAGAATTCTCCATCCTGTTTGCATGAGAGAGGCTGGAAAAAGCCTGGGGCAGGATGGAACAGAAAGCTTGCTCATCGCAGAAAAGTCTGAGCAAGCCCAGGACACGTCAACTGGAGAGGACTTAAGGGTCCATCTCTGCCTCCTGACCTGTTCTAACGACACCCAACTGGAATTCGGTTTATCAGTAAAAAGTATTTGGCACCAGGGTTCCCAAAAATGGAAAGAGAATTCCAGATGTGGCCCCAGAAGTGCTGCGTGAAGAGGAAGAACCACTTCTCTCAGCCCGATGGCTACACGCGTGCCAACAGAACAGGCCTCACCATCAAATCTAGCAGAAAACATGTGAAATACAAGCAGGAGACACTTAGGTAGCTTATAGGACATCTTCCAGAGGAGATCTGGAATGTGTTATGAAACCAAAATAACAGCACAAAGCAAAAAAAGCTAACCTATGAACCAATAACCCACTTGTGGCAAAAATGAGGCCACGTCATGTCCACCTTCAGTTCCTCCAGGCCTGTCTTCTGAGATCCTCCAATCACTGCGTCAAAGCAGCGTCAGAAAAAGCTTTATTTCTGGCAGATCTTTTTCTTGGCCTAAAGCATGAGGCTTTTTGTTATTTTTCACCTGCATGGACTCATGGTTTACCCAAAAACGTGTAAAAACTGAGAAGAGCTTCGCGATGAGCCAAACTCCGTTACCTTTCCTGGCCGGCCGTGTCCCAAAGCTGGAGATGGACTTTGAAGGCTTTTCCTGGAGATCCATTTGCTCCTCTGCTGTTGTAGACCTAAAAAAACCCCAAAGAGTCAAATCATGGCAGCCCACACCAAAATCCATCCCCCGGGTCACAGACCGTTATATTTTGTGCAAGGAGTAAAATCCTTCAGTAAAAGCCAACTCTTACCTCTAAAAGCCACTTCAGAGGCTACTTATAATAATATTTTAAAACCCAGGAGGCACATGAAATGCCTCTAAAAGCTGCACTTTAAAGATAATTTGGTTGTATTTAGTAATTTCAAATTAGATACCAATTCTTTAAAGCTTGGCACAGCACTGTGCTGAGCCAGCTTCATCTGCGTTCTGTTTCGTTGCCGTTCTTACAAATTTTACAGCTGGCTGACAAAATTAACCACTATTATAAAAAGCTTTCTTTTTTTTTTTTTTTTTCTTCATTAACTTCTCTCGGACATTAATGACTTCCTTACTGCAAACTCCCAGCACTTGAAAAAAATAAAAAATAAAAATCACCGTGACCTTTCGTCGAGGCTCAATCCTTTCTTAAGCAGAAAAAGGGTGTAAATTTGCTGTTGCAGGAAAAGGCAGAGGGAAAAAATGAGGTTTTTTTTGTTATCTGAGGTATTTTAGCAGGCTCTCAGCAATTTTAATATGGCTTTTATACAAAACCACCACCTATTTAACCTTTTGGACCTCTTTTCTTAGAAGACAATTTATTAGATGGAACCTTCAAGACATTTCAAAGCTGGTAATTTCATGTAAGGTGTAGGGTTTTTTTTCCTACACTTATAAACTATCTTACCCCAAAAATGTACAGTAATGGAAAATCAGGGAAGAAATCTGTCTGCAACCTTCAGCAGCAAAGTTCAACCTTCTGGAAAGAATCCAGCAACCCGTGTTCAAAACCCGGTAATGAGCGTCTGACGAGCCAGGGGAAGAATATCCTGGCAATTTGCATGTTCAGACATTTCCTTGCAATAAAACTTGGGGTTTTTTTAAATATTTTACTCTTGTTATATCAGTGCGATTCCACGGCGCAGAGAAAGAGCCCAGTTCTACTGAATTTAATTCAGTTTAACTGAATTTGCATAGCGTGGCTTATGAAAAATTGAAGATATGATCCAAATCCATGGTTCTTTTATTTGGGGGGGACCCCTGAACCCCTGTCACCAGGGCAAAACTCAACTCCCAGCAGCAACCACAAGTACTGGTGGTCATCAAAAAAGCACCAGGGAAGATGAAGGTGAATAAGGGACCGATGCCCATCGTTTTATGGAGTTCTAGTGAAATAATGGGAGCTTTAAATACTAAGTTAAAAAGAAGCAAATTTAAAGAGGTCTCCATCTTTCAACTGGGCAAGTACTTACATTTCTTTTTATTAAGGAAATGACTAAAGTGATTACCCAGAGTCTAATATCTTGTATTTATCATGTTTTTAGTGTTCAAGCAAGCTAGAAGGATTCCTATTAGAAGGCTGAATTTGTCCCCTGTATTCAAGCCCATATCAGTTGTCGGGATCTATGAACGGATACATTAGTCATATTAAATTAAAACTAAATGACTGCGCTCTCGTAGCTGCAAAAAAGCATCTGACTGACACTACAGAAGACTCACATCTTTATATTTAACACCAAAGAACCAAAAGCATGGCAGGGGAGGCTCAGGCACCGTGCGTTAAGCGGAACATCGATCCTAAGCTACAGGGAGGTCTCCTGATGACTGAACCTTATGCTCAGCCTCCAGCCTGGCCACGACTCCGAGGAGCACTCGGTGGAACCACTTCTTGGGGCTTGGCTAGTTTTCCTGGGCGAGGAGGAATGAGCTGAAACTTCTGTGCTTCTCTAAATTTCCATAACTCTATTTAAACTCGAAGTTTGGGGACCAGAGATATTCCTAGTCAGAAACACACCTCATTCCCTAGCACTATGGAAACCTCCTCTTGGAAACATCCTTTCATACCAACGTGCAACAAACCTCTTGACGATCCAACATCGGGATAAGGATAATGGCATTTTTCCCTTTTATCCAGTTTCTAGTTATGATTTCTTTCAGCCAAAACTAGACCAGGAAAAGCACTATCAACCCATGCAGTAAGACACGTTTACAGAGAATTTGTTCTCAGCAGAAATGAATAATAAAATAATAATAAAAAAAAAATGTCTCATTCATATGAGACAACTTACCACTCGTTTTTCCCGAAAATCTATCCCTACTGTCGTGATGAATTTGGGGTTGAATTTGTTATCGGTGTATCTGTACAGGAAGGTTGTTTTTCCAACCCCAGAGTCTCCAAGGGCCAGGAGTTTGATCAGATAATCATAGTCTCCATCAGTCATAGTGCTAATTTTGAGGAACCTACGTAAAGAGGAAGAAAAAAAAAATATGATTTAATGATAACAACCCCCCCTTTTCTGTTTGTTTTTACCTCATTTCTAGTTTTGTTCATCGAAACGCCGCTGCCTGTCCTCAGAGCTGAAAGTTCCATTTTTGTCTTTTAATGCAAAGCAACAGCAAAACTCACAATTTTGGTTCAGGTGCCGGGAGAGAATACAACTTACACTTTCAATTTTCTAAATGAATACAACTGAAGCTCAGAATGCTAAGAGTTTGGGGCAAAGCGATTAGTTTTGTTCTGAAGATAACAGTTAAGGCCTGTAATGAAAATATTTACGAAACCCGGGGGTAAATCCTTCTGCTCAGAGGATTTTATGACGATCTTGAAGGAAAAGGGCCATGCAGAAAAAAGCTGTTTCTGCTGCAAAGCTCTACAGGGGAAGGAAAGGGGACCTACGTAAGAAATAGGTCTACAACGTATTTATTAACGTGTATGAAATACCCTGATGATAAGAAAACTGGAATAATATGCAACACCACCTACTCAACATCCTCTCCTACCTTGTTCTCAACATCATTTAAGCCTTCTCTTTTTTTCCAACATCTCGTTAATCCTGAGCAAGGACGAACATCCGTTCCATTCGGATTTCTAATTACTGTGATATCGGAGAAGGAGACCCTGGGCCGTATCTCATTCATAAAAAAAAACTACTGCTGGTTTCAGTACAAGACCTTCATTTCCATCAGAATGAAATCTACCTTTCTGAGCATTCAAAGTAGCAAGTACTGACCTGCTTTGACTAAAAAGAGCGAACTAAGGCCGTTTTGATTATCCAGCTTTAAGGATAAAAAAAGCTGGCAGCGTACCGAGCAGTTTCATTGTAGGAGATTTATACCTTTGACAGACGTAGAGCCACCCAGAGAGGTGGGACAAGCTTTTGAGAAATTAATCTGCTGATGATAAAGGTTTAACGAATCTAGAGGGGGAAAAAAAAAGCCCCTGATCCCACAGTGCCGGGCAGGGGAAGGCCAGAGCATCAACACAGAAATTAATTCAACGCTTTTAATCCTTTCCAGAATATCCCAATTTTACTTTGAGCAAGAGTAATTTCTCCCCAGAAGTTGGAGGATTATCAAAATCAAAGTATTGCTGATCAACGCGGTAACTGTTCTTTGGGTATTTCAGTCAACAAATGAGAAAAAGAAAGGCATTTTGGGAGGTGATACCTGGTAATATAAAGTATTAATTTAGGATTAGACACTACCCCCAAATATCCATGTTCTCCAGGAGCTGAAGTTCAGCATCTCCTTGCTTTGCAAATATGCAAAGCAGAATATTCAGAATTTACCAGTCCTCTAAATGTTGAGCAAAACATACATCAGACAAGGATGATTAAAAATCCTATTTTTATAAGCGTGTCACGAGCAGGCAGCTGGCACTCCTAGTCCCTGGCTGCTTTTCCAGAAATTCCTGCCTGTTTGCAGCAGGGGCTGCCCAGGCATTGCAGCCTCTCCCAGCCCGGCGCTAGCCAAGTTGGCCACCCCGGCACGGAGACAGCCTGGGAACTGGTGGCTTTTGGCAAGGTGACTTCGCTCTCCTCCTTCTCCTCCTCTTCCTCTGCACCACGTGGGAAAATAAAATAACAATTTCTGGACAAAGGGGGTTTTATTCCTTCCAATTTTAACCTGAAGCCACCAAATGGGTTTGCTACATGATGGAGGTGGGAGGACTTCATAAAAATCTGGGTGTGGGGAATTTCCCAGTCCAGACCCATCCCCTGCCGTCGCTCTTTTACCACTTCCAAAATGCCACGGTGCAGGAAACAAAGGTCTTGTTCCCCAGGAAATACGTTAAGATTTTAATTTCATTTAGAATGAAACAGTTAAAATTACCGATAATTACTACCAGATAACCATCTAAGCATGCTTTTAAACGTGTCTGTAATTAACTGGGTTTGAAAATCCTGACTGTTTCAGTCTGTTTCATGACAAATGTTAACTGAATAGTACAACTGGAGTAAAAAAAATCATACTCCGTGGTCTCTGAAACAAACCAAGGTTCTTCGGTGAAGGAGCTTTGAGGTTCTTAACAAAAATAAAGATTTCATTTCAAGATAGTTTCCTCTAGCAAAAAAAATCTGAAAAACACTTCATGCATTTCTATTAGGAGATTATTAACAAGGCATTTTAATAAAAAAGCGCAATATAGTTCATTCAACTCTTAATTTTAAATGGCTCGATATACTGAGTTACTGAAAAGAAACACCCCTGGGCTGTACCGTGAAAATCTTATATTGTAGGAACAAAGCAGCTCAGCTCATGGTTTTCCATGACGACCTTCAAAAAACCCCCCTTTAATTTTCTCACCGTCCTGAGAGCACCTAAATGGACGTGAAGTTGTCATACCAGGGAAGGTGACTCACTTTGTCATCATGGTGTCCCCACCACAGACCACCTGCAACCAGCCCCGGTGAGGTTTCCCCCGCCGTCCCTCCTGCAGGGCTCGCTCAACCTGCGAGCACCCACACAGACCAAAACCTCAACTTTTCCCCCCCAAAGAACACAATCTCACCCCCCTTTTCCTGCAGCTCTCTCTAACGCCACGTTACCAATTAAGCTTTAGAAAAACCCAAACAGGCCTCCTGACCGTCTCTCCCAACCCTCTCTGCCAACGTGGCCAAGAGCCAGAGGATGATCGATGTGACGTTTTGATGCTGTTCTTCCAGGCTGTGCATCCAGACGGAGTCTGATTTTAAAAAAAAAAACCAACACTTTTCTGCTTTCTTGGCAGACAAGATTCCCATCGAGACCAAAAAAAACGGCATCTTGTTTCTTGATTGATTATTTTGTTCCACCACTATTTAATGTTCTCTAACGACAGCGTGAGAGATGGTTTAAAATCTGGCACTTGTCAGCAGAGGCTCCAGAGAAGATCTTCTCGATAGAGAGATATGGCTTTAAAGAAACCAATCAAACCTTAAAAAACATTCAGTTCTAGCCTACGGGGAGAGGAAAATCAACTCCTCAGGCATCATGGTTTTGCTCTGAGGCTCTCCCTGAAGGAAAACTCAACTTTCCTCCAGTGCACGGGAAGGGATGCGGAGGAGAAAAGTTCCTAAGTCGGGTTTTCTTCTTCCATCAGTAGCATCTTCCATAAAAACTGGGAGAAAGGCAATTCATTGAAATCTAAACTGGTAAAAAATTTCATTTTGGCTGGGAGCAAGCTTGGCAGAAAGATGGTTTCAACTCAGAAACTCTTTTTCATCTCAAAAACCAAATGAAGCAGGCTAAAATTCTGATGAACCTAAAGCCCGTCAGTCACACTTTCAGCCTCTCACAGTTGGAAAAGATTGAAAAACTTTAAAACTCCTACATTTCAAACTTTGCAGATGTTTAAATTTTAAAAGACTTTCCGAATCAAACAAACTATCTACTAGGTTGTCTCATAATACATTTTCTCATTAACGAAGAGAGTTGTTGAAAGGAGTTCAACAATTAGGTACATAATTAACGAGAATATCAACAGTTATGTGAGCAATGAGAGAAAACTCAGTTCTGGAAAGTGAGATTTTATTTCCCTGACACGCTACTAGTTAGGAGTCGAACAAACAAAAATGTTGTATAAATAGCATTAGCTCTAAAAAGCGCAGGATATAAAATCACAGCGCACATATTGTACTGGCAGCTGGTCGGCGAGAGATCTGTTCCCTCCGCAGCGAAATAAATCAGCGCCACTACCATTCATCCAAGCTTGTTATTGTTTTTTATACATTTAAAAAATTAAAAAGAAAAGAAATAAATCAGTGCCTTCCTGAGAGCCAGCTCAGGGATGACTGTAGCAGAGGCACCGTCGCTTACTCAACTCAACTAACCCCGAGCCGACCAGGGGAAGGATTTGTGGGCAAGCTCTTCCCCACCCAGTTGGTACTGGGAAACCTGCTGCGGTGATACTGGAGCCCAACTTCTCCAGCATCATGAAGACCTTCACCACTTCCCCCTTTTTTTGACAACTTCTGGTGCTTAGAAGTCTCATCAGCTGATACAAATTTGATAAATAAATGGAAATGTTGTTCTAAGAGCCCAGAAACAGCCTAGTAGACCCAACAGCACCAAAAAACCTACCAAATGACCCCAATCAACTTTCTTTGGTACGTGGCACGAGCGCAGGCAAAGGTACCAGACCCATGAAGATGACCTGCAGGATCCCCCAGAATGATCCCACTCCTGGACCTCTTCGGGGTCAGCAATTAGATAGAGGTGACGAAGGAACTCATGACCAACACGTGGCATGGAGAGAAGATGACCCCAATACCTTGCAAAGGGCCCGAGAGGAAGGTGGGCACTGATCAAGTTGAGCATGGTACCACCAAGAAGACCCCTTCTCACCCCCCCAAGCACTCCACAGCCATACCATTAACCTTCTGATAAATAAAGAGCTGCATGGAGACTTCCAAAGAAGAAAAGAGCAGAGAGCTAGACAACGCTGAGCTGTGGGAGGACAGGCTGCCTGCTAGGTTTCCTGTTAGAGTCACTTCTAGGAGATGAAAAACGCTCGAAATGAGGTTGGAAATCGGAGTCACCACGTAAAGAGAGTTTTGAAATGCGTTATTTCTAGCTCTGTCTATCCTCCTAAAGAAACCACGCAGGCTGCAGCAGAAAGACATCCCAAAAATCAACCTGGATGTGGCCTGTCTTTGAAGTTCTTTAGCTACCTTCTTTGAAAAGAAATGCAAAGCTCTGCAATGCAAAGAGAAAGCCTCCCCTGGTCTCTTGCAGGAACACCAGAAAACTTCCTTTTCTTTCATCCTCAAGATTCTGACTGGTGTTAACTCTATCCCAGCCACAACCAGTACAGCAAAGTACCAAATTCTAGTCCCCTGTCACCCTCGAGCTCCCACAACCTCTAACTCTCCTGCTCTAGGACATCTCTCACCGATGGAGCATCCAAGAACCCCACACTGACCAGATCATTAACATCAAACTCATTAACACAGCCACGTTAGACACTTCAACCCTACCAGGGAGAAGACACAGGAACGTCTGCAATGCAAACTGGAACAGACAAGAGAATTAAATTGAAGAGTGTATTATCAGAAAGTCGCCTCACAAGTCCTTCCTGAGTGGGAGAAAGAGACAGGATGTAGGGAAGATAAGATAAAACTCCGTCCAGTCATCCCAGCATCACGCTATAATTTGGCTGCCATCATCTGCCAAAAAAGCAGAGCCTCACAGCTGCCAAGTAAATGGCCCACAATGAGCCAAACATTTCCCCCCCCACCTTAAAAAAAAATAAAATTAAATCAAACAACTCACAGGAGCTACGCTGAGATGAAATTAAAAGCTGCCTTCTTCTCTGCTCAAAATCAGGCGCCCACAAGAATTTCCATACAGGAGCTGGGGAGCAACGATACGTAACGAAGGCAGCATTAGTGCAAAAAAAAAAATGATCTTCCCTCATTTTCTGGAAAACCCCGGCGGACCAGACGGAGGTTTTCTGGCACGGCTGCCTCGCAGCATTTGAGAGCAGACAGCTTCGGGCTTCGGTATGTAAAAGACTCCTGGCAAGCCACAGCCGCACGCTACTGTCTTTTAGCAAGCCAGGATACCCTTTTTAATAAAAAAATATATACAGAACGTACTCCATTTTAGAAGGTCTTTAAATAGATGGATTTTCAGCTTTCAACATCTGAGTGCAGGCTGAACATAACTCCCCGGGTAATAAGGTGAGTTCGTTCTCACGTTCCTCACTGCTACCTGTGCCCTGAAAAGACTCCATCGAGGTTTCCACTTGAAAAAAATCAAGATTTCCATTTTAAAATCCCCTTTAACTCACGAGAAGCTCACAGCGCGCATTCACACATGCAAAAAAATCCAGTAAAATCTCCAAATACTGCTTTCTAAATAGCTGGATAAATACCAGACATTTCCTAAGCTATCACTGCACGTCCCATGGGTATTATTCAGAATAAACCAAGCAGCAGAATAAACCCACCATGTCCCACCAGGTTTTCTATTCCCATACCCACACCTTTTGGGGGGCTTTTTTTCCCAGGATGTGCTCTGCTACCCCGAGTTGTACTTAAAAATCAGCGCTGATTCCCTTCCCTTCCAGCTGACGTGGTGTTGCTGCCTGAAAAACTCTCTCACTACACAGATGCACAGCAAATAGATATTTACATTCGTGCGGACACGGGAGAGGAGTGATTAATTCAGTCATTTTCAGTACTAATCAATATGAAAAATCCATGTAATACGAAAAATAAAAAAGGCAAAGACAAGGACCTCGCCCAACCGTTACCAGAAGCTGTTATCACGACATTTCCCCCGGTGGTTTTCTTCCTCCAGGCCAAACATGTAGTACCAGGTGAGTTATAACTCGCCGTACACATTATCCTCTATTTCACCATTTCAAAAACCTGCTTGGTAAGTACAGGAGCTGTTGACCAGGCTACAGTTTGTCTGTATTTAGCACGTAATCCAGTCTATCACACTTGATTAACTACACAAATATAACTGCGCTACTGACCGGAAAATAATGATGATTTCCAAAATAATAATGATTTCCAAAATACCTGCAAAATACACACGCTGGAAAGGGATTTTGCAAAAGGCAGCAGAATTCTGCCGCCGTAAAATAAGACAGCAAATACTCTAACCTCTAATTCACATTTCAAAAAGGAAAACGAGCCCAGGCATTAATGACATTTACAGGAATGGATTGAAAGAAGGAAGAAAGCCAGCATGAGGAAGTGGCTCGTTGAGAAAAAATATCTCATCAAATATATATAAGTCATGTTAACTCGCTTTGAAGTCCAAAAGGAGGACGTGCAGAGGGAAGTACCCCCGGCTAAAGGGCAGAGAAAGGGGTATGGGGACTGTTGTCACAATTGTCACAAGCACGGGGTCAGTTGTCACCCTGACACAGCCCAACACGCCGCAGGTTCCAGGGGAGACGCCGAGTAGCTCCCTGCTGACTTGCTCTTCAAACTCTCCTGCTCTTTGGAAGGCAAGCGAAAGCCACCATTCATTATGTTAGTTAGCTGTCTGCGTCGGGGGAAAAAAAAAAAAAACACCAAACCCACATAAATTCTATGAAAATTTATGAGCTAATATAGTTATCTGAAAGGCAAGAAGCGGGCTAGACTTCCCTTTTAGCTGCAGAAGCACGGTATCGTTACCCGCACTTCAGCCCTCCCCGACCTTATCAGATTCATGTTTTGAATCCAAAAGGCAGCAGAAAAACTTTTGTGAAACTCCTTCGACAAAACCCAGCCTTTGCCACCCAACACCGGGATTTTTTTTTTGCTGCAGATCTCCATTTCAATTTAGGAACCCTGATGAAGCCTCCAAACTGGAGAATTACATCTCAAAGACCTGAACGTTTGCCAGCTACTCCTTTTTTTTTTTTTTTTTTATAAACACCCCCCCTTCTTCCTGCCTACATGAATCAATATGAGCAATGAACAGCTACCAATGGAGTGAAGAGAGAGGAGGAAAATCAAGGAAAATCAAGTTCAGAGCTTAAAAAGCCTGTCCTGATAGTTGGGGCTGTCCTCCAACGGTAGAAACGGCACCGCTCCACTCAGTTTGCTGGTTTATGGTTAGTTTGACCAATAAAGCTCCATTTTATTACCACAGATCCTTTCTCATCTCCTTCCAAAAGTATTTTTGGAAGCAGCAGGGGAACACAGGGCTGACCACGATCATTAGCCCTCTAATTCATCTCCGAATCAACCCAAACCTGACTTTTGGAGCACCTTCATAGCGAAGCATCTAATGGAAAGTCTGAATCAAGATTTAAGAGAGTTTCTGTTTTGTGCTGCCTGCAGATAACGGGTTGTATGTACAGTAAAGGGGAAAAAAAATAAGAAACTCAGCCTTATCAATTTGGGAACGGAGAGAAAACAGTGAGTGGAGCCTACTGGTGGCTACAGGAGGAAACGGGCACAAACTTGACCATCAGAAGTTCCATCTCAACATGAGGAGGAACTTCTTTCCTGTGAGGTTGGCAGAGCCCTGCAAGAGGCTGCCCAGAGAGGTGGTGGAGTCTCCTTCTCTGGAGACATTCCAACCCCACCTGGACATGTTCCTGTGGGACCTGCTCTGGGTGGCCCTGCTCTGGCAGGGGGTTGGACTAGATGATCTCCAGAGGTCCCTTCCAACCCCATTATCATATCAAGGGACCTGCTCTCTGCCACTTCTGCTGGGCTTCAGCTGCAGCCAGGGAGATCTCAGTCACACCTGACAACGGCGTACAGCGTTTTAGTGAACAAAAACTCACAGCAGTTGAAGCTACTGGTTGGCTGCACCCTTGACAGGTCCATGTCTCTTTACATCACTGATTTTCCCAAAATCTTTGGGCTAGGTTTTCAGTTCCTTTAGCACCAAACCTCCATCGGGGTTGCAAACTCCCTTCGCTGTATCCCAGGGGCTTACCTTGAAACACAGAAGCTTTTGCTGTGTCTGAAATGTGGTTTTTCCAAACCCTAAAGAGCCAGCTCCCACCTGATCCCAGGGAGTGCTATGCAGGTAAATTCATTTGCTTACGCTTCATCAAAAGCCCTTTTACAATCATCAAAGCAATTTGCTGTCAGAAGAGTAAAGATTTTTGGCATAACTGAAAATTAATGTCTTTTGTTCCGTACCTCCAGGCCTGGAAATATCTAAGAGTTGGAGTGTCCCTTTCAACAATCTCTGCAATAATCGTTAAGCTCAACAGCAGCTACGTCTCCCTCCGCGCAAATTTCTGCTCCCTGCTCCGTTCGGTTTAAATAAAAACGTACAACAGCCATCAAAACCACTTTCCCTTGTCAAATAATCCGATCCCTTTTTATCGTGGCTCTCTAAGGATTGCGAGTTGTAAAGAAGGTTCCTCCAGATAGAAAGTCATTAGTTCTAACAAGCTAATGGCCATTATCCATTTAAATCACTCCTTTTGAAAACAGTTAATCATTTCTTCTTTCTACAGCAGACAATCTGATTATTCCATGAAAGGTTTTAGGAATTCAAGTCGATTGTACTGCTCAGGCACAAATTGGTTATCCCAGAAGTTTTAACCCCTTAAAGCTGCAGAGAGAACAGATATTTCTCTCTTCTGAGGATGTACCAGAGAGGGGAAAAGGTCCTCTCGTGTCCATCCTCTCAACTCCCTATGATGTTCCTCCTGGGATGTCACTCATGCCTGTGACCATGCCAACCTTCCCTGGGCTTGCTTCTCCTCCCTCTGGGCCAGTGGCCTTCTGCTTGCACGAGGACACAGCAGGCAGACACCAGGAACCCCACCTCCAAAGTTCTCACATGAGCTGGTTCTCCTCCTGTCTCTCAAGAAACAGCCATGCACGTCCCACCACGGTTAACACCAGCCCTGCCTGGCCCAGGCCGACGGCGCTGGGAGCGGACACGGGGGTTTAGGGGCAGACAAACAAATGAAAGGTTTTGAGGACAAGAATGAGGAGCGAATTACAAGCTGCCACGAGCGAGATTAGCAATGAGTTTTATCTAACCTATGGGAATTAGCCAGTTCTTCAAGATTCAAAAGGAAACATAAATCTCCAAGCTCCTTTCCTGACAGGAAACTTCAAGATTACACGCTCCGCTCTCCAGCAGTCATTCCAGAGAATTACCCATTGCTCGATAAACCTGCTGTGGTTTTTAGATCACCAAAAATCCCTATTTCCATGCTGTCTGGCCATTTCATAACTGCTGCACTCACTGGAAGGAAGCACAGGGAATATCGCGGCAGGGAGGGCTCGGCTGCCGGCACAGGGTCACGCTTCATCTCAGCTGTCCTTGATGACACACGGGTGACACCCCCACCCCGGCCACCAACCTCACCTGGGAGTGACAGGGGAGAAGGACTGACTGCCAGGCTCCAACTTTCTCCTCGTGCCACCCAAATCAAACCCAGACGTGCTCTATTAAGCAGCTTGACAACCCTGCTTCCCCATGCCACGTTTCAACATGCAAAACACGCAGACGTCGCCGAATTACTCTCGGCTATTTTGTTCCTCAAGGAAAGAAAGAGCACCCAAAGCTTTCATGGGAACCGGCACAACGTATACTTATAGTCGCCTCTGCAGCAGTTCTGAGAGCAAATACCTGCCCCTGCTAAAAGCAGCTTGGAAAAACCGAGGCTGCAATGCACGAGCAGTGAGAAAAAGAACAGCTTCTCCCAGGAAAACAAAACAAAACAAACAACCCAAAAATACAACTATCCGGGCTCTCCCAAATGCAAATTGGGACTTTCAGCTCGCAGATAAAGACAGGTAAGACGCGTTACGACTGTATTTTATGCCATGCTCTCGAGGGCAGCGTATTTTACAAGATGCTATTATGCCAGCTTGGAAACAGTGACAGCCTGTATTTCAGTAATGACCAGGTTGTGGTATGTCAGCCTTCGCGGTTTCCAGGCGCGCTCTGATGGGAGCGTGTTGCTACTCCCCAGTTTGCACATTTTAGCAGGCTGTAACGTATTGCTGTTTCTCTGAAGGCAAAAAGAAGCGCCGCCGCGCCGCGAGAGCTGTCGCTTTGCTCTGCAGCTGTTCCAACTTCCCCAGCACCGTGTTTTAACGGAGCTTTCCAAGCACGCTGCGTGCGAAAACTGCCAACAGTGCCTTCTTGCGCATTTACTTGTAACACCCCATCTTGAGAGCTTCACACGCAGCCAAAACCCACCAGATTTTGTTGAGAAGAGTTTTTCAGCACGGGAAAACTGTTTCCCATTCCAGTCAAAGTCTGATGAAAGAGCTGGAAGGGGAGTCACACTCTCCCTCACTGGTGTGAATTAGCATAACTCTAAGACTCAGGCCTTTTCTCCCCTCCCCATATGCCTACAAATATGCAATTAATTTTACCTTTGGCTTTTTTTTTTTTCCCCCACCTGCAGCCCACGGCACGGAGCTACTTTAAAAGAAGTTTTATAGTAAGAGTTCAGAAGAGGCAAAGTATTTCTCTGCTAATCTGTGTACCTGCCTTCCTTCCTCCTCCTGCCACAGCCACTCGCAAAGACGCTTCCTTGGGTTAAACTCTGCCGAAGTTGTGCTTGGCTACGAACTTAAGGACCAAATCTGTTTCCATGATCCCTGCAAAGGGCATAGAACCGCATGAAAGAGCCCTCTCCACAATAATCCGATAATAGGTATAAAAGAGTATCATCCATACATTGGCGTAACGATATGGTATTTTATTTCTGAACCGGCTTTTTTTTTTTTTCCTTTTTGAACGAAAAAGCACATTCTGCCTCCGCCTCGCCTGATCTTTTTATATACTTCATATCATATTCTTATCTCATTCCTCCACCCTGATTAAGGGAGCGACAGCAGACACTGAACCGTAAAAAAAAACCAAAACCAACATAAAAAAACCACCCCACCCGTGTCTGCTCACGGAGGAACTATTCCAGACTAAACTATATTTGGAGAATCCAGCCATAATTCATTACCAAGCTCCACTTTATGCTTCGCACGCACCGTTCCTTTAGGCTCTTGTGAATGGAGGGTGTTTCTGCCGCCCTTCCCCTCCCTTCCCCTACCAGCCAGCTCTTTTTTACCTTCACAAGCTCCAAAAGCAGGAGATGACAGAAATCTATACACCCCCCCAAACCTCTTCTACACCTTCCCCGGGCTGGAACGGGGCGGCTGCCCGGTCTCCATGTTCTCCTTCCCCAAGCGATTTCAAAGCAACTCGCAAAACGGCTCCTCACCCCCGGTCTCCATTTTCCCCCTCCCTTCCCCACACCAAGTCCCAGGGCCTGGCCCACCCGCCTCGCCGCCGAGGCGGCCCCGGCTGAGGGGGGGGGAAAGGCGGGGAGGGTCGGCCCGGCTTCCCCTCCCTTTTCCCCCCACCCCAACCCCGGCTTCTTCCTTCCCTCCCTCCCTTCTCAGAGACCTGTTCTCCGGGAGCGCCGAGCCGCCTGTGCCTCTTTCCCCTGGCTGTTCGGCGGCAATGGAAGAAGGAGGCGAAGAGAGGAGGGGGGGGAATGGGGACGGACGAACGAGGCGCGGAGCACCTCCCTCTGCGGGAGCCCGGCGCCGAGGCTGGGCTGAGGCGGAGGCGTCGCTGCTGAGGAAGGGGGGGGGGGAAGAAAATGGGCCGGCGCACGGATGTGGGCGCTCGGGGTTTCTCCTGAGGGAGAGCCCCCTCCGCCCTGCCTGGTGGCCATTCCCTCAGCGGGGAAGAAGGGGTCTCATGGTAGAACCCCTGCCTCCTTTGCCCTGTTTTCCCCTCAGGTGAACCAGGTCGCGAGTGGAGGCCTTCCAGCTTTCCCCCCTGAGGAAACCAGGGGCCTGAGCTGTGGCTTTGAGGGAGAATCCCTGCCCCAAGTGGGCCCCAGTCATGGCTTTCCTTGGCCCAGCCATGGCCTTACTTGTCCTGGCCATAGGCTTTCCTTGGACCAGCCATGGCTTTCCTCAGCCTGGCCATTGACCTTCCTCGGCCCAACCATGGCCTTCCTCGGCCTAACCATGGCCTTCCTCGGCCCAACCATGGCCTTCCTGGGCCTGGCCATCAGCCTTCCTCGGCCCAACCATGGCCTTCCTCGGCCTGGCCATCAACCTTCCTCGGCCTAACCATGGCCTTCCTGGGCCTGGCCATCAACCTTCCTCGGCCCAACCATGGCCTTCCTCAGCCTAACCATGGCCTTTCTCGGCCCAACCATGGCCTTCCTGGGCCTGGCCATCAGCCTTCCTCAGCCCAACCATGGCCTTCCTCGGCCTGGCCATCAGCCTTCCTCGGCCTAACCATGGCTTTCCTCAGCCCAGCCATTGACCTTCCTTGGACAAGCCATGGTCTTCCTTGGCCTGGCCATCAGCCTTCCTTGGCCTAACCATGGCCTTCCTCAGCCTGGCCACTGACCTTCCTTATACCATCCATGGCCTTCCTCAGCCTGGCCATTGACCCTCCTTGGCCCAGCCATCAGCCTTCCTGGAAGGAGGAGGAGGAAGAACCGAGTCCCACCACCCATCCAGTCCCAACTTGTGCCTTTCCATGGCTTTGATGGGGTTTTACCAGCAGTTTCCTAGGTTCTGGTCCAGAGCAAAGAGCAGCTATAACCTCTTATTCATCACCCCCCTGAATCCTGAGGGGAAGAAAATGAAAAGGCTTCTTTCCACAGCCTTGTGAGCTCAAGTTAACTCAAATTATCCTGTTAATCCGTCTCCTAGTTCCCAAAACTCAATGCGAGGTGGTTGGCCATTGGTACCCCGATGCTGTGGGGATGGAGCCGTGCAGCTGCAAGAGCTCATCCATTATTAATCCAGTCACTGCTGAGCCAAGCACTTGCTGCTAATAAAAAAAAAAAAAAAAAAACAGTATTTTATTTAGCCTGGAGAAAAGGAGGCTGAGGGGAGACCTTCTCACTTTCTACAACACCTTGGAAGAAGGGTGTAGCCGGGGGGGTCAGTCTCTTCTCCCAAGGAACAGGCGATGGGACAAGAGGAA
>JAOQGL010000019.1:1158900-1168983 GCA_027564165.1 Gallinago nigripennis
AGCATTTTGGTCCAAGTGCAGAGATTTCTGGCCCACATTTCTTTTTGTGACCTCCATCTTCTGCAGTTGGGAGCTCTGCACCTGTGTTTGCTTTTTTGGTAGCTTCTTGGATAGACTACGCCGCTCGGAATTAAGTTCCGCCATCTGTGTTAATTAGGTGCTCGCTGATAATCACCACATCCAGGCTGTACAGAGGGTTGTTTAATAAAAATGTTGATAAAAACCAAACAGTGAATACGGTTCAGTGCTGTTTATGAAGTTGTATTTGGAAAAGGGAGGAGGTAATTAGGTGTAGGTTAAGGTCGTTGAGGTTTCTTAGGCAAAAGCAAGATATTCTAAGAAGCTCAGCACCAGTGACTCTCCAGCTAAGCTGCTGCAGGCCTTCCTGGCCTGTTAAAATCTTAATTTCTGAATGAAAAGTTTAAGTTTGGGTTATTTTTAACTTAACTCTCCTATCATACATCAGTAGAGAACCTCGAGCTGGGAAATACTTAGCTCATACCCTACTGGCATTCTGTTTTCATATCAACTGTTGTGGAAAGAAACCTTAAAATCAAAAAGGCTAAACTATTTTGAAATAGGAATGGGGTTATACATCTTCAAAGGGTGGGAATTAGACATATTATCAATATATTTGTCATTTTATCTCCTTAAATTCTTACGGTTTCCTTAAATACTTTTTAACTTCTGTTTCAGTGAATGGCTTACAAGCTCCGGTCTCTCCCCGTTTCGAAACGGAGAGCTCAAACCCACAAAGTTCTTCGCTGGGTACCTTTGAGATCGTAGAAGAACTGCCAGACCAGGTTGTCCGGAGACTGCACGTAGGTGGGATTTTTCACAAGCTCGTTTAAATTTGGGGGGAGGTTAATTGCTTGATCTTCCTCTTGTTTCTTGAAGGTTCTGATGAAGCTAACTCCACCTTGTGGCTGCGGGACACACAATGCATATTAAGTTGACAGATAACACACATTTATTCCAATTCTGGACAATTGTGTGAACACACAACTCCAAAACTGTGGAATTACCATTTTGCTTCATTAAATATCCCACTTTAATACCTGCTGGTAGATAAAATCTGCCTTGTGAATGTCTTTAATTGCTTCGCCCTGTCCATACTCTGGTTTGCTCCTTTTCCCTTCCTCCTCCTTTAACCACAGAGATTTGGAGCTGAAGGAAAACTTGATCCCTCTCCCATAAAACTCGTTCAGGGTGGGAAGGTCTATCCTTCAAACATGTAGTTTGAACATGCAAATTCCTCAGACTCAGCAGAAAATCTGTATTCTAGCTCGTGGGACATTGCCAACTTGTCAGAGTCCAAATAAAATCCATTTTAACAAGGAGATGAGCTTATCTATAGTTTCCCCAAAGAATTCCTCAAGGGGCTATTGGGAAATTTGGGCTTTATTATTTTCCCTTCCCTCCCTAGGAAATAAGGAGGATCCTATCCATCCCATCCCATCATACAGACCCTTAATGCTCTGGCTGCTATGTCCTCTGGAGTAGAGAAAAAAGCATCGTCTACATCCAAGGTCTGCAGTTCTTCGTGGGTGGTAAAAAACAACAAGAACAAACAGTCTTCCGATCCTACGTTCTTCACCCAATGCACGGTGTTTCGAGGGAAGAAGATGACTTGACCGGCCGTGACGTTGTAGGTGGTAACCACGCTGTCTGCACCGATGACTCCAATCCAGGCACTGCCCTGGAACAGAATCAGAGCTTAACGAGCCTAATGAATTGGTAATTCGAATAATCTGAAGGCTGCTAGGAGAAGACAGCTCTTGATGCACTCTCTAATAAGCTTTTGTGAACTTAAATCCAGAATAGCATTTTAGAAGGTTTAAAGGACACGTGACAAATACACGTTGCTCATAATTAAACCATTTCTTCTTAAAGAGGCTGTAGGCAGCTATAAAGAGGTCATCTTTGACCAAAAACTGCTGGAGAGAAGGAGCAGGAGTTTGTGGAATGCCTTACTCCAAGGGTGATGGAGTCACCCATGCAAGTAACAACCTTAAACATTCCATTTCAAGCACCTCCACTTGAAAACATTATTTCAAGTAAGAAAACTAATGTCATACATTAATCAATCATGTTTTTATTACCTGTTAACACTTGTATATAACGTATATGTATTTTTTTCTTTAAATACGTACATCTTCTACATATACATGATGCTTTAAATTGTAAAACCAATTAAGAAAGCTGAACTAATCAGAAAATACCTGCGCCAGGTAGCCGTGTTCGTTGGCATTGAAATGCCAGTGGGGAGCCCGAAGGCCATTGCTCTTGATCCGTAAGGTTGCAAAAGTCATTTTGGAGCGATGGTTATTGATACTTTTTCCAAATACCATTTCTTCATCACTTTGATATTCATTTATATCATTCCTGTATCTTGCCCACTGAATTTCCCCACCTGGGTAATTATGAACCTGTAAATTTAGTGAGAGGGGAGAATCGTGTTAATTGTAGACCCTGATGAACAAACATTCCAGTAATATTTCAGAAAATTCTTGGTCTGGGCAAAACTGGAAGGATCTATTCCTTTTTTCAGTGAGGAGTCTCTCACTATTTTAGTCACTTTTCACCATCATTTATATACTTTCTTGTGTTCTAATAAAATTTTCTTCTACAAACCAGAGATAAATAGTGAAATCAAGAACAAAATTATCTGCTCCTCCTCTTTTTATGTCATTCTGGACTTTGATTTGGCAAATCAGGTATGTATATGCTTAAATTTTTAGACTCAAAACAACTAGAACATTACCTGAGTAATTCAGAAAATCCTGGATTTCTACAGTTCCAAATTATTTACACCCAAAACTATTCTTTTCCCAGTATTTGTACTGCCTCTACAACAGGTTTTGTACTTGAAAGAATCATCTTGTGCTGAGGAAGGGCATTTAAAAGGGGTTGCTCTCCTATTAAACACTTTTCTTTCCATTTTTAAACACAATTTCTGTTTGAAAATGGGTTGCATAGTGAATTCTAACATGAAAGAGTATCAGAATTTGGCCGTTGGCAATTTAAAGTGCCCTATTAGCTAATCTATCCTTATGAGAACCAAAAAATTAGTTAGGAGTTATTTTTTTATATAAAGGTATATTTAGAAGATGGAGTATGTCTTTAGAGTTTGCTCAAAGGATATTTTTCTATAAGTACCAAATACACCTAAAGAAAAGCCTAAATAATTCCTCTAATTCATTAAACTATTTTAACTCACTGAAACAAGACCACGGAATTAATTTTTTCTTGCAACTTAAGAACTTGTTTGAATCCAGTTCTAAGAACGGAAAGGTTAGTGCACTGCTCAGCTTAGGTTAAGATTTGATCTTTCTAGTTTTATTTTCTCATCCTCTCTAATTTCAGAATCCCACATTAAATGTCTCGCAAGCCCAATCTGTTTGAGCAATTATTCACCTCCAATATCTGCTAGGAATTGGAGTGAAACACTGTCAAGAACTCTGTGTCTCTCCCCATGGATTATAAAAAGCCTGAATAACAAGTTTAAACCAATCACCTAACGCTTAAAAAAGAGTTAAGTGAAATTTATTAAACTCCTTTATAGGATGCTAGAATATCATTGCACAAAAGAAACAATTTACCTTTGAATTCCTCACGTGATTCAGGAACTGGAATTTGATATCCACGTCTTTTTCCTCTGGTTTTGGGGCAAGTGTTCCATCGTCTTTAACGACCGTCTCTCTGATAAAGGGAACGTGATTGACGTAGACCAAGGACAGGACCAACACTCCGATCACGGTGGTGATAACACAGGCCAAGAGACAAACTAGAAAGACTTTCATTAAGGACCAGCTGCTCTTCCTTTCCTGAAATTCATAAAAAAACCCCCAAAAAAGCAGAAAACTTTATGAGATCCAGAGCAAAAGGAGAAAGTTTGTGATAGTTCTGGTGCAATCAAAAGAGGATGTCTTTCAGGAACGCAGCTATAGCCAAATTACTGGACCCAGTAGAGGGAAATCTTATGGTGTTAGCAGATTGTTGCTGTCTTTTCATTATTTCCTGTCCCATAACCTATTCTGCTGCTGAATTTGCAGCTTCAGATGAATAGACACTGCATCCTCTAGCCCAAATTTTTAAACTCTGTGCCGATTCCGGGTGCACAGCCTTTAAAAGCCTGATTTTTCAGATGGTGAGCACCTGAAAATGAGCTATGAATCTTGGTTTCTTAAGCTGGATAATCAGTAATGAAAAAAATTGAAGATCACTAGCTGATTTTAACAAAACGATCTTTTTTTTTCATGAATCTATTTAACAAAAGCTCTTTAGAAATACTTTTCTCTTGCCAGCGGAAAAGCGCTCAAAATATCACCCTATTCTGTTCGTTAATAATCTTTTCTTCGGTTTAAATGACTCCCTTTTTAAAGCTTGTTGTTCAATTAAATATCCCAACAGCAGTACTCGGACCTCAGAGACTCATCAGAGAACAAGGCTTTATAGTTAATGCATTGGAAATCCCCATTTTCCAGATTTGAAGTGAGCTTTAATTTACAGCGTTTTCGCAGCGGTGGCACCAATTCAATAATTATTTTGGAAGTCGAAAGAAGGCTGTGCATATTACGTAGTGATAACTAATATGGAACATACAACCGTGTGGAGCAAGGATGATCTGCCAACTCTTATTGCATGAAGTTAATTCAAATCCCAAAGAAAGAAAAAACTTTAATGGGAAAATTACTGAGATTTACTTTTCTCAAGGGCAAAAAAAAGAAAAAAAGACAAAATGCTAACGTGTAACTCACTAGAGATACTAAACCTTACCACAAGATGAGCTTTTAAGTAGCTCTTTCTGTTAAAATCAATGGGGAATCCTCCAAAGATAATGACTTTGTCCAGTAGTTAGAGGATAAAGAATTTAGTTATTAACTTAAGAGGGGTCAGGGAATTATGTCTCACAGTTCAGCTCCTACCTAGTGCACACAGAGCTACGTGTTTTAGGACCTTTTGTTTTCTTCAAGGCCTTCTTAATAGTATTGGATTAGGTCAAGAAGAATGATTAGTACCTCGTTCCTCGGCCACTCTGTTCCTTTTGAAGATTTTTGTATGTTCTCTCCGTGCATTTCAAATGCCTGGTTATCCATTTAGTAAAGCTGAAATAGATTAGCGTGCAGAAAATTAAAAAAAAAAACCCACATTAAAACAAAAGACTGTTAATTCCAATATGTGCTCAGTTATGTTAGAGTCCAGGGAAGTGACTCATCTTCTTCTGAGTGGTATCATTAATGGTATTTAGCGCAGAAGCATCGTGCAGAAACGTGATGCAATACAAAAAATTTTACTTTGCTAAATTACGACACAACGGTCAGACGATTTCCACATTGAGACTTAACGTTATTCATGTGTCACATGAACCCTACAACAAAACATGGCAATTAGATAAAAACTGAAACATCAAATAGCTGGAGGGAAAAAAAAAAAAAGCAGAGGTCATTGAGTTCCTTTACCTGTGCTTAGGACCTAATTAATTGAAATTACAGTTTTACCTGGTTGAGCAATCTACTTCCATGACCACAAAACCGGTTGAGGTTCTAGAAATTCTTTGGCAACCCCTTTGCCTGCTTACACATTATTGTTGTTAAAAAGGTTTTCACAAGCCTCTTGCTGCAGCAGAACTGTTACATTTTACCCTCTGAAGACCTAACTATATAGGAAATGCCCTAAGAGGTAAGACCAACAGTACAACCAGCCCAGTGTTTTTTATCCAAGAGGACTGTAGGAAATAATAAAAGAGAGCATACGCTGGCTAATATTTTCAGGATACAACTTTCATGCTTCACAAGCAACTATTGGAAGAGAGATGCTAGAGGGAATAGCCTCTTCCCTTTAGGTTTCATTCCATGAAAAAATCAGTCCAAGTCTTTTCTGAACCTGCTGACGCTCCCCGACCTCCTAAATTTACTGCTTGCAGATTAAATCAAAGACCACTTCTCAGTCCTAAAAACATCTCCTTTAAGGCCTCCTACGTTTCTGTATTTAGGGATTTGAGCAACATCAAACACACATTCCATTCCCCAGCTGAAGGTCCGAGCCTTTTCAGGGTCTCCCTGTTGGGCAGCTCTTCTATCTCCACAAGCACTTCAGCTGCTCCTCTAACTCCACCACATTGTGAAAATTAAGAAGAGCAATTTATTTCATTGTTAACTGCTCTCTGCCCTAAAAATCAATTAATATAAACTGTGACTCCTTGATCTGAGGCACACAGGCATTAAACGTGGCTACCTGGTCATAAAAAGGAAACTAGGCTTGTGTAATTCAGTGCTTGGAATGACCTCTCTCTCTTTTTCTCCCTTTCTCATTTCTGTGATATATTCTGTGTTTGATCATGTACTTCTGAACTTTTAGGAAACAGAGGTTGAGCTTTTATTGCCCCATAATTCCTTCTTATCGTTTTGCTGACTTTTTGTTACAAGTTTCATTGCAAGTCCCGTTTCTAGACCATGGCGGGACTGGACTGAGCTCTTGTCACCTTAGTGATAGCTCCAAGGTTGCTTGGTGTTGATATCAGAAGACATAGTCCACCCAACACCAGTTTGTTGCGTAAAACCCATCAGTCACACCATCCCTGTCATATTCTGAGCTTTGGCCATCACCTGTTGGTGTTGTAAGTCAACGTTCTACTTTCACTGACATCATTTATTGCCCTCTGCAAGGCGGTCTTGGACCAAAATGTCCCTCGGTCCTCCCTTGTATCAGTAAAGGACTTAACTGTTTGCTGTTCTATGCAATAAGGAACTTTGGGCTTATCTTTGACAGCTCTTCCTCCTTGTCTCACATTTTGGAGTTTCCAAAAAGCACAAAAGTCCAAGATGACTCATCTTTAGGGAAAATTCTAGCTATTTCCGTTACACTTCCTTCTGGTAGACCATTGAGGGTTACAATTTATTTTCACTTTTTATATATTAGGATATCCAGCATCATTATCTTAAATATGTGGATTTTTATGAACTGCCAAACTCCTGAGCACCTTTTTCCTTGAAAAATCCTATGAAAAAAGTCAAACAGCTATTTGAAGTTCTTGTACAGTTGCTTTTTTTTCCCCCATTATTCCTCTTTTCCCTTCTAATCATCTTGAAAACCTCATAAGAAAATTCTTGTATTAACCTTCACCTGATATCATCCTAGTCTAAAAATACCCTAGATGCTCTCTATTTAATTTATTTTTCCCAACAAGTATTTGGTTACTAGCATCTCCTCAAGGCAAATTATTCTTGTTGACCAAATATTTTGAGTAAGGACCCAAAAATTCAAAACCGCAGCAGATCAGAGAATCCACAATCAGCAAGAAAGAAAATATACATCATGATTTTCAAGGATTTCACAATTCCAGATAATTGTACTTATGTGAGAATCGATCAGCATCTGTTGGAAAACAAATACAACCGCTCTGGCCGTGTCAGAGTTACAGAGGAAAACAATTAATAGGTTGATAATGAGCAAGCGTGGGGTATGCAGTTTTTCAGGTCCTCTTTTTCAGACTAAATCAGGTATAAAATCAAGCCAAATTAACCCTCTGCTGGCAGCACTGTTAATCTTCATGATATCTGGAGCCTGAAATTAAGTTCTTTTTATATCAGCACCTTTTTTAGTCAGTGTGAACAGAATACAGCGATGCAGAGAGATTTGCTAATGCAGATGGACTGTTAAAGAAGAGATAAACCAATATCACTATGGTCTGCCTCATTAAGCCTTTGAGGGGGAAAAAAAATAAAAAAACCCAGAGAGAAATCCCATCTATTTTCCTCCCACCACCCAAAGCCACAGATCTTACCACAGATAGGATCTTCACAAGATCTAAGAGCACGATGCTTGTCTGCATCAACGCCTCTACCTCCCTCAGCCCCGTTTTACTGATATATATACAGGCTAATTCAGGAAGTGCCCTACTGGTAAAAGATTTCCTGCATATGCAAATACAGAGGATCACAAACACTTGAGTACATCCTTAGCAAACAATTCTCATAGCCTGCTGAGAAATAGTGACTTCCCTTCTATCTGGTCCTGTTCTTTTATTTCAGTATTTCCTCCAAATCCCGGTCTCTGGCTTTCTTTCACTTTTCCCCACTGTCACTTTGGAAAACGGTTCCATAAAATTCTTTTCCTCTGATCTAGGCTCAAGGACAAGAATATCACTGACACCTCGGATAGGGCAATTACTTTTGGTTTGTACTTGATTTAGGTATTCTGTTATTTTTCCTGAGTGGCAACTTTTTTCTTCTCACTTCTAGGCAAATTAAATTCCAGCTAGAATGGCAAAAACTGACCAGCATGTACAACCAGAAAGCTATTTTTTTTTTTCTATTGATATATAAGGGGTCAAATCCCTCTTTAAAATAGTCTTTAATGGCCAGAAAAATCTTGATAGCATTTAAAAAAAAAAAAAATCTTTATGCAAAACCAGTTGTCTCCACTTACTGGCTAATGTTGATTCTTTTTTTTTTAATTTTTATTCTATTCTTATTTGAATTGCTATTATTTACAATTACAAAGTGTAACTCATTGATTGCTTAGCTTCGTATCCTTAAGGTTCTTTTATCTTGTGCAATATTGTACCTCACACAGAGGACCTTATCTATGATCAAAGCCTTTCAGACCTGGCTAATATATGAATACTCAATAATAACAGCTAAAAGTCTTGTTGATACCAAGGTCTGTCTGCCATAAAACCCGAAAAAAGTTGTGCTGAAATTCTCCAAAGCATGTTAAACTGATAAAGGAGAAATATCTGGAGGCTAATAAAAAAAAAAGACACACTCTGAAGAATGAAGAATCTGACAAATATGAGCATTCCTCAAGGGGGAGAATAATGAAAAAGACTTTCTAAATAGCAAACAAGCTCTACCTGAACATCAGGAGAAGTTCTAGGGGAGCAGAGAGGGCTCTACATTTGTTGTGCAAAAGCAGAGCAAATTCATTTTCATCCACACTCAGACAGGTGTGATGTCAGGAAAACCCTCATCTTCCCTTGCACGTCTGAATGCCTTTGATAAAATGATCTCTGGCAAACAGATATGCTTTATAAAAGCTTCTACAAACTTTCTGGAAGGGCAATTTCATTTTCCACACTCTGATTTCAGATCTAGCTCTCAGCATTCGAGTTTCAAAAGGGACATTAGGAAAAGCTTCTTTACCAGAAGGTTTATTAAAAGAAAATCACAACAGGCAGCCCAGGGAATGGGTTGAATCACCATTCCTGGAGGAATTAAAATGTGCTGATGGATGTGGTCTAGTGATGGTTTTTTTGTCAGTGTTGGGTTGATGGTTGGATTCAACGACCTTAAAGTTCCCATCCAACCCCGCCAATTCTATGATTCTAAGACCAATAAAGTCTGTCTGAAATACATTATTACATCTTACTTCTGACCTATGTTCTCACGACAGTCGGGCAATGAAGTAATTTCTTATCTCTCTACTTACTAATTCCTTAACAGGAAGAGGAGAGAAAGACACAGTTCATCTTCCTTCTACTTCTTCTGGTTTCTATTGTGTTTCTCATAATCAGTACGTGCTCGGGTACCTGCTTTCTCAGGTGTATCTATAAATATCCAGATTAAAAGGCAACAGTTCACTGGAATGGCACGTTGCCCTACGTATTTTGTTTACTGGCAACATAAAATGCCAGGCTGCATTATACAAGCCTGAGAAGAGCTACAAAAGGCTTTTTCCAAAAACGTTCTGTTCATGTATTTTCACTCACAACTCAAATTTCTACTTACAGCTTTTCTCTTTGCCCCTCGATTTGCTGTTGGTAAAGGGGGTAAGTCCTGCTCCTCTCTCCCCTGTGCGATTCCCAGTTCTTATCAGTGGCTTTCACGAGCTAATTCTACTCAATTATGCTGAAAAAAAATAAAATATTCTATTACTTCTTTGGCTATTTAGGCCCACCAAAGGATTTTATACGCTCTAAAACTAAGAAGCAAGGCAAGGAAAAAGGAAGGGAGATTAGGACTTCCCAGTAAGACCAGCTGTGGGACCAGTTACTGCTGAACTTTACACAAGGTATTGAGCTCCCCCTGTTTCTAAGAGACCACGTAATGAAGCGATGACTAGAATTGGCCAAATAGTTCA
>JAOQGL010000019.1:1197665-1216474 GCA_027564165.1 Gallinago nigripennis
GATGGGCTTATTTTACAAGAAAGGCAGATCTTGATTAAGGCTGCTGGACGGTAAGAACATTTTAAAACCTTACAGATTTATATTTTCCCCTCCCGTTTTAACACCGCTCCCAACACTTTCCCCGCGAAAGTGCTTTTTAGGTAACAGTCATGGTTTCACGCTGTGCTTCCTCCACTTTGCCATCCACATTTTTGGTTATTGGAGGGAAGGAAGCGTGTTTTAGGTGTGATGTGTCAGAAGGTTGTGGGGCTCAGCCCCCTCTTTTAAAGGTTATGAACCAGTTTTGATCCCCGGCACCACTCAGACACGTCGTGCTCGTTCTCACCGGGTTTTATTCATCTCCCATGAGGCTGCCAAGTGGCCCACCAGGCAGCCATCCCCTCACCTCACTCCTGGCCCCAATACACATGAAACCCCCAAATTATCAGCAAAATATACTCGTACCTAAGGGCTTGTCTCTCAGCTGGGGGTGACGGATCATTTCCACTTGTGCATAGAAACAGTCCAGGTCGAGGTGTGCAACCACCCTGCGCCCCGCGCTCCTCTGCCCGGCTGCCAGGGGAGCAAAGAAACAGATTTTTCTGTTTAAATTGGCTTTTTAATCCAATTCTGTAAAAATAATCTTGTCTTTAAGCCCCTGTTCCGTTCCCCCCCCCTCTTCCACCGACACCCAGCTCCCCTCAGCGCCGCCGCCATTGCTGCTCACACGGGGCGGGCGAGGCGGCCGCGCCGCCCGGCTGCGGGCGAAGCCAGTCCTCCTCTTCCTCCTTCTCTTCTTCTTCCTCCTCCTCCTCCTCCTGCTGGGGCTGCTGCGGCGGCTCTCGCCGCTCCGTGGGCGGCGGGACGGGCTCCATGTCGCCTGGGGCCTGACTCACCCGCCGCTCCCGGCCGCGCTCCCTCCGCCCTGCGCCCGCCCCGACGGGGAGCCGCGCCGCGCAGGTCCTAGCGCCGCCGCCGGGGCCTCCGAGCCCCGAGGGGAGACGCGTGGGGTGGCGGGGGGGGACGCGGGAGAGGCGGTAGCTCCGCGGGGCGTGATGGGGGGGATCCGACAGGAATAAACTGAACGTAGGGGGCTCCGGGGAGGCGTTGGAGAAAATGGAGCGAATTGGGGTTTACGGTAGAGTAGGTTTACCGGCGGCCCCGAGGCCGCAGCGTGTTCCCGCACCGCTCCCCTCTCCCAAGCGGGACCTGCCGGACGGGTCCCGTCCCGCCCCGGCTGCGGGAGAGCCCCAGCCCCGGGCCCGCAGCGCGTCCCTCGGCCATGACAGCCCGTGCCCCCGCCCGCCTGCCCGCCCGCCCCCGCCGCGGCCGCTCTTGTCCCGCCTACGGCGCTCTCTATGATCGGCCGCTCCGGCCCTTCTTAGGCCGCCGAGACACCGATTCCGGGGCCCGGCCGCGGAAGCGGGAGCCGGGCGAGGGTTCGCGGCGGCTGCGCGCGCAGCCCGCGCTCCTGGCGCCCAGCAGCGCGCGGCGGCCGCCATCGCCAGGGGGTCCCGGCCCCGGCCGCCGCCGCCGGGAACAATAAAGCTCTTGTTGAGAGCTCCGGGGGCCGGGCGAGCCCCTTCCCCGCTCCTCCTTCCTCCTCTTCTTCTTCTTCCTCCTCCTCTCGCTCCCGCCGCCGCCGCGGGCCCTGCGCCCGGTGGATGGAGAAGCAGGGCAGGATGGACTGCCCCGCGCTGCCCCCGGGCTGGAAGAAGGAAGAGGTGATCCGCAAGTCGGGCCTCAGCGCCGGCAAGAGCGATGTCTACTACTTCAGGTACGCCCCGCCGGCCCCCCTGACCGCCCCGCTACCTCCTCCCCCCCCCCCCCCCCCTCTCCCGGCGACGGGACGGGGCCGGCCCCGGCAGGGCTCCGCCGCCGCCTCCCCGCACCCCGGCCCCGCCACCTGCTCCCCGCGTTCCCCCTTCTCAGGGGCGGCGGGGAGGATGGCGCCGGTCCCCTTCCTTCTCCCCCTCCACCCCCGCTCCTGCCGCCGCCTGTCAGAGGGCCGGTCCCCTCCCGTCGCCCGTCTGACAGGGAGGCGCCCGCTCCCCGCCCGCCGCGGCGGAGGGGCTCGCTCCGTGCCTGTCAGGGGCGGCGGGGAGGATGGCGCCGGTCCCCGCACGCCACCGGCCGCCCTGTCAGAGAGCCTGTGCCCTCCCGCCATGGCTCCCCCCTGTCAGGGGGTGAAGCCGGTGCCCTCCTGCCATGGCTCACTGTCAGAGGGCCCATGCCCTCCCGCCATGGCTCCCCCCTGTCAGAGGGCCCATGCCCTCCCGCCATGGCTCCCCCCTGTCAGAGGGCCCATGCCCTCCCGCCATGGCTCCCTCCTGTCAGGGGGTGAAGCCGGTGCCCTCCCACCATGACTCCCTGTCAGAGGGCCAGTCTCCTCCTGCCCGGGCTCTGCCTTCTCAGGGGGTGAGGCCATTCCCATTCAGCCATGGCTCCCTGTCAGAGGGCCCGTGCCCTCCCGCCATGGCTCCCCCCTGTCAGGGGGTGAAGCCGGTGCCCTCCCTCCATGGCTCCCTGTCAGAGGGCCCGTGCCCTCCCGCCATGGCTCCCCCCTGTCAGGGGGGGTGAGGCCATTCCCATTCAGCCATGGCTCCCCTGTCAGCGGGGCGACTCCTGTGCCCTCCTGCCATGGCTCCCTGTCAGAGAGCTGGTCCTCTCCACCCATGGCTCCCCTCATCACGGGGGTGAGGCCGGTCCCTTCCCGCCACGTCTTTCCCCTCTCAGGACACGAGGCCAGTCCCCTCCCGCCATGGCTCCCTGTTAAAAGGCCAGTCCCCTCTGCTCATGGCTCCCCGTCAGGGCCCACTGGGTGGTTGGGGCTGGTCCCCTTCTTCCACCCCCCTGCCTGACAGAAGCCGGGGGGGGGGGGAATGGCCCCCAAAGGTAGCCCAGCCCCAGCAGCGACTTGGGGGTCCTCAGGGTGGGCTGGAAGCCAAGTCCCCCCCCATTATAGCCCTGGCCAGCCGGCCATGCCCCTTGCTCGCTCGGAGCTGCCGGTAGCGATGCTCCACGGTTCCCGGCGGGGAAGGAGTAAGGAGCCCCTCATCCCGCTTTTCCTTTGGGAGAAGAGTGCTAACGCCAGCCCTCCCCAGCCTAGCTTTTCGGGAGAGAAGGGTCAGCCCCAAGAGAACACCCTCCCCGCATTTAAACAAAGTCAGAGTTGCCAGAAGCCATCCTACCGAAATAGTTAGGTCGTCGGTGGGGACTCAAACACCCCCCTCCCTCCCCGCTGAATTAATTAGGAAGCTTATCATTCGAAACGAGAAATTTTCGCAAAGTTAAGCGCGTGTGAAAATCGGAGAAGCCTTGCCGCTGCCGAACGCTCTCGTTATGACCGCCCAGGGTGTAGTAAAACCAAGAGAAGCAACAGCAACCTAATTTTGTCTCGCCCTCCCTCCCACCCGCTTGCTTTCGGAAACCCAAAAAAGCGGTGCTTTTTTTTTTTTTTTTTTTTCCTCAAGGCAGAAAGCACGTCTCGGTTCTGAAGTCTTGCTCCTCGGGCCGGGCTTCTGCTCGTCCAGCGTGGAGGAGGAAGCTGTGTCTCCTGCAACGGCTAACAATCTTAACCCACAGCTTCTCTATTTATAGCTCCTGCCTGCAGCTGATGAACCACACCTGAAACCTCTCCCCTAACATCGCCGTTTCCCAGCAGGGCCTTTCGCAATCTCCTCCGCTTGCAGGGAACCCACTCGGTGGTCCCTCTCCATCCGCCCTCCCGCCCGGAGGGAGAAGGGGGGGAGAAAAAAAAAACCAAAACCCTGCTTGCTTGCTCCCTCTGGGATGCCAGCTCATGGAAAAGTGGGTTTCTGCCCGGTGTGGAGCGTGGGATCGTTTAACCCGCGGCGTGCCGCTGCTAAACGAAGCGTCTTGCCAGCATCGCTAGACGCGGAGGAGGAATGTTGATTTTTTTTTTTTTTCCCCCGAGCTTTTTTTTTTGTTTTGTTTTGTTTTTGGAATCAAACCGATTGAAAACTCTTCTTTTAAGACGACTTCTGGTTTTTGTCTTGCCGCCTTTGTCTGACTTGCGCTCCCAACCGTATGCTAATCCTGCGGCGGACGATTGGGTAGCATCTGGCATCGCTGTCTTTAGCTCTTTTGCATCTGCCCTTTCCTTTTCTGCGGTGCTGCCTCGGGAAGCCTGGCTGAAAGATGGCACTTGAGCCCACGGGTTTGAATTCTCTTTTTCTGGATGGCTCCCGTTGCTAAAACTGAACTTTCTGCCTAGGATTATTCTTGCCAGAATTAAATGCCAGACTTTTCTCAAGCCAGACAGTCACTGCTGACTCTTTTGGAATATATTTAACGTAGAAAGCCCAAGTAACTTCAGCTATTTGCTCAGAATGACCTTTTTTATAAACACTTTTAGCCACGTGTTTGTTCCGTCAGGACGTAGGGGTTTATGTATTGCAGAAACCATGGGGGGGAAAAGCAGTAAGTCCTAATATTTCCAGGTTTTCCTTCTTGCTTTGCAGGGAATGATATGTAACCTCATTAAGTTCATTAAGGCGCCTCGGTTAGCTGCCTAAAAACCTGAGGTTTATGTTTTTGTGATTTCTTAAGGCTAGGAAAAAAACCCCAAAAGGGATTGGACGAAGCTTCGTTTGCTGCCATGGTCTAAATAATAATAATAATAGTAGTAATTAAGAAACGACTCTTGCAAGATTAGCCCGTGTTGCAATCTACCTTATTTGCATTTTGAAACTCGCTTCTTTCAGAACTGCTTGATGGTATTTTAACGTGTCACGCTTAAGGAACCTCAGATAAACCAACTTCCAGTAGTTTCTGGTGGGATGGTTTTTTGCGCCCCTTCACGTTTATCCTTGAGTCTTCTGACCTTTGTGATTATCCTTCAAAAAGCTATTAAAAGAGAAATACTTCACAAATCCTGTAATGGATCCAAATTTGAGGTTAGCCCCTTCTCCGTAACCCTCTGAGCCTTCATCCTTCAGACTTTGCCGCTGCTCTTGCCTAAAAGCCTGTTAAAGAAACGCTCCGACGCGGTTTTTGTTGAAGATGCAAGACTCTAATCTGCTCATCGCCGACTCTACGATTCTCTCTTTTTAATGTGGGAAAGTGGTAGGAATAAATGTTTTCACATTTTAGGAGGCCTTCCAGCATGGTTAGCAGTGATGCAGATCTTCTGCCAAATGACCACAAAATTGAAACTAAAAACTTTAACCAGGCAACTCATAGCTTCGAGTTCGTTGATTTCGCTCCAGATTACAGGTTTGGAAAAAAATAACTAGTCATTTCTGTCTAGAGAAATAACTTCTGTACAGTAACAGGACTTATTTCTGCATAACCAAAATGAAACAAATAAAAAAAAAAAAAAAAGATTTTATGGCTGCAGGCAGGGCTGGCGTAGGAAATTTATCTTTCTCTTTTTTTTTTTTTTTTAAATTCTCCTTTTCATTCTGTTATAGCTATGAGGCAGATTTCAGCACTGCTATATTTAAAACAAATGAAAATCTGTTTTGATCCAGTAAGTAGAGCAGGCCAAATACATTCAGAAGAGTTATGTCACTCTAGCCCAGTTGGGGAAAAAAAAAAATATAAAAAGAAGAATGCTAATAAACACTACACTCTTAAAGTCTGTAGTTGGGTACAAAGCAGGGTTTTGGTTTGTGTGCCTTTTACAGGCAAATATTTCTTAATTTCGTCAGGATTTGGCACGATCCCTTAAAGAGCAATGCCACCCTTTTTTGGCGACCGTGGGCTGATGGTGATGAAAAAGTGTGTGGCGTTTTAATTTGTACATCTTCAGAAGAATTCACTTCCAACTTCCAACATCTGCCTCATTTTATGCAGATGGTCAGGAGATGTGTGGTGTCTCGATTCGAGGATGCCCAAATGACACCGGAGACCTGGCTTGGTTGGCAGAATCCTCCTCGATGGAGTTTCAGGGAGGACTGGATGGCTGCATTTCGGGATCTAAATGTAGTTGATGGAGGGAATAGCGCGTTAAAAATCGGGATGCCGAATGTAGGACGAATGCAAAACTAGCACAGCGTTCCCAGAATAATAAATGCTTTGTTTGAGGCTCTGATCCTTCTGTCAGGTAACTCCTGGAAGGCTGGACGTGGGGCAGGTCCCACGGTGCCCACGGTGACTACGGGTGTTCTGTCTCCAGAGCAAGGGATGGATGATGATCCCAGTGACACCCATGAAAATCAAGATTGTGATGGTGCCGAGACAAAACCCTGTTCGTTTCAATCACTTTGAGATTTTTTTTTTTTCCTCCAGGAATATACATGATCTTTCCTGGTTTAAAGAAGGTAGGAATTCTCCATCTTGTCCATACTATAAAGTGAATGCTCAATTTACATCAAAAGTGAGCTAAAAGGTCATTTTTGTTGATCTTCAAGAAAAAGAAGGCCTCATTCTGCCTTTGCTACAAAGTCCTTTATAGCTGAGAAACTACCTACGCAAAGAGCATTTTTAAAGTGACTCTTTTAGTAGTAACCTATTTATTTTAGGCCTAATAAATGTAAATTTGCACCATGATTTTTTTTTTAAAAAGTATTATTTATTCAGGGTACTGTGAGGTAGGGGGTGCTGCTGTCCTGTCGAAAGGCTCACTCCTGCAAAAGTCTGACTAAAGTGGGAATTTTGAACGTGGGTATCTCAGCTTCTGATTTATTTACCCCCTTCTTTTGGTCGGTAAAATCCCTGTAGTGTTTATAACACCCTAGAGCATTTACCTGTTGAAAAATATTCCTTAAACTGCGGCGTGAAATTACTTTTCCTAGCGGCAGCGAGTTAATATTCCGGTTTATTTTATTTGTTCTTCGTGGGAAAAAAAAAAAGCAAAGGAGAACTAGCCTGCTTTTATTGGAGATTCAAAAAAAGCCTAGTGGTTGACACCGCTTTCAGTGGGTTCTAAGAGACTGTTGAGTTTTAACTACAAAAGCTTTTCCAGTATAGGTGTACCCATAGGGCAAACAGACAGCCCTTTGAAGTTTGTTTTGTGGTTTGACTGGCAGATAAATACCGGAGAGTTTCCAGTGACAGTAATATTAGTTTAATTCTGTGTGCTTTTTTTTTTTTAACACCCCCCCTTTTTTTTTTTTTTTTTTTTTTTTTTAGGGAGGCCTTTATCTTTAAAAGCGAGCAAGTCAGGGCTTCCTAAGTGATGCTCAGTTGTGCTTATGTTATACCCAGGCTTATTGGGCTTTTTGTTTTTTAAAAGAGAATGTAAAAAAAAATAATAATAGAGGTTTAACGGGTGTTATTTTGTATTTCCACGGCTCAGGTCCTTGCCTTGATCTCTGAAAATGCGTGGTAACAATCTCCCCTCCTTAAATTTGAGGCAGCATCTGGGATGCTGGTTGAAGCACGCTGTCTAATAGAATCTTAGTGCATCAAATAAATTTATTTGCTTTGTAGGGTGAATTGTCCTGAAAGATAATAATGATTATCACAAAGTCATAGTGGTGACTCTGACTTTGTTTTACGAGGGCGAAATGAATCAGTCCTCGGTCTCAGCAGAGCACATCGGGTTGTTTAGGAAACAGAAAGAAATTAAAAGTGAATCCAAAATATTTCCATAAATAGAAGGTTAAATAGCAATCTAGAAACGAACCTTTTCCAGTTGGTAGATTGGTGTCAGTTGCTGTTGGTGATTTAATGTGACGCTATGAACCGTATATACTAGTGTGTAAAAAAATAAATGTATATATATTTTTGTTGCAAGAGAAATTAGATACCAAATGCAGAACCCCTTTGAAATGTGCAAATCTTTGAACATTTCAAAGTGTGTGTTTGAATATTTGCAGACAAATCTTTGAGGAAAGGGACCTCCAACAGTTGCAGAGGAGTTTTGGTCCCCTTGGTGAACAAATCCATCCTTGTTCCCTCCGAGGCCAGCCCTCTAGGAGGCTTTAGCCAGCAGATTCCAATATTAGATTCCCTTGAACATAAGATCAAACGACTAATTTTATTGTGGGCTTTATGTGGTCTTATTTTCTCGTACACCGTGGAATGCTCGGATATATTTTCCATCTCCTTCCTTTCCTGGGCTTCATTGCCAACCCATGGAAGGGAACGATTGCTAGAACTACTTTGCCTTGCTTTACCTCTGTTAAGTAGCCAAATTAAGGTGGCTTTAATTGCCTTTTCAAAAATGTTTAGCATTTTTCTTCCTCTTTGCCGGTGTGTGATGCTGTAGGTGAGACTACAGCCCGTCAGACGGGATCCTGAGAAAACAGGAGCTGTGGCAGCCACCTTGGGATGGGTGATGTACCTGATTTATTTAGTCTGACCCTCGAGCAGGGGGTGTAAATACTAAATTAAGAGAATAAATTGCAGTTTTAAGAGCCATGAAGTCACACCGCCTCTTTCTCCAGTTTCATATCATGCTGCAAAACTGCGAAGCCAGAGCTGCTTTGAAAAGCAAAACATTTTAAACTTGGAGAAGACGGCGTGATTTCCCTGTTAGAGCATCTAGCTTGCCGTGGTTGAAAGAAAAACTCAAAATAAAAACTAAAAAAGGAAAAAGAAAGGAAGCTTGCCAAAAATATTTTTTTTTGAAAGCAGCCAAACCCAGAAATGTCTGCCAACAAGATGATTGTTTTAATGAGCCACGCTACCGTCTTGCCTGCAAACTCACTCTGCATTTTGAACTGGGGAAGGGGCCAGACAGGTGATAAAATCCAAGGTAACTTCCTTGTACGTTAATTAGCTCGCTCTGCTGCTTCGCAGGAAACACCTGAAAAGTGTCTTTATTAATAAAGCTCCTCGCGAGCTCGTTATACGACATAATTACCTCCAGCCCCCTAAGAACTTCAGTTTGTATCGCACAAGGGGACAGCTGGAGGTGTGAAGGGTTCTTGTTCTCCATTTAGTCTTGTGTGAAGTGATTGGAGCCTTGAGAATGTTATAAAGAACTGAGTTTAAATATATTTTTATTGGGAAAAAAAACCACCTAGAAAATCATAATTGGAGTTAACAAATTTTTAAAAGCTATAGAAATTTAGCTGGGCTTCATTGCCAGCTTTTTTTAGGTAAGGCAAGACTTTAGGGAAGCCTAAATATTTCTGGTTAACGCTTGTAAAAATAACAATTGTAGAGCAATCTGTTGTTGCAATTATAATTGGAGATATTCCTGTGTCATCCCACGTTTATTTGGCAATTCTTAATTGTCTCAGTGTCGGGTCACGCAGCAGTTTGGTCGGAGCAGAGGCTCCGCTGTGTCCCAGCGGCCTGAAAGAACGCTTTCACTTCCTCCTAGTTGCATGAAAGAAGGCAGTGTGAAATTAATAAATATCCAGAATATGTGGATGAGGGCAAATTTTACCCCTTTCTCCTGTATCTGTGTAAATATCACAGTGGTTCCGTGCTTCTGGCTTTTGTAGCAGTTGAAATTTGGGAGCGCGGGCACTCGGAGCGCTGCGTTTTCGGAATCTTCTGCGGCAAGGTGGGACTTCAAAGTTTGAGCTTTCTTCAGCCTCCCTTGCTGTTTGACTCCTAAGGTACCTCCAGAGCATCATCCAGGGAGAAGAAAGCTTCCAACCTCTCCTTCCATCTTTCTTTTTTGACTCAAAACCAAGCCTGAACTTAAACTTGGTTTTAACACCTTTAGAAAAAAAGAAAAAGCCAGAAGAACGTGCTGTTTCTTAGTTTCAACCACGATGTGAAACTCTCAGGCTTTTCTGTAGACGCGCTGGTTTAAATAGGTTTTATAACCTCACTCTTTTCTGGTAATATGTGCTAATTATTTAATAGAATCTTAAAATGGTTAGATTTGGAGGGGACCTTAAAGGTCATTCAGTTCCAATCCCCCTGCCCTGGGCAGGGACACCTCCCACCAGACCAGGTTGCTCAAATCCCCATCCAACCTGGTCTTGAACCCCTCCAGGGATGGGGCAGCCATAATAGATGTTCAAATAAAGCCGCTGCAAATAGGCTTTTTATTTATCTTTTCCCTCATGGAGCTTTCTCTGCAGGTAAGAGAAAGCTTTGCAGCAGGAACAGGATAGTTTCAGGATAATCTGGGATGGATTCAGAAATTCAAGCGTGACTTCAGTGGTTTGACCCCCTACATTTTCAGGGTAAAAAATGGAAATGACCACAGGACTGGTACCAAGCAAAAAAAAGAAAAAAAAAGTGAAAACTAATATAAGTGGGGTGGAAATAAAGTTTTGAGTTTATTCCAGCTCACGTATTCATCTCCTCCTTAGAGCAGGGGAAAGGTGTGACATCAAATGACGAGTCTGGATGGCATTAATTAAAAATTGCAGAATTAAAACTGAATGTAAGGCCAAGGGGTGCTTTATTTGCTGGCTGCTGAGATTGACCCAGTAAATGGGTCATCGTATAAACTTGTGGAAACTCTGAAATGAAGCAAAATTAAGGATAGGGGCTTTTGTGGACTCAAATGAAACATAGTTTCAAAGTAGAATTCACCGGATTTTAGAGTTTGTGCCAAAATGATGGTCTGAAGGAAGGCTGCTCAGTCTGTTGGACTTGAGCGAACCGCACTTTTAATTGTGCGTCGTTAGATTTCGTTGAAGCTGGAAAAAGGAAAATATACAGGTTTTGGTAACACCGTTAAGGCACGGGGTGAGGAGCTTGTTGTTGGAACCAATCTGTTATTAATATCCCTTAATTTGGATGCACAAGTGATGCGTGCAACGTACGCACCATCAGTGTGATGCAAAGGAGTGACATTTCTGCGGAGACAGGGAGGTCACCGAGCCTGGGAAAGGGGTAGGATGGTGAGAATGAATAGTGGAATAAGGGAAATTTAAAAAAAAAACACCAAACCAAACAAAACCAGGCCAGGATAAGTGGATGCATTTATAAAGTTTGCTTTTAGTTGTGAAGTCTTGTTTTCAGAGCTCTGCAGGAAGAATTTGTAGTGAAGCTGGGCTGAGAACTGCTCCCTGCTGGAATTTCGGATTCCTTCGAGGTGTACGTGAAATATTTCTCTCCAAGGAACCTCAGGAGTAAAGCTAGTGAAAGGAGCGCTGTCTTGAGGACACAATCTGTTCCCTTCTTACAATAGGAGGTGGTAAAATGGTAATACCCAAATTTGGATAAAATAGAAGGAGATGTAGGATGTCAAATTTCTATATCCTTTGAGTAGTGACGTAGCTACGGGCTAAAATGACTGAGTGCATATAGATTTTAATTTTAATTTTAAAAAATATGCCTGAATCAGAGAATATTAACACCTCGTTCGGGCTCTCATTGATTTCTTCTTTTCATTCAGTGTTTTAAATTCTTTAGGAAAGTTTTGAAGGCAATTCCTAGCAGGAGGCTTTATTCAGTCCAACCAGCCCTTCCATTCCAGGTAGGAAACAGGGGCAGGCCATTCTTGACCAGGTTTTATCCTCAAATTTTTTTTATAGGTGCCCAAATAGGAATGAAAGAAGATGGCTCAGATTATTTTAATAGCAAACCTGCTCCCCCCACAAAAGACTTGCTCAGTCTCTGACCGGGGGGGTGTTAACTATCTAAAATAAAACTGGTGGTGTGTTTAGCTTGGCTTCTAGTGTAACTTCCATTCTGGATTTACGAGAAGTAGACGAGAGTTTTGTGGTGGGATGTGTGTGTACGTATGTGTGGTGGGTTGGTTTTTTTGGTTTTTTTTGTTGTTTTTTTTTTTTACCCTCCCACACCCATCCTTGAGGAGGTTGGCTTCAGATTGTGATCTTTTTAAAGTCTTTTTCTCCCACCCTTTACCTCTCGTTAATTATGTCTTTCCAGATTTCTGGAGTCATTTAAATGACTTTGAAAAACGTTTGGCTTCATTAGCTATTTTTCCCAGAATTCAATACATATTCTTCTGTGGGGAAGTTCTTGCCTCAAGGTGTTTGGTTTTTTTTTTTTTTTAAGTTAAAAAAAAAAAACCCAGCAAAAAAAAACAACAACCAAAACCCAACCACTTTGGAAAAGTGAAGAAAATAGTAGTTTTTGGCAGAAAGGAAGCGGAGTGAAAATCTCTCGGAGCCCAGTTAACCTTTTGGTTTTCAATAGTTGGGAGAACTTTGACGCTCGGCTTGTTTTGTTGGATAGAAATTGGCTTTCTAGATTGTTGCCTTTCCCTGATGAATATTTACCATTTTCGTGGCCATCTATACCAAACCAGTTGCCACAAATTGGTGTCCCAGTCTGAATTTCACGCGTCAGTTCTTGATAGTTGATTTTTTTTTTAGTCTGGGGACTAAAAAACTCGTCATCCCTTACAGTGAAAGGAACTATGTGGCTTCTTGGTGCTTATTAGCAATTACTTGCACCCAGGGCAGAAAGTCTACAGGAATTCCCAGTGATTCTGGGTGCAAATAGGTAGGGAATAAATGTGTATTTAGTGCAACGTGGGTAGAAATGAGGGAACAGAAAGTTCTGCCCTCTGAAGATTAGTAGAAATACCCCTTCCTTAGGATAACTGGGAATCGGATATTCGCCGGTGCCACTCACAAACATCAGCTGGGAATTTGGGGCCGGAATAATTCCGGAATTCCAAATGTAGATGATTTAAAGAATTCCCCTACAAATTATTTGATTTCTTTTGGTGGGATCTATATAACCAGTTGCAGCTTTGGACCTGGCTCACGTTCTGCACCATCTCGCTTGCCGCTTGCTTGCTTGTTGCTCAGTTCCTGACCTGGCTTCGCTCGCCCGTCTGGGTGCTGGAATAGCTGTGAGATATCCCATCCCTTCAAATTCTCCTTCTGCTCAGCTTTTTTTTTTTATTTTTTTTTTTTAATGCCTCGCTGTTTGAGAGCCGAGAAAGGGTTGCTGTTGAGTCCAGGTTGGCCTTTAGCCAGCCATCGCTTTTAAACCCTCGGCTTTGAAATTTGTGCAGAGGGGGGTGTCCTGCGTTGGCCACAGTCTGATATTAAGACTCCTTATTGTTAACTGGGATTGGAATTCCAGTTTTCCAAAGTGTAGCGTATCCGAGCATCCCACAGCCTGACAAATAAATCCCTTGCCAAGGATGGGAGCGGATACGCAGAGATTGGGGCAGGTTTGCCATCCCCCATCAACGAACGTGCCACGTGGAATAAAGATAAGGGAAACTTTTTTTAGCTTATTGAACAAGGTATAAAACCTGTTGTAAGAAGTCAAGGTTGTATCCTCTTGTACAACGAAACATACTAAAGTGTTTTCTTCTTTTTAGTCCAAGTGGTAAGAAGTTCAGAAGCAAGCCTCAGTTGGCAAGATACCTGGGAAACACTGTTGATCTCAGCAGTTTTGACTTCAGAACGGGAAAGATGATGCCCAGTAAATTGCAGAAGAACAAACAGAGACTAAGGAATGATTCTCTCAATCAAAATAAGGTTTGTTAGTAAATACTGTGTTTAAGGATATCCTAAGAATTTCCTTTCCTGTAGTTCATTTAGCAATTTCTTTTTCTGCTTAAAGCAGCCTTGCTTCTAAGATGTACGCGTATGTTTAATTCTCAGTAGTGGTAGAGATGTAAATTTATAAATTGAAGGAATTCTCTGCTACTACCAAGGAAATACCAAGGTCAGGTTAAGTATGAATCCAAAGTTTGAGCAATTCAGGAGTTGGCTTGGGACTAAGAATCTCAGTGCTCCTAATCTACCTGAATGCTGTTCTTCCAAATGGGAAAAGTTAGGACTGTTGACACCAAGAGATTCTCCTCTGCGAGGCTCCAAATTGCCATGTTCATCTTCCTGTTCTGAGATGAAATAATTCACATTTTTAACGTGCTCAATTACGTGCCAGGAAGCTTGTTTTCTGAGGCAAATGCGTTTATCTCTCCACCTTAAGGCCAGGTGGGTTTTTTTCTGTTTAAGATTGGGCCTTTCTCAATTCATCTGATTTGTTTTCTTAGTGTCTGTTGCTTTTTGAGCAACAGTGTATCCTTTTGAATAGCAAAAAAATAAAAATAAAAGGCTGAAGCGTACAGAAGTGAAATAAGCGATGTAGCACATAGGGATGTGACAAGGAAATTTATCTGACTTGCAGATAATACGTTCCTCGACAAAACCTCATACAACAGTTTGAAAGGATTTCTGTAAAAAGCTTTTCTTTTTTTTGAAAGTGTTTTATTCTGCAGGGATTTCCTAACTTCCAGTAGTGCATGAAAATACCTGACGGGTTACAGCTGCCTCTTGGGCACCGATGGGTTTTCTCATCTGCCGTTTGTCACGCGTTGAGCCACACATTTCATGCTGGTTTCTTTGTAGTTTAAAGCACGGGTTCAAATGAGGCTTTCAAATAATAGAACTTTTTTGGGGGGGTAGGCCAAGGAGAGGGTTTGGTTAGGCTTTTTGCATACAAAATTTGGTATTTAAAATCTAGGTGAGCCTGATCTTAGATTGCGTGAATGTTGTAGCTCTGCTAAAAAAAGGATACAAATAAGTGCCTTTTGTAGGTAAATAACATTTATTATATCTAAGTGACTTGAATCTGTCACTCATGAACTTTCAAGAATCGCTGTGACAGTTAAAAATGAGATTTCAAATTGTTCCTGAAGTTTATATTTTCTTCCGCAGCCACTGAAGGAGAATGGTTGTGGCCGTTCTTCTCCTCCGCCTGGCAGCTGCCAGACTTGCCCAGGCAAGTTTGTGTATAAACTCCCTCATATTTTATGGGTTGTTTGTTTTTTTTTTTCCTACAAACAATTTACCGCAACTGTTTCTAAATTCTTTGCCTCCCCTTATGTTTCGAGGAGGAATATCCAAATACGCTTGAGTCTTCTCGACGTGTCCGGGCAGTGAGATTTATGCGGCTGGCGGATGGAAATCCTGCCTTGCCATCCTTCTAACTAACTTCTAATGAGATCCTCCTCATTAGCGGATTAGAACTCCATGTCACGACTCCCATACTAATGCCACCTGCCTTAAAATGGCACCGAGGGATAATTTATGCTAATGAACCCTCTCCATTTTGTGATGTTAATGTACAACGGTGCAAATGACACGGAAATAGTCTGCCAGCAGAATCCTTATCTCGGATCTTAGCCTCCTGCCTTCCTACTGACCTTTCAGCACGGGCAATAAAGGCATATATTTGATAGATTTATTTACAGTAGAGTTTTCTTTCAACCTATACTAATTTTAACCATTGTTTTCTCCGTGAACCTTTTTACATCTCGCTTGCAAATGAAGTTACTTTATTTATATGAAGCGCTTTTGAAGAGATAATGAAATAAGGAATACAGCTGAATATGGATCGAGTAGGTACAGCATATAAAAATATGCTTATAATTCTTTCTGTTGAAAGGAAAACATAATAGAGAGTATTGGTTAGGCATATTTTTGCTAGCTGATAGAGTTCCTAGAGTAGGAAGAGATTTTATTTCGTGATAAAAGTCGAGCAATGGACTTGGAAAAAAGTCAAGCAAAGCCCATAGCATGCCCAAGTTTTGTAGGTGTGCCTAAAACTGAATATTTTAATCACCATCTGAAATAAAGTAATTTGTGCCTGACCAAATGAAATACGTCGATAGTGTCTTTTATCCAGAAAGCTCAAGGAAGCTTTCTGTCCTTCAGGAGAAGGGTTGGTTGTGAGGATCTCTGTTCCTTATTTCTATTAGGATGCACTTGAGGCTTTTCCTTTGTCGTGAATAAATCTTACGGATGGTTGGCTTATGATTTGATGTGAAAAAGAGTTTCTCGGAATACGAGTCGCCTCCTGTTAAAATGTGATTATTTTTCCCCCTGCCCCGTACACCTGAAGATCTGCAGGTGCTGGAGATGGGGGAGCTTTGCAAGTTTTCTGGGCTAAAGAGTTTATTTTTGTTGTTTAAAACTCAGTGCCGCGGATGAGAGACTGTTTATTTAGGGCGAGATGGGAAAGCCCATATGTGACTATGGTTAGAAAGGAAATGAAGTAGGAAAGTGGTGAGGTTCTAATTGCAGTCCTTAGGAATTGATCTATTCTTAGTATAAACAGTTTATTCTATTTTCTAGTACGTAGCCTTGATAAAAAGCATATGGGATTTCAACTGCTTAAACCTGTATTTCCTGCATAGTTTATTACTCATCAGGGTTTCGCTTTAATTCTGGGGGCCATATCCTTAATGAAGCTGAATTTTTTTTTAAGTTCTCACGCTGCCTGAAGGAATCTCCCGTTTTTATTTTTCTGACTTTACTGGATTTATTTTTTTTAACTTCTCTTTAAGGCCAAAAGGAACCTGTAAATATTTTTCATGAACTTCAAACGAAGACCTTTGTTCTAGAAATGGTTGCTAAACCAGATTTCTCCCCCGTATGGCAGATGGCTCTGTAATATTAGTGGTTTTGTCAGTTTTAGTAGCTATTTCACCACTAATACTGATGCTACTGCACAGATTGCCCTGGAGGCACGGACTTCAAAGCGTCAAAAAGTACTTTGAACTTGATGTCACAAGATTGAGGGAACGCGAAACTGGTAGGATGGGCAAGGTCTATCAAGGTTCTGGTGTGAATTAAGGTCCGTGGAGCGAGGAAAGTTCATTGGCAAAATAATCTGTGCAAATGTAAGTACACGTGGTTACTGTCTAGCTCTGCTTGGTGATTCTGTGCTCATCAGAGATGCTTTAATTATACATGAAAATGTATATTATATATTAAAAAGTCTAACGTTAGGCTTACTATCGTCATCATTAATGAGGGGAAAAAAAAATAAAGCCATAACCAGTATCCACCAAACTATCTGAAAATATTTTTCTAGACTGGGTCTACCTGGGTGAAACAATAGAAGAAGAACGATGTCTAGATTTATTTATAAGCTTAGATTCTGGCTTCTGCTCGGTATAAAAAGGTCTTATGACTTCTGTGCTAATTGAACAGCAATTTCTCTGCTCGGTTAAAACGATGACGTGTCATCAGGCAGAAGAACTGGTGCTCTCTTGCCGTTCGCTCTGGCCGTGGAAACCCTGCTCCCAGTTGGACAAGCATCGGCAGCGTGGTAGGGATGGAGCTGGAGGTGGAGATCTCTGAAGATCTGCTGCTTTGCCCGTTATATCGCCACGCACGGGGACTAATTAGTTGCTGGCTTTAAGTTTATAAACCAGAAATGATAGATGTGTGAATTTCTGAGGAAAACTTCTATTGGGATTCGTGATTTTTAACCTTATTATATTTTAATGGTTTAATTCATCGAGGTCTGGAAAACTGTTTTGGCTCATATGAGAGGGTGCACCAAGCAGTATAAAGCCAGGATTCCCTCCTACAAAGCATTATTCTGTTGCTCCTTCCTAGCAATTACATTCCTTAGAATTCCATGGAGGAATTCTGTATTTTTTTCCACTGGGAAGGATCTAACGGTGCCATGTCGTCCTGGAGAAGTTATAGAAAGAGGCTCTTCCCTTGTCTTTCCCAAGAGATGAATTGAACAGTTGGATAGGAGCAGCCAATATAATTACTGCTACGGTGTGTAAGGATGTGTTTTGGGATGAAGTAGAATGGTTTTCATGATGGGAATTAATTTCCATGGAGCGCAGGGATGATACTCTGTTGCTGGTTTATAGATCATGCAGTGTACACCCCTTTATCCTCAGGATAAAATCCTGGATATTCTGATGATGAACGACCCTGTCACATGGCTTTAGCAAAGCTCTACAAGAGGGATACATATTTATTTTCAAAGAATTTAGTCTGAGACACATGCAGTGAAGAGAAGGCTTATTGCTTAATAAGCCTATTTTTAATTTCATTTAATACAGATCTTTACAGAATATCTATGGTCAGTATTCTAGCTTTTGTCACCTGGAATTCCAGAGTGTTCTGCTTTCGAATGAATGATTTTTAAACAAGCATGTTCTTGCTGGTCCTTAATAGAATCTTGTTTATTTTACAGTCCAAATTGTAAAATCTAAATACGGAGAACTTGAAGATTGAGATTTAGTTCTCATTTCTAAATTTCTAAAAACCCGAGAGATTGTGCTTTCTCGAAAAATTAGGGGTCTAAGTAAATCCTGCTGATAACTTTTTTAATGTGATGGAGTCTAAGATCAATGTTCATTGTGTAACTTTTGAGCTGTGATCTCACAGTTATAGAGATCTGAAATATTGTATATTTTTCATGAAGCTTTGGAGAGTTTGTTTTGACATCTGGTTGGGAAGCACTCTCTTCAGAACGAACAATTAACATATATATATTTAAACAAAAGAGAAGATGGACTTTCAAGCAGTTTGATTCTCCCCAAGAAGGTGAAAATGTGTGGAACCAGTTAAATGTTGTGTTTTTTTTTTTTCTTTACAATGGATGACTACAAAGGTTAGTTAAATTTAAGGGAAACCTTTAATCCAAAAAAAGCCTCCTCCTTTGCACATCGGTAGAAGAGGGTGAATCCAACATTAATTTATGTAATTATTATGCATAATTTTTGTTAATTAATGTTTTCTTTTTCTTGTTGTTTTTTTTTTTTTTTTCTTAACAGGGAAAACCAGACTTAAATACAACTTTACCCATCAGGCAAACGGCATCGATTTTCAAACAACCGGTCACCAAAGTTACCAATCATCCCAGTAACAAAGTGAGGTCCGATCCCCAGCGAGTGACGGAGCAGCCGCGACAGGTAACGATTCGGCGATTTCCATTTTTACTCCTTGGAAAGTTGAAACAAGCTGGAAATGGTGCTACTGCTAGAAATACAAACCGCAGTATCAGACACTCATCTTACACGGATGGGGATGATCTGCTGGAGAACAGCTCTGAGGAGAAAGACCTGGGAATCCTGGTGGACAACAGGATGACCATGAGCTAGCAATGGGTCCTTGTGGCCAAGAAGGCCAATGACATCCTGGGGGGGCATCAGGAAGAGTGGGGCCAGCAGGTGCTGGGAGGTCATCCTGCCCCTCTGCTCTGCCCTGGGGAGGCCACAGCTGGAGCACTGGGACCAGTTCTGGGCTCCCCAG
>JAOQGL010000019.1:1216926-1240015 GCA_027564165.1 Gallinago nigripennis
TGGAGACATTCAAACCCCACCTGGACACGTTCCTGTGGGACCTGCTCTGGGTGGCCCTGCTTTGGCAGGGGGTTGGAGGAGATGATCTCCAGAAGTCCCTTCCAACCCCGTAACATTCTCTGAATTCTCCTTTAGGTGCCTTTCTTTACATTACAGGTTCACACAATTATTTTCTTGTTTGGTTTTGGTTTTTGATGGGGAGGAGGAAGCTGAGAAGAAACAGAAAGGCAATTAACGAACAAGTGATCAGCTTCATAATGTAGTGCATATTGACCAGAGATTGTTTTTAAGTCTGCCTTATATTTTTTTGAGTCCTAGCATTACTAACATCAAATTGAAACAACTTATTTTGTCTTGGGAGTGCAGAGGTGAGAAGAAACTGCAGAGTCGTGTTCATATTTTCCTTCTGGTCAAAGAAGTAACAATCCCCCAAGCACATGAAAATTATGGCACCTTTGGAGCAAGAGAACTGGATTTCTGTATCTTGATGGATCCCAAGCCCTTTCAAACTCACCTGTTTCCCCCCTTTTTTCCTCCAGGATCTTTTCTTGAAATACATAGCGACTGAAATCTTTGGGAATGCATCTCTTGTCTTTTGAGAGTGAGAATTTGCAGAGTATGCAATTTTTAAACGTACCCAAGTTAAATCTTTGCCTCCTGAAAATAGTTTCGAACGGATTGAGCTATAGGACAGTCTTCAAGAAATCATCATCTGCTGATTGCTGTGTCAGCATTCTTTGTCCATCAAATTCCTGTCTCTTTGCATCTTTGGAAAAGGCCACTTTTAACCTGTTTTGCTATATTTCAGTTGGAAGAAACGCTTTTTGCATTGAATGTGGAACAGTTAATCTCACATTTTCAATAGCAAAGCAAATCTTGGTTTGTCTTTCTCTTGCTTTTCTCCATGCTAGAATCCTGCCTTGAGCTGTTTTCGGAGTAGCGATGATTGACAGAGGTGGGAGACTTGAGAAAAGGAGAGAAGAGATTGTAACAGTTGTTTTTACAGGAAATTTGAGTGAGTTTTCAGTAAAATTTTCATTAGAAAAATCTGGAACAAAGCGGTTTAATGTAGGTTGCGTGCTGTCAGTTGCTGGAGAATCTTCAGCAAATTGACAGCTTTCATAAACAATTTTCAGTGATCTGCTTTCTTTACACACAGATTTCCATCACACAGTTCCTGATATTTCTTTGGGATTAGTAATCAAAAGTAGGGAGGAACTCCAGTCGTCGATCATGTGTGCACCATTCATATGTACATATGTTTCTTCAATCCTTGGCCCAAATCCCTTAAGAGATTTTTGCTTCTGTAGTTCTAAATACCCATCTCTGAAAGTTTTATCTGCTTCTATCTATTGTATCTCCCTTTTCCAAACCAGAATTCCCTGAAAATTCTTCTTTGGCCTGAATAGTGGAGTTCCTTTGGCACTCAGTAAGTGTTTTTTTTTTTTTTCATGACCTGGGAGTGAGAAGAACATGCTTATTGGTGTTGGCAGGGAAGATATTTGGCAGCAGCTCTTCTTGAAGCAGTGAAACCCTGTGGTAGTTCTTGGAAAGATAAAGTAATAACAGCTTGTGTATGATCTTCCTGTGGGTAAATGTGTCAATTAGAGCAACAGATCTTTGTGGCAACTGCTGGGTCCATCTATTCCTGCTAGTTCATTGCCTTTTTTTCAAACAACAGCTCTGCAAGACATTCAAAGCCTTTCTTAAAGGTTTTATAGATTATCAGAGTGGAGAACTTCACCCAAGAGAAAATGGAAACGTTCTGGAGAATCCTGGCAGTAGGTAGTGTCAGAATTTGAGCTGTGTGTGCTCTGAAGAGTCTTCTGGTCCTCACCAGACTGCTCTTAACCATCAGTCTTCTTTCTCTATGTGGCTTATATTCAAATAGCAGTCAATCCATGAAGAATCCTCTAAATCTTCATATTTAATCAAACAATAGGAGTATCTCTACGTTTCTAAATAGCAAATCTCATCATCTCAAATGCAGTTTTCTTCAAAAGTGCTTTAAGGTCTCTTTTTGAAGTATCCACCTCCTTAAAATATTTTAGCTCTCCATAAGCTTAATTAAGATCCGTTTTCTTACTGTTCCTGTGGCTTTGGGTTTCTTTCCCTCGCAGAGTCCACTGATAAACCAGTTTAAGAAAGGGAATCCTAGAAGATTGCTACTGGGCCCTACAAGGGAAGATTAAAAAACAACCTTAGCTTTCTCTGTTTTAGCTTCCTCTCCACTTAGACTTAGTAGATTTTGATAAAATATGATACATTCTTGATGAATTTAAGCGTAATGGTTTGGATTTTATAAAGTCAGGTTAGCAATGCTGAAATTGAAACTGGAATCAATGATGAATTAAAAAGCACTGTCTTCAAATCACTTTTCTTATTTTCTCCCTCCGTCCTGTTTAACAAAAAGGCCACTAGATGTAGCAGTACTTCAGAGGATGTTAATGCATCTCTTCTGCTTCTGGATTTGAGTATTCCTCAATGAGAAGAGGGAGTGGGAAGCAGAGGAAGTCCTGGAACTATCTGAAACTCTTATAATTAGTAAACCTTTTACGTAATCACTTAAACTGGAGTTATTGCCTGTCAGGTGTTGTGTACCTAACTGGATCGACTGGAATGGTGCTGCAAATCAAGCTTTTTTCTTAAGCATCGCTGCCCCTTGGACCTCAATGTCCCCAAAAGCTCCAGGTCTGTGTCCTACATAGACTTCCTTGTGTGTCAGAGCTCCTTGGTTCACGCTGTTCCACGCTCTTTGACATTTTACAGGGTAAATACAAAACTTACTCATTTATCTCTGTGTTCCAAATGTAGCAGAGGAATTGCTTTGATTCCTGAGGACCCGCCGATCGCTAATTAATTCTGATGTAGGCTGTTGGTTGTGGTGGTGGTGATATTTGAAGCCATCCTGTGACTAATAACATTCCAAGAATATACTTCCAGTGGTTAAAAGAATCATCTTCAGAGCTCATTTGGAGAGAAATCAGGTAGTCAGTTAGTATTAAGTGATCTGATTCCTTGCTTCTGTGGCCGACAACCGCCTTTAAAAACCACCCTTGGAGAAATCTGAGGCTATTTTCCTTTTAAAATCACCTTAGGATAAACCTGCTGTATTTACTTATAGCATCATCTATCAGGAGGCCAGAAGTACTCTTTAAAATTGATTTGAAAGTCTCTTTTATACCTGCTGTCATATATATTTGCAGTGGATTGGATTGTAATGGATTATTGAACAGGATTATATATGAAAAATTAAATTTGACCATAGTCGTTTTTTGCTATAAGATATCTGCAGTCTAAAAAGCCTAATTTATGAGAAAAATTGCAGGATGTCATTTTATGTACGTCTTCTTGTGAGCACTTCTGAACAAGAAAGACATATTTAGCTCTTAGCACTTCATATTTTGTCAAATAGATGTGATTTTTCTTTTCTGCGGATGAGCTTAAAGGATCGGGTTGGAAAACTCCAGCTTCTTGATTCATACCTGGTAGAATTATGAAAAAGAGGGTTGGAAGGAACCTATTTGAGATGAAGCTTCATCTCCCTCTCCCAGGCAACTAAAGGAGCAGTGAAATTTTGATTGTCAATTATGGATGCAGCAGAGCTGAGCAGCTGGATTTCAAAAGGGGAAATAAGTTTTCCTGATTTCTGGAGAAATTCTCATTCCTTTTTAATTCTTCCATGGAGCCTTTGCAAAGACCTCTCTTCAATCGTATTTCCTCGATTTACTGCCTGCCATGTCAATCACTCGAGCAGTTTCCCAAATGGTAACTGACTTTCTGCTCTCATTTAGCCTTTAAAATGTATTTTAAAACATAACAAAATTGCAGGTTATCTGTGTCTGCAGTACAGTATAGAGACGTTGACTATTTTTTATGTAGACATGGATAAATCAGAAGGTATGTGCTTTTCTTGACCTGGACAGGCTGGAGAAGTGGGGCCGTGCAAACCTCACGATGTTCAACCAAGTGCAGGGTCCTCCACCTGGGACGTGGCAATCCCAGGGACAAATACAGGTTGGGTGGAGAATGGCTGGAGAAAAGCCTTGAGGAGAAAGGCTTGGGGGTGTTGGTGGATGAGAAGGTCAACATGAGCCAGCAGCGTGCTCTGGCAGCCCAGAAAGCCAACCACATCCTGGGTTGCATCAAAAGAAGCGTGGCCAGCAGGTCACAGGAGGTGATTCTACCCCTCTGCTCTCATGAGACCCCACCTGGAGTCCTGTGTCCAGCTTTGAAGTCCTCAACACAGAAAGGACATGGACCTATTGGAACGGGATCCAGTGGAGGGCCACAAAGATGAGCAGAGAGATGGAGCACCTCTACTGTGAGACAGTTGGGGTTGTGCCTTGAGAAGAGAAGGCTCCAGGGACATCTTATAATGACCTTCCAGTTCTTGAAGGGTGCCTACAGGAGAGATGAGGACTCTTGATTAGGGAAGTGGAGCCATAGGATGAGGAGGAATGGTTTTAAATTAAGAGGACAGATTGAGATGAGATCTGGGGAAGAAATTCTTTGCTGTGAGGTTGATGAGACCTTGGCCCAGGTTGCCCAGAGAAGCTGTGGCTGCCCCATCCCTGGAGGGGTTCAAGGCCACGTTGGAGGTTGCTTTGAGCAACCTGGTGTGGTGGGATGTGTCCCTACCCAGGGCAGAAGATTGGAGCTAGATGATCTTCAAGTTCCCTTCCAACCCAAACCATTCTATGATTCTTTTAGAAGTGTCACAGAATTGGAATGGATTCCTTTCCAGCAAATAATTTTCCTTTAGGCTTCCAGTGCTTGAGCAATTGCAAATAGACTTTTATTTATCCGAGGAAAAAGGAGCGGCTCATAATATATTTGTATTTAGTGGTTCTTGCAAAAAAAGGCCTAATTTATCATTCTTTGTTTTTCAACTGAGAAATAAGGGTTGCTTAGGAGACTGTGTTTTCACAGAGATTACGGGTTACGATTATAATTCGCCGTTGGTCACAAATAGCTTGTCTTGGACAAGAAACAATTATGGAGGAAGCGATATGTTATAATTCTCCAAACAAAGAACTTTTGGAGAACCTTATGGAGCTGCGGAACAACGAGGAAGTGGAAAATCCTGCTCCACCCTGGGGACCTTGGCGCTGTCTTCCTCTGCCACAGGAAAAAAAGAATAAAAGCCACCAGGGTTTCCCTTAGGACAGTAAGTTTGAGCGATAAGGGCTCCGTTTCTTGCTCGGCAGGAGGATACTGCAGAAGAGGTCATTTTTGGCATCATGCATATTGCTTAATTTTCTAGGAAATGGAGCGTTTGGTTGCTGGGTCTTTCTGAATCTAGAATGCTCAGGCAATGAAGGACCTGGGTTTAGGTCCTTTTTCAACTGCTACGTCCTGTGCTTCAGGGTTATGATACTCCGGGTCTGGTCCAGCACAATCTTCAGGAGAAGATCCAGGGGTTCAGAGAAGAAGGGGTTCAGAAGAATGGAAAGCCAGCAATATTTGATTGAATTTAGCGTTGTGTTTGCTGCTGTAGACCCAATTAATTTTATTCTGTGTAAACAGAGGCTGTTCTTGGGTTTTTCTGCATCGCATGAGAACACAGCTTGGATTTGGACTTGGTAGATCCTTTGTTTCTCTCTACAAGTTGATGAAATGCCGAAGGGGAGCAAAGGGTGAATTCTTTTAAGAGTGGAAAACATGAATAAGCTTCGTAGGGACTTTATCAAGATGGGAAGCTGACCCAGGGTTGAAATACTGAATGGATAGAATTTCACTTTGTTTATTTGGATCTTAATATTCCTTTTAGAATTTGGCTAGTGAGTCGCTGGGGTTGCCTTTGTAACAAGGTTCTAGAGGGCTTTAAGGAGCCAAAAGGGCTGCTACAAGGCATTTGGGTCGCTTTCTTGGGGTGGGGGCTTGGCAATAGTGGTAAAGAACTGGAGGTACTAAATATTTAACATTTTACAAGGTAAGAGGTGCCATGATACTCAAGTAACCATGAGGCTAAAACGTGAGTTGGGATGTTGCAACCAACCACCAGTTATGAGCAAGGAGGAAGCATTTGACGTTGAAGTGACTCTAATAAAATGAGACACGAGTGCCAACAGGTATTTCCCAAAAGCTGTCAAATCCCTGAGGTGTCAAGAAGGTGTGAGATGAAGTTTACAAAAATCCAAAGAGTTTACTGAGCTGATCCTGGGTGGGTTTTTTTTAAGCCACTTGGGATCTAAACTCAGTTACCTCCTGAAGTTGGTGTCGGGCAGAGCCGTCCCCGGTGTCTCAACACACAACATAATTCCATACAAACCTGTTCCCCATGACTAAAACCCCATCAGCAGATGGGATATCACCTTTTTGGTTGTTTCTGTGACTGTTAGGTTGATTATTTTATAGGTTGCTGGGCACTCGCTGCCTTTTATTATCCTGATGCTGCTTTGATCGTGAATACTGTTTATTTCCATGAGTTAATTTAGGTTTGTTTGTTTGTTTTTAAATTATTGTTTCTAACGAGCGATCTTCTCTTTTCCAGCTTTTCTGGGAGAAGAGGCTACAAGGCCTCAGCGCGTCGGACGTCAGCGAACAAATCATAAAATCCATGGAGCTACCTAAAGGTCTCCAAGGTACTGTCTTCACAGTTGCTTCAGATCCACCACGTTGGTTGCTCTTGAAAAGGACAGAGTGTTTTTGATGCTCTTCACAGGTTTTCAGTTTACGGTCGGATTAAGTAAACTTCTTGCTGACAAAATACCTCAGTTTCCCAAACTGTGCTTATTTTTAGTTCAATTCTGTAGTTAAGAGTGCGGTCCTGAAGTGCGGTTTATATTATTGTTGAAAGTTGAGCTAAAATATGTTCAAGTCACAGTTGAAAATTAATAACTTTGTTCCACCGCTCGGGAGATTTTTTTTTTTTAATTTTTTTTTTTTTCCTCAGGAATTTGAGGGTTGTAAAAATCTCCAGTGTTTATTTTTCAAGAATTAAATCAGGGCTTTGTAGCGCTAAAGCAAAGGCTCTGCTGGTGCAGATTAATGCTGGGAAGCTGCAAAGGAACTACTTCAATATGCGACTGATGAATTTCTGATGCGATCGTCTTTATTAAAAAATTGATGATGTTGTAATTGCTAGCGTAAGCAAATAAGCTTGCCAGTTTTAGAAACGAGATGCCTTTATTACCAAGCCATTTGTAAGGACTTATATTTAACTCTTTAGATGACACAGCCACGTATCCAGTGGTGATTATGTCATAAAATCCTAGAATTTTCGAGGTTGGAAGGGACCTTTGAGGTCATCTAGTCCAACCATCAACCTGATCCTGATAAAACCCTTCGCTAAACCGTGTCACTAATCACTGTGTCGACCCATCTTTTAAATCCCTCCAGGGATGGTGCCTCAACCACTTCCCTGAACCATTCCAAGGCTTAATAACCCTTTCAATTTAAAAAAAATTCCAAATATCCAACCTGAACCTCCCCTGGTGCAACTTGAGGCCCTTTCCTCTTGTCCTGTTGCCTGTGACTTGGAAGAAGAGACCGACAGTCAACCATAAGTAACTTTACGAACCGAGGAGAGCTCTGCCACTGAAATTTGGGTACAAAATACGAACGGTAACGCTTTAATTCCTTTTATTTTAGGAGTTGGCCCGGGTAACAACGACGACACCCTGTTATCGGCCGTCGCCAGCGCTTTGCACACCAGTTCGGCGCCCATCACGGGGCAGCTCTCTGCAGCCGTGGAGAAGAACCCGGCCGTCTGGCTTAATACATCTCAGCCCCTCTGCAAAGCTTTCATAGTCACGGACGATGACATTAGGTAAGTTTTAGAATGGTTTTTTTTTTTTTTCCTGGAGAAAAACTACAAAAAAAACCCCAAAACAAGTTCAATTTGGTTCCTTCCTGGCTCAGCGCAGTCCTGGAGATAAGGGAAGAGACGTGTGAAGGTGTTTCTTTTACCTCTCGATCAGTAACTTGAAAAAAATCAAAACCTGTTTTTTTTTTTTCCTTTGTGGTCAAAATAGTGATATAAAATATTCACTAAGGTGTGAGTCATAATCCACATTTTCTTTCCCAAGAAAGAAACATTTCTTTCCCTAAATGTTAAGCTAAAGCCATCAATACTGGCTTTTTGGGTTTTGCCTTCCCATTTGTGATTTGGTCAAGTTCATTTGTTGATCTCAGTTAAAAAATTAAGTGATTTCAACAAAGGAGAATAAAAATATTCCCCTACAGCATATTGCTTGGCAGCTAAGAAGTGGGAGATTGGGATATGATGGGAAGAGCAGAGACAGATCTGTTCACATACAGGCAAAGGTTTTGAGTTTTTAATAGCTGCACTTTTAATTTTCTTTTCAAAGAAAGTACCCCAAAAAAAGATGAGTCTAAAAGTAGGGCCTTCAGCACTGAATTTTGAGATTTCTTGTTGAATTGACTAATTGCTGGAGTGTCCAGGATACGGCGGAGAATCCTGTCATCCCTGGTTTTTTAGTTTTGCTGAAGTCAGTCAACACGTGGGATGAAAATTGCATTTAGTATCACATTTTTGGTTAAATTCTAGAAGTTAGAAGTTCCCTTTTCATACTGTTTGTGCAAAGACACAAAGATCCCTCCTTAATGCTAAAAAGGGAAAGGTAAATCTGGAAAATTAGTAGGTCCTGGTGGTCTTTCCATCCAAATCTTAGTGTCCTGCTTCAACCAGTATCCCTCTTCTGGGGTGAACTGGGGAACTTCTCAAAAGAACAAATAGCTGGATTAGGTTTTTTCCAGTTGGATGTAGCTCTTGCAATATATTCCCAAATTCAGACTCCCAGCTCTGTTCTGCTTCCTAGTCCAGTCTGTCAGTCTTTTCAAGTGGCTCTCTCTTTGGAGGGATTTTTCTAAAGCTGTGAGTTTTCAGGGGATTTCTTTTCCTGAAGCATGTAACTCTGAAAATCCCTTCACTCGCGTCGTGTGGGAATTGGTTCTTGGAGCACTTGGAAACCCACCCGGTGCCTCACCCAGTCTGTAAAGGTGCTCCTTTATACTGGGAAAGAGGGAGGTCTCCTCAGATCTTCACAACGCTCCTGTCTCCTTGTCAGTCATCTATCCTAAAATTTCTCTACCCCCCAATATAAAAGGGGGAAAAAAAAAAGCCAAAAAAAGTCTGACAAAGACAGTTCGGTGGGATATTGCTCCATTAACTCTTTGCTTGGTCTTTTCAAGTAGCTCATCTGAGAGTGGAAGATCTCATGTCACATTGAGCAACCTGGTCTAGTGGGAGATGTCCCTGCCTGTGGTAGAGGGGTTGGAACTCAAAGATCTTCAAGGTCCCTTCCAACCCAAACCATTCTAATGTTCTAACCAAACCCTTAATAACACACTTTAAATTTTGGTCAGCTCTGGAGGGATTGGGCAGTTGGACCAGATGATCCTTGTGGATCCAACTTGAAAACACTCAATTCTATTCTCTTCTAGGTTAAAATAAGAGTTGAGAAACCAGCCCCGAGCTGTTGTTTATGCAAGTATTATGTCCCCAACCTACTACTACACACAAAGGAGTGACATTTCTGCCCTTTCTTCTCTTCTCTCCCTTCAGGAAACAAGAAGAGCGGGTGCAACAAGTCCGGAAGAAACTGGAGGAAGCACTAATGGCAGACATTCTGTCGCGAGCGGCTGACACGACAAAAGATATAGATGTGGAAATGGATAACGGAGATGAAGCATAAAAAGAAATCAGGTGAGTTGGAGATAGATGTGAACGTCCTACAAAGATCTGGAGACATTCCAACCCCACCTGGACACGTTCCTCTGCAACCTGCTCTGGGTGGAGCTGCTTTGGCAGGGGGTTGGAGGAGTTGATCTCCAGAGGTCCCTTCCCACCCCATATCTTTTTGTGATTCCCAAAAGGACGCAACCACCAGCCTTTACTTTTTCCAAAAGGGTTTATTTTTTCTATTTTTTTTCTTTCCTCTTTTACAGGTACTTTTAACTGACTTATCCCAGGAGGAACTTCGTAAAAAAAACAAAAAAAAAAAAAACAAAACAGAGGCACTTTCTCCTTCGGTCTTTCGTTATAAGAAGAAACGGACCCATGCACATTTATATAGCTTTCTAATAGCATTAAAACCAATGCCTTTTTTAGACTCCTATTTTTTGATGTATATATCTTATTTGAAAAGCAACTTTATTTTGTGTCCTATGACTTAAAGTCCTTTTTTAAGTATCAAACGTTACCCTTTAATCTAAAGCTGAGCTTTTGATGCCAGGTTGCAAACCTACTGGAATTATATTGCCTGTCCTAAATATTTGTTTTTCCTGTGGTTTTTGATAAGGATGGATCAGGAGAAAAGAAAGATTTCCCAATTAAAGATTATTGTGACTCTGTATATAAACAGATTTTTATACCTAGGGGTGAAAACACCTGTACATTCTTCCGTCATCACTGTAAAGATAAATAAATGATTATATTCCAAGCAAATTGAAGTTGCTTCTTTCCGTTTCTGATCGGGAATGAACGGGGGGACGTGAGTGACTTGTCTTGTGCAGTCTCATTTTAGGGGGGAAGATGCCAGGACGTCGCTCATCGCACGGCTCTACGGTAAAGTGCAATAAAACCAGCATAGAAGTAACTTTTGAAGGCTTTTGGAGCTCCTCTGAAATGTTGTTTTATTTTTTCATGATGTCTCTTATTAATTTTTTTTAACAATTAACCACTGAAAGTAGTTGAAAAGCCTCAGGGGAAGAAAATACTTCTCTCTCTTTTTTTTTTTTTTTTTCTTTTTTAAATGAAAAGATGTTCTCTGTCAAAGTGAGACAGCTTTGTATTAAAATCCAAAGAAGTTTCAAAGTTTGGACTGAAATTTGACAAACAAATCTCTACTTTCATCGCCTTTCTCTCAAAGTCTGACAGAACTTTCTTTCACTTATATTTTAATACTAAAGACAGTATTTTAATACTAAAAAGATGGGTGTTAATCCACTGCGGTGATGGTTTAATGAATCTTGGAGAAGCTTGGAGGGGTTTAGAATCATTTTCTGGTTTTAATGCTATTTTTTTCTATCTGGAAATCAGCAAGACCTCGGCGAGGGAAGGGCATCGCTGCTCTTTGGCTCCAAACCCTGGTGGATCTGGTGGCCCTGTCCTGGGCAACTGCTGCTCTTCCCTTCTGAACAGAGCTTGAACTGGTGAGGGATGGTGGTGGTTATGGGTTGTTGAAGGGCTACTCCTTGGGCTCCCAGCTGAGGCCACTCCACTTTGGAGAAAATAATTGCCAAATTTCGGGGCAGGAGGGAAAGAGTTGGAAGGAACCTTAAGGATCATCCGGTTCCAACCCCCTGCCCTGGGCAGGGACACCTCCGACCACACCAGGTTGCTCCAAGCCCTCTCCAACCTGGTCTTGAACCCTTCCAGGGATGGGGCAGCCACAGCTTCTCAGGGCAACCTGGGCCAGGCTCTCACCACCCTCACAGCCAAGAAATTCATCTCCATCTCCCCTCTTTCAGTGTCAAACCCTTCCCTCTCCTCCTAGGGCTCCCTTCCCTGATCCATAGTCCCTCCCCATCTCTCCTGAAGCCCTTTGAGGGACTGGAAGGGGCTCTAAGGTCTCCCTGGAGCCTTCTCTTCTCCAGGGTGAACAACCTATGGAGTTGCTCCAAAGGTTGGTACCAAATTTTTCCAGCAGGATGCCAACAAATCGGCTGAAGAAGGGTGTCCGGGCCCTTCCACCATCACAACCAAATGACCATCCCTGGGCTTCCCGAGGGATTTTCCTCCTCTTGTGCCCCCCTTCACCCGGTGAGAACCACAACCCCGTTCCCGGGGCGCGATGGAGGTGGTTGGGGCCGAAGCCTCTAGAGGTCGGTGCAGCTCAAGGAATGCGCTGGCTGCTCCCTGCATCCCTGCCTGTATCCCTGGGATTTTTGCTTTGAATGGAAAAATGGAGTTAAAATCCAAAGATTAAAATTAGAAGGTGGAAAAAGAGAACTGGGGGGAGTTCAGCCTGGAGAAGAGAAGGGTGCAGGGAGACTCTAGAGCTTCTTCCAATCCCTCAAGGAGCTCCAGGAAAGCTGGAGCTTTCCCCCCCCCCCCCCCCAATATCTGATTCCTCCAGAATTCCCAGCCGGATTTCACCCTTTGATGCCTTTCCAAGAGAAGGTCCACGCGTGTGTGTATGGTCCATCTGCAATCTTAGGTCATCCTAAAAGCCACCGTAGAGAGGACACCATCCCACAACCACGTCTCACCTTGACTTTTCCAGGGTCACATCTACCGGTGACGTCCCCAAAGCCATTCGCATCCATCCCATCCCTAAATCCAGCAGGAAGGAATTTTCTGAGAGCATTTTTATCCGGGAATCTTCAGATTTCTTGGTCTTTTTCCATTTTATGCCTGGAGTTCACGACCGGGAAAGTGCTTTCCCCATCCACCACTAGGAGGGAGATCAGGCCCTTTCATCCCAGCGTGGGAAGGGAAAAGGGATGAGGAAGAGGGATGAAGAGGTTTAACTCCTTGTTTTTACCGAGTGCAGGCTTTAACTTTTGCTCCTCGAATTCCCAAATCCTTTTCTTTTTTTTTTTTTTCCCTGAGGTGCTGAGTAATTCACTGAGCGTGGGGCACGGGATAGGCTGGAGGAGTCCGGATATCCTTCGTGAACTCCTCAAAATTGTCAGGATTATAGAAATACATGACATTTATAAACATATAAAAATATCTCTAAAAATATACTCTTTTATCTGTTAACATTCATTGCTATCAGAAAAAAAATGTGTTTTAAAGGCTTTATTTATGGATATTTCTTATTATTTGTGTGACTGGGGTTTGAAATCTCCCTCTGAGCTGCCGGAGCGTTTCCGGAACTCGGATGATGTTTTGATGGACCAGTTCTTTCCCAAAGATGGTCTGAATCAGGAGTTAGAAAGAAAACAAGCCCTAGGAGAAGGAAGTTTTGAGCTGAAGTAGGATAAGGGATTTTTTTTATATTTTTTATATATTTTTTTTTTCAGATGAGATGACTTACCAATGTAAAAAAAAAAAAAAAAAGGAAGAAAAAAATAATAACTAAGCCCAGAAAAAAAACCCCAGAAATGTAGTAAACAAAAGCAGAGGTGTGGAAGTAAGGATTAAAAAAAATACCTGGAAGCACCAAGCGATTCTCAGGGAGGAGCTGGAGGCAGTGAAAAGCAGAGATTTGCGAAAGCCCCTGCTGGTTTTAAAGGGATGAGGATTGGTTTGGGCAAAGGCTCTGGGGGAAAAAAAGAAAAAAAAAAGGCTGTAAATTTGGAAAAAAATAAAATATAAAAAGAAGAGAGGCAGACTGATGCTCGAGGCTCCTGGTTTTCTGCAAATGTCTTCCCATCAGGAGCCGTTTCGGAAGGCGCTCGCTGGGTAAGTAGGTGGTTCTGGCTGATAAGATAGTGGGCAAGAAGCTATTTTCTGATTTTGAGATATTGTTCATCTCCCCCTGACGGGTTTTCAAAAAGTTTTCCAAGGTGTTTGGCACGGCTGGGAGGCTCCGGATTGTCCGGGGGGGGCAGCTAAAGGCTGTGGAAACGCTACGGATCTGAAATAACTTCTTGGCTTTGGGAGCTTTGGCTTTGGGAGCTTTGTCAGGCAGAATAAAAGGATTGATTCTGAAGATGCTGCGGGGAAGGGGTGAGGAAGGTCTTGGTGGGGAGGGGATGTCATACCCAAATGACATCAGGCTGTCCTTCTCTGGGGTGATTCATGAAGAAATTTTCCTTGCCCCAATTTTCGATCCCTGAAATCCCGATGGTCCTTGCCTTTATTTTCCGTATTGGAGAGGGTGTCCATCATCTCCTTTGGCAGAAATCCCTCTTTCTCTCTCCCACACCTTATTCCGATGAAATTCCCATCTCAGGGGTGGGTTTGGGGGCCGTGTGTGGCAACCAGGGGGAGCAGGAACCCTTGGTGGCCCCTCTTGGGCACCTCATCCTGCTCCACCACCTCATTATAACCTTGGATGGTTTGTGCCAAAAATTATTACTGGCACTTTCCTGGTTCTGTGATACCTCCCCGTTTGCATAATTAGGATGCCAAACCAATCAATCTCTTCAGGGTGTCCCTGTAGGACAGCGTGAGATCTTCTGAACGTCTCCCAGATCCACCACCTTCATCTCTGCTACGGCATCGGCTTCTCACCTCGAGAAATCAAGGGGGTTTCTCGACGTTTTTCATCTTTCCCTGTGGTTCGTTCACTTTTTATTGTGTGTTTGTAATCAAAGACACATATTAAAGGGGTTCAGCCCATGTCCAGGTGGTATTCAGTCCATCCTCTGGTTCCTTTGGCTCTCCTAGAGGTCCTGGGAAACAAAACTGGACTGAAATGCCGAAAAGGAAAACCAGCCGTTGACTTAAATATGGGTCAAGTCTCTTTGGTGGTTTTACATGTGGCTGTCCCATCCCTGGAGGGGTTCAAGGCCAGGTTGGAGGGGGCTTGGAGCAACCTGGACTGGTGGGAGGTGTCCCTTCTCATGGCAGGGTGATCTTGAAGGTCCTGGATGATCTTGAAGGTCCTTTCCTCCTGCATAAGCTCTCCTTCTGCAGAGGATGGGGCTCTTCTTCTCAGTGGGATGAGAGCAGGATACGCAAGGCAGACAACCAAAAACCATCCAAAACCCCCAAAATCTAATGAGTTTCCTCTCTTTCCAGCTGTCACTACACTGATGACACCCCCCCAAACCTTCTCTTCTCCAGGCTGAGGAGCTCCTTGTTCAGCTTCTCCTCACAGGAGGGGTGCTCCAGTCCCATCATCATCTTGGTGGCCCTTCATTGGGTCTTCTCCATTGTGTCCATGTCTCTCTCATCCTGGGCAGCTCAGAACCAGGTCAAGGCAGGGGCTTGTATCCTAATTGTCCTAATCAGAGTAATTAACAGGTTTTCTTATCGATGAGATGAGGTTCCTCGGTTCCTTGCGCGAACCAAACAAAACGAGCTGAGCCAGGGATAAAAAAAAACCCAGTAATTTTATAGTTTTAATCTCCTGTATTTTGTGGGATTAGGCGTAATCTGTCAATTTGCTTCAGCGTGGATTTTATGTCTTAATTTTTTACTGCTTTTGTACTAGGAAGGGAAAAAAAAACACCACCAACCTCAAGCTCGCGATTATGAAAATCAACATAATTTTATTGCCGGCACAAGAGACTTTACGGTCTCCCTTGGACTAGCACAAATACATTAAAAATGTATTTAGATGCATTTAAACATGCATATTATTTCACAGATGAGTGTAGCGGTTTCTTAGGAGCTCTTAGGTTTCAGTAGGTAAAAAAAAAACCCAAAACATGTTTATTTGTGCGGCTTTAAAGAAAATTATTTCACAAAAAATTCCAGTAACGGGCCCCTTAAGGTTTCGTTTCCTAAATCTTAATTCAGGCAGATGGATTGTCAATCCATGGAAGTGCCGTGGGTTTAAAGGACTCATTACACACCTCCTTGGCATCGGGTTATTAATAAACTCATAAATAACCTCTTCCTATTAATTGGATTTTTTTTCCAAAGCATCCAGATTTGCGACGTAAACGCCGCAAGTCCTGTAGCTCTGAGGGCTTTTGGCTGCACGTCCACGTGGTGGGTGAAGCTCAGGAGGAGAGGGACATCTTGTGACATCTGTAAAATGAAGAGGCCACCCTCGAGTTAATGCTTGGAAGACACCAAGAGAGGACTTCCAACCACCTCGCTCCGGGGACGAGGCAAAGCAGGGAGTTGGTGACCTCCTTCACCCCGGGAGAAGAAGGAGGGATGGAAGGTTGTTGGGAGGGACATTGAGGTCCCTCATCTAGAGGCAAAATCATGGCCAAGTCCAAAGGCAAAGGGAGCCAACGGGTTGAATTTTGGAGAAAGAAGGCAAGAGAAGGCCCCGAGGAAGAAAATTCCACCTTCTTCAGGGCTGAGGCATGAACTTGGAGTAAATGAGGTAGGAAAGAGCAGAACCCAAGTGTCAACTGACCCAGGGAAACTTTGATAGTGCCTGATACTGCTTTTTTTTTTAAGACCTGCACTTGGTGACATCTTTGCTTATCTTTCTCTCCACTTCACATCGTAACCGTTGAGGCACTTCAATGGAATTTAATAAAAAAAAAAACAAAAAAAAGGGAAGAAAACCCTGCCTGGAGTTTTTATGGCCGAGTATAAACTTCTGAAAACAGAGGTGTATCATGAGGGGTTCTTCCCGTAAAACCAGACGGCTGGTTCTTCTGCCAAGGGCAGAAGAAAAAAAAAAAGGAAGGTTTGAGGATTGACTGTTGGAAGAGAAAGATGTTTTTCTGGTTTTTTTCTGTTTTTCTGTTTTTTCTGTTTTTCTGCATCCTTCAACCGACGGAAAACGTCCACCACGAGCCTTTTTGTTTCTAGGAGGCAACCGAAGCGGCTGCTTTTATCAGAAAAGAGAGAAGAAAGAGAAGTGAAGGTTTCACTGGGAGAAAAAAGTTGGATTTCTCTTGGAATTGCTGCCTGGTGACAGCTCCCACCCCGCCATCCCCGACAGACGCCCACAGTGTCACCGGTAAGAGTTTGTCCCACAACAAGGGTGTTTGGAGAAACGACGAGGCTGGGGCTGCCTGGGAAACCCGGGGATGGGTTGGGATCTTGGCTGCTTATTCATCGGACTCTCTGCCAATTCAGGTGGCCTGCAGTAAATTAAAATAAATTACTGTGAGTCCTTTGGCCAGGAAATGTGACAACAGCGGGGTTAAAATTATGCCTAATTTTCCTTTATTTCTTGCGCACGAATAAAAGCATCTAAATCCTACAGAAGCCAAATTTCAAGGGGGAAAAAAATAATATCTACTTTACCTAATTTTAACCATTTGAATCGGGTGGCAAACGCTTTTTTTTGGTGTTTGTTGTTTTTAATGGGGCTAAGAATAGAGATTTACATGGAGATGAGTGTGAGGTCGGCCCCAGAAGTGCTGTAGATGTTACCGTGGCACCACGTACCCAATTAACCGTCGCGATTAATTTTTTCCTTCGAGTTTCTCGCGAGCAGCAGCTACAATTTTGAGAAGTTCAGATTCCAGCTCTGGGAGGAGGTCGATGAGATGGAGAAGTATGGATTGTAGAGGCCGGACCAAAGAGACATCAATCCCACCACACCTCCAGCCTAACCTGGATGGAGAAAGGTTTGTGCTTCCACTGTTGAAATTTTCTTAGTCAAAATTGCCTGAAAATCGTGTCTTCGAGTGCTTTTGGCTCCTCTTACGTTGTCCCAATCCTGTTGCTGGGCAGATGGCACAAGAACATGGAATTATAAATAATTTAGGTTGGAAAGGACTTCTGGAAGTCATCTTGTTCACTCGCATCTTCAAAGAAGGGTCCAAGCAGATCAAATTGTTCAAAGCCTTGGCCAACCCATCTTCATATCTTTCCAAAGAAGGAGAGTCCACCACCAATCTAGTGTATGGTTGGATATTTGATCATCTTCATAGTGACTCTTTTTCTTGGGAAATTGGGATTTTCCGTGCTGTGCCTTGGGTCCATTGCCTCACCCCCCATCACTGCACACCTGGGAGAAGAACCTGGTTCTACATTCTCCACCAACTCCCATTTAGGTAACTGGAGACCACAAGATCTCCCCATAACCTCCACTTTCAGGGCTGAATAAACACACTCTCTCAGCAGTTTTCTGAACTGTAGACTCTCCTGGCCTTTTGGGTTGGCATCTTCCACTAAAAAATAATTCCCTTTTCCCTTTTCTTCCATAAAGCCTTTATTGCTCAGCTCTCCAAAGAGAAAGTTGGTTGGTTCGTTGGGTTGGTTTTTGTGGTTTTTTTTTTCTACATTTTATTCCCCTGACGTGCCACCTTTTTCAGTGTCAATTTAACAGCATCCAGGCAGTATTATATTGTCTTGCAGTAAAAACCAGCAGCAATGAAAAACTAAATACAGAACTGCCAGCAGAATAGGGAATTAGCCCGGGGTGAGCCGCGTTTGGGCGCCGCCGCCGATATTTATGTGCCAACGGTAGGTGCCCTCAGACTCATTCCTTTCAGGAAGCATTAATTGCAATCCTTCAGAAGAAAAGTTAACATTTTTGAGGAGGAGAAAATGCCACCTGCAGGACCTCGTATACATCTAAGCATTGAGAGACTTCTTTTCCCGGCTCAGGAATTATTCGGGCTTAATCTAAGTTTTCTGAGCATGTGGCTGCTTCATCATATTTTGTCACGTTTTGGGGGTGCAACGTTCTCAGACCCATTGAAACTGAATTTTTATGGTCCCTTTCCCCAGTTTCTCCCCAGTGCCTACATTGTAATTCATACCGGGGATCGTTTCAGGGCCAAACCAAGCAATTCCTTATTTTTGCAGAAGCGGAGGATAACGTGTGCCAGGGACACAAGGCATGACAAGTTGGACTTAGACTTCCTCCAAGGGTATCCCACAGACCTTAACATCTCCCAGAAGACTTAGGAACAGGGCCTATGGAGATGTCCTGTCTAGATACAACGGTCTTATGGGAGAGCTGCCCTGGATCCAATCCATGTGCAATTTGCTGTTTCAAAGGATCTTGAGACTTGGACACCTTGGATCTAAGGTCATCCAACCCAGTTTGTCTGGAGACCTTAACTCTCTCCATTATCTGGGGTTCACCACAGGCAGAATAGATGAAGCCAACTGCTGACGTTGGGTGGTGGCATCTTCTAGAGGAGGCCATTTTGGATCCCATCCTGAGACACCTAATGTAGAGAGCGCCCTCGCCCTCTTTGTCTTCAGCCTTTTTTAAGACCTTATCATAAATCCTGGTAAAAAACAACCACCCCAAAAGTAAATAACTCCCCTGCCCCCACTAACCCAGGAAATAAAAGTCTTTCAAGGTCTTTCTTTCATGGAATGGATTGACTGCGGTGTCGCCCTCGTATGTTAATGATTAACCCTCGTGCTTTGAAGACAGAACGATACGTTGCTTACTCAACGTTGTTTGATCATTTATATTTTATTGTTCTGATCATTTATATTTTGACTCCAATATTTACTTTAGGTTGAGTAACCTCGGAGCATTTTAAAAAAAACGACACAATCCCAAGCTTCTCTGCAGCAGAAAAGCTGATAATTGGCTAGTCTAAATTCAGCACCAAGGTCTGCCTTTAAAAAAAAAACAAAAACAAAACAACCCTGAACTTATCCATTTCAGTTTGGGTTTCCTAAGTCAGACCTGACTTTACAAATCATGTTCAGACCCAACCAAAACTCATTACTTGTGAACTGGCCGGTACATCGCGTTCTTCCCTCGCGCTCTCCCGACTCATCCTTCTTCTTCGCGCCGCGCCGGACGCTGGGCTCTGATCTCTAAAAATGGATGCCCCCCCGTCAACAAATCAATATGTTGACCTCCAGGTTTCCTTGTGCACCTTCAGCAATGGCTTCTGCAAATTAGAGCTCTTCCCCAGCCCTTCGGTTGGGTGCCTGGTATTTTCTCCCCGGGCCGGCGCCTCTCTTCGTGATCCTTCTCTCACTCCTAAATCAAATGCTCTTTTTTATTATTTTTTTTTAATTTTTTTTTTTTTTAATTTTCCATGCATTTCCTTTAATTTGGGATTTCCACCATCTGAATTTACTCTGTCTCATTTTCCCCCGTTAGACTGGGTGATGCTGCTTCTACCCAGGACTTGGCGTAGTCATTTCATGAGTTTTGAGAAGTGGATGGTTTATGGGGGGTTTTCAGAATCCCACTGCCTTTTTTTTTCCCTTAAAAAAGTCCACTCTTGGGAAATCTTGCCCAATCTTTGCTCCAAAATCGGGAGGAAGAGCATCCACGGGGGACTCAAATCTCAGCCTCGTGTTGCACCTTTATTTACAGATGCTTGGTTTAATTTTGAGATCTGGATAATTGGAGGCATTTGAAATGCAATAAGCATTTATTATTTCGTGAGTAGCAGCATGTGAATAAATTTGAAACGAGCCACCAAATGCAGCTTATTTTGGCACGTACGGAGAATTTGCCAAATGGAGCATTTCCTGAGTTATTTTTTAATTCTTTTGTTGGTGAAAGAGAAAGGAGAAACGTCCACGTCTTTTACTCATCTGTGATTTAAGTATGTGAATATATCGAATAAAAAAAGTAACAAGCAGCCCTAAATTTTACTTCTAAGCCAGTGAGAGGGTTGATGTGATGTCTTTAACTATTTTTGCAACGGGCTGATAACTGGACTTTGGCAAATTAAATGGAGTAAATAGGGTTGTTCGCGTTCCTTCGGCATCTCTTTTCATTTTCCTTAGTTTTATTCGCGCATCTCACACAGTGAGCTGAAAAATGAAATGCAAAAAAAAAAAAAGCAACGCAAAAATGTAGCAGAGACACTTCTAGCCCAAAAGCTTTCCTTAGGGCATATGAACTGTGTGATTTATAAATAGCTCATGTAGACACAAGATAAAAATAACCCAGGAAAAAAAAAAAAAACTGAAAGGGAAAAAAAAAACCCACCAACCCACCAGACTCCTGTTAGATGAAGTTCTGATTCAAGCACGTTCCTTCCCTAAGAACTCCCATCTCTCACCTCCAGATACATTTCAAAACTTCCCTTTGGGCGAGATAAGGGCTCAATAACTTTCTCCTCCTCCCAGCTCTCTTAGCTGCATTAAATTCTGAATTTTCTGTCTCCTTTTATCTTCAGTTGACATCCCCCCCCCTCCTCTAACTTGCGGTGAATTCCCCGGGTTCTTTGATGGGGAGAAGCTGGTGTAGTGGGAAATGTCCCTGCCCATGGCAGGAGGGTTGGAACTCCATGATCTTTAAGGTCCCTTTCCAACCCAAATGATTCTATGGTGATTCTATGAGATGCTGAAGCCTAAGTAAGTTTTCCACTCTGGGGGTTTCAATCCCCAGACCCATCATGCTGGACCCAGAAGATGCATCCAGTCCGGGTACAACCCAGATGGGATGAGCTGCCCTTTGTGACTGAGATTGGATGGTGGGAAGCCAGAAAATATTTAATTGTAACCCTGGAGAGCGGTTTTTCCTCTGTGGATATATTCCCATCTCTGATTTGAGAGCACTTCCCCATCTCTTACTGGTCCCATAGTGATGGAGAGGACGTCCCGTGCTGGCAGCCCCCCGTTCCCTGCAGGGTTCCCCAGGTTACATTGCTCAGGTTGGCATTTAAAATTTGAAAATTTGAGCCGTGGGAGCTTGAAGAAGCTGGTTTCCATTGTGCAAGGCCATATGAAGACTTTTCTGTCTTCTCCAAAACATTAACATCAGCCCAAGAGCCTCAAAGAAAGAGCCTAAACCTCTCCTTGTTAATGTTAATTTATACCATCCTGGTTCCCATTCATCTGGCAGAATTCACCATTTTTCACCGCTTGCATACATAAATAAAACCTTATTTCTAATTTGAAATAATCTAACTTTCGAGTCCATTTATTTTGTATGATTTATTAAGAAAGTACATCAGTATCACCAAACTAATTATCATAGGCAAATGACTTGTCGTAAAATTAATGTACCTAGTGAAAAAAGTTAATAGTTATTATTTAAATTCCTCTTCTTTGCCTGTAATTACTTCCAGATATGTGAATGAATACGATTAATATGGGAAAGTGAAAATGAAATGAATTTGTTTCAGACTCTTTTCTACACAACAACCCTTCATCCTGCAATCTTTATTCCAAGAGAAAGGACTGCAGGAGATTCAATCTTTGTAATTCAATATTTCTTTTCCTTGTTTAGCTGGACATTTAGAAAGCTGATCAAAAACCCCACGGAAGATTTGCATCTTCTAATAATGAATAAAGTTCCTTGGAAAGAAGTCCTTTGAAGAAAGAATTTTAAGAGGGGGGGGATGCTTAAAATATTGTGAAAATGTTGGGGTCTATTCGTTTTCTGACAAGTTATTTTTGTAACCGTAGTTAAAGAAAATCATTGTTCTTGCCACATTGATTAAAAAAACTTAGATAAATATCTAACAATGTATTTTTCCACTGAAGTTATTGTCATTTTTGCTTTACTCCTCGTTTCCCCTGAGCCCAGCTTTCTCTCCTTTATAACCCATCTTCATTATTTCTCTTTCATCAACTTAGAGCCTCTATCTCTTTTTTCCCCCGATCGTTTCCCGGCTCCGTTTTTGGAGCCACTCGATTCAGGTTTTATCCTCCTGAGAAAGAGAGAGACCGGACCAACGCGCTGTGACCCGCGGCGTCCAACCGGAGCAGCTTTGACCATTTTTTTGGAGGAACAACAGGCAAAATATTAGTGTGACCTGAGGAACCCTTAGTGGGAGGGATGAGCATCAACCCCACCGACGCCGCAGGTAAATTATTTCCGACTCAATTTTCCATCAAACCGTGCCCGTGGATAATCCTCCTTGCATGCAGCCTGCAAACAGATGGAAAAAAAACCCAAAAAACAACCTTTATCCTTAAAAGAACTCCTTTTGTTACAAATGATTTACTCAGCTGCACGGTGGAGAAGCCAGAATGTCAGCAGGATGATAAACTGGTTCCCAGCAGGTAAAGACGTGAACCGCGATGTTCTATTTGGACCGTCGACGCACGTAAAATATGAATTCTCTGGCAGCTCTGAAGGCATCTGTGGTACTTCTGAAGAATTGTCCAAACGCGGGTCAAATACCTGAATCCTTCCGAAATAAATCTCGCGGCGGGGAAAATAACGCTCCGGCATCCGGGCTCAAAATTCTGGTGATAAAGTACGTCTTGTTTCTATAGGTGACTGGATCTTCCTGAGTTACTGCTCTCTACAAGGTACAGTATTTACAGCGTTATCCTGATCTGCATCCTGTAACTAAGAAACAAATCACTTTAAAATATTGGCCCATTAAAAGAAAAAATTAAATAAAAAAAAAACCCCAGACCCGCCCGGCACAACGTTACTGCGGGGCTGGGCTCAAGAATTTGGAGCGCACAACAGCCGGTGTGTTTACTCAAGTGGATGGGGTGTGATAGATATATCTATATGATTTAAAGTGTTATATTGTGAAATAAAGGTGTTATTGCTAAAATGGATTGATGGCCATCGTCTGGCAAATTCGAGTTCGACGTGAATAATCATTGGCATCAGCTGAATCCTGACGTTTGGAGGTTTTGGAGCTGTCAGGTTATCACCCCCTGCAGATCACAGAATCACAGAATTGTGGTGGTTGGAAGGGACCTCAGAGATCATCGAGTCCAACCACAAAAAAAAAA
>JAOQGL010000019.1:1262693-1274051 GCA_027564165.1 Gallinago nigripennis
TGTGTGTGTCACAGACCTACTAAAGCTGCATTTTCTGCCTGGGGTGGTTGGCAGAGCTATTCATTATTTATGTTTTATGAGATGTCACCACTCACGTTAATGTATTTATTTTTTTTTTTCTTCTCACTCTGAATAAATAAGGAAAATATTTTTAAACAAGAAGCTAAATGATGGACAGCGGTTGATGAATCATAATGAAAATTCTTTGCACACCTAGGCTTGCATGGGAATTGGTGCTGATGTGTTGCCTCCAGTCTCAAAGACCTCTGCAAATTAACTGTCATTCGTCTGCACACATCCACAAATAACAAATTAAAAAAGAACAGGCTACGATTTAAAAGAATAGCCAATAGAAATGCGTTTTTCAATACACAACACAGTTGGCTCTAATGTTTAAGGACCTTAAACACGTGTCCATGATTTTGCAAAATCAACCTTCCGAGATCTACCACCAGTGTGGTTCCTGCAGCTTCTTCTCCGAAGTTCAGGAGTTATCTGAGGAAACATTTCAGGATAAGACAATTCCTTAATGGACATGTCTCAGCAGCAAAACCTCCCCAGAGATGTCTTCACCCACTCGCGTGGGTCCGGGGGAGCTTGCTGACTCCTCTTCCTCGGCAGCTCTGATTTTTGAGTGATGAAAACCCATTGCCCAATTCATGAACTCTATAAACCAAGCATTTATATGATGTATATTTATAGGAACTGTTGCAGTCATGCTTGATATTAATAAATTTCAAGGTAAATGATCCTTAGGATCATTGATTTGATTTTTTTTTTTTATTTTTATGAAAGCGCCTCATTTGCATGAGGTACAATACGTGACGAAGCCCTGGCATTCTAAGATTATGGCAGTCATTTGTTTTCCTGTTTATTGTTGAAATAAGAACATGGACATGAATAATTATCTTTCATCATTCTTCTGCTGCTATCATAAAAATGTCCTTAGGTGGGGGCAGATTGAAAGCCATCCCTCTTTAGATACCAAAGTAATATCGATGGGGATGTAGGTGGGCTGAGATACCCTCACCAGTTTGGGTGAAAACCATGAGAACCCTCAGCTACTTTCAATAATTGTGGGAGATGGAGAAGCACAGAAGTAATGGATGAGTTTTCCATCAGTGAAGAAGGAAAAAAAACCAGATTTTTGACTTACCTCAAATGGGTGAGGAGAGCAAGGAGAAGGCACCTTCTTTGATGGTTTGCCTCAGTGAGCAGAAGAAAGTGGTCTTCAGTCCTGATCTCCTGCCCATCAAAATCAATGGGGGCCATTTGGATCTTCCATAAGAGGAAGATGCTCAGGTGGATTCTCAAGCTGTAAAAACCTTTGTACTAGAAAGGTTCTAAACCAACCAGAGGTCTCCTCTCCATCCCCCTTGTGAGCAGCTTCTCCTCCCTCCGAGAGCTGCAGCAGCTCCCGTTGGCATGCCGGGCCTCTCCGCTCACGAGGAAGTAAGCTCATTGCACAGCGCTGAGATTTAATTTGAGATTTAATTAAGGCCATTGTTAAGTTTGTAAAGATATTTTGCTTTTTTTTTTCTTTTTGTAGAGGAAAAAGCCAGAAATACAAAATTAACACAATGGCAAGCAGAGCAGAATGGCTTTAATTCATGTTATCGTATAAACATAATTTTATAGCATTTTTTTTTTCCTTACACGTAGTATATTAAGATGCAGATTCTGTGTGTTGCAAGAGAACTTGATAGCCTGTGAAATTAAAACTACAGGCAGTTAAATTATTGATAGAAAATAAAAGAATACATTTTTGTAATTGTAATTCACATTTAGATGTCGTCTTTTTCTGTAAGAAATTCGTTATGATATGCCTGAATATGTTTAGTGGAAGCAACTGGGACAACTTAAATTTCCCATCTAAGACAAAAAAAAAAAAAAAAAAAAAGGATCCTGAGTATCTCAAACAATCTGAGAAAATCCCACCTGTATTGTCCATCAAAAGCACAACTCTGTTAAAAAAAAAATCCAACAAGGGAGCGTTTGGTGGTTCTTGTTGCTCCCTCCTTTTTCCAGCTTCTGACAGATGAAGAATTTCTTCCTGGATCTTTGGGAAATCAAGAGCTGATGGTCAAAAGTTGATGATAGCACAACTTGCAGTGTAATAAATTTACAATCTAAGCAAGCAAAACCCACAAAGCCCAGAAGAAATGGAGAACTTCGGTCTTTATGGAGTGATCTACCGTAGGCTTTGCAGGAATGACCCATGACCATGTCAGAAGGTTCAGATGGCATTTCAACCTCTGTCTAATGAAAGACTTAAGAGCCATGGTGGTATAATATTAATAGCAAGTAGGGAAAGAGAAAGATGTTGGCCGCCCAGGGCAGTGGTGGAGTCATCATCCTTGGAGATACTTAAAATTGATGGGTAGACATCAATTGTGTCTGTGTGGAGGGACATGGGTTAGTGGTGGGTTCATGGTTGAGCTCGGTGATCTGAAAGGTCCCTTCCAACTTAGATGATCCTTTTTCAGAGGGATTTAGTTATCATTTCTCTGATGTATGAATAAGATCGAACACGTGTAAATCAAGCACTTGTGAAAAGAAATCCTGAAAATGAGTCTACTAGGAAGAGAAGAGGCTGAGATTTTTTTTTTCCTTAATTTCCTTCCCTTCCCAGAAGCAAATTCCCTCTTGCCTTGTTCAATATGAAGCTGGGATCGTTGTGTGCAAGGCACTGCAGGCATGGAACATTCAGGAACCTGGGTGGCTGGCACAGTTGCCCACGTGGCAAGTACACCAGGAACACCTCCTCATATTTATCCTAAATCTCCATGGATTTAGGAGATGCTTCTAGGCAAATCTGTATAACCTTTAGGATGCATTAATTGTCTCCATGTGAAAGGAAGAGATGGTGTAGCCAGAGCTCTCTTGGCTTTCCCGTTGCCACCCAAGGACACGAGAAGAGATGAGAGAGAAGGGAACACGAGGGTCCTGTGCTCAGAATGTCTCTCGGCCCGATTTGCTGAGATTTATGAGCGCCCCAAACCAGAATTTATCCATTATTATTTTTTTTTGGCACGGTTTCCCACTGCAGAAGAAACCTGCTTTGTTTTACGGAGCTTTTTTAATCGAAGATGCCGGACCCGCGCAGAGGTGTGCATCTGTTTACTCCTCTTGCCGCAGCACCAGCGAGACAAAATCAAGTTCAGAAGGAAAAAAAAAAAAGGTTTACAGTCAGATTGAATAACAAATACTCGAAGAAACAAAAAAGTCCCTTCTTCAAAACGCTAGACTAAAAATATGGTGGTTGTCGGGCTACCGGCGTACCGAGATCGTTAGCGTTTGTGTTGTCTCATGCTTTTCCATGACTTCCTAACAGCATCTGTCCATCTGCTGGCTCCTATATTTAGATTTGAAACATTTGTTTGGATGTTTCGAGCCCTCGGATCCCTTGGTCCTGATCCACGACCAACACTCCGAGACGCTGCTGTAATATTAATAGTGAGTACGTTGTAGCAAATCAAAGCGTAAACAATTTTCACGTGCCTGAGAGGTCTCCGGTGAATTCAAATAGCCATCTGCTGGAACAGCACAAAGCTAAAAATCTTTCCAAACCAGAATAAAATGGTATTTGTGTTTCCTCTGCAGTATTTTAAACGTGGTTCATATTAGAAAAGAGCAAATCAGTGCTGCGCACATAACAGCTTAATACCAGTGCCATTTAGGAGAAAGGCTGTTCTTCTATTTATCCTGTCCAGTAGCCTGAGCAACAATCAAATATTTTTATCTTAAGCCATTAAATATTGCCAAAAAAACCCCCACAACCCTATAATTCTCTGCAGCTCAGAATGACACTGTTTACAAATAATGTTATACTTCAAATCAACGACCTTGTAATTTGTTCCCATGTGCAGAATCACATTCCTTGTCATTTATGTGAATGAAAGAAATGATAGTCTGTCCTTTTTTTTTTTTTAAGCCACAGATTTATATTTTTTTTTCCCTCATTTTTTGACTGTAGAAGGCGCTTGGGCCAAGGAATTCAAAGCTCTTTGGCTTATCTCCTGGTGATATCTTCCAAGTTTCACGTGCCCTGCAGAGGAACGTGCAGGGAAGGGTTTGACACTGAAAGAGGGGAGATGGAGATGAGATGTGGGGAAGAACTTCTTTGGTGTGAGGGTGGTGAGAGCCTGGCCCAGGTTGCCCAGAGAAGCTGTGGCTGCCCCATCCCTGGAGGGGTTCAAGGACAGGTTGGAGGTGGCTTGGAGCAACCTGGGCTGGTAGGAGGTGTCCAGGGGTAGAACTGGATGGTTTTTCAGGTCCCTTCCAACCCAAACCATTCTGTGATTATTAAAATAATCCTGGCTCATCACATAATTGATGCCCACGGGGCAAAAAAAGGCTCCTCTGCTCTGGAGCATCCCCTTCCACCCACTCTCCCCCTTCACTCCACGCTTCAACTGCCTTTAACGTCGTCGTTTCTTTTCTGAGCGTTTCCAAAGACCGTGATGTTGACAGATTTTGGCTGGCTGGCTCACAGCCCATGCAGTCTGTGAGCAATACCATGCTGGTGTTTGTGAAAAATTATACTTAAAAGCAGGGGAGGAAAAATAGCTCGTGTTCTGCTTTCCCCCAAGGCTAGATCCTTCAAAAACCTTCTCTCTGTATCGCCCAACTCCAAACAGGCTGGAAAGCTGGTAAAGAGAACTCTGATCTGCTTCCTCTTTTAAAAGAAACAAAAAATAAATTTAAAAAAAAAAAATTCAAAAGAGGGACCAATGGAACAGAACAGTTGCTGCAAACAGCTGTTTCGAAACGGAGATGGCGATTTCCATAAATTCATCTTCAGATCCCCCTCCCCCAGCTTTTCTGCGCTATAAACAAGAAAGTTTTGTCGGGTGACAAAAAGATTTGTTGTGATGGGCGCTAAATAAATAAATACAATTTGTGGTGGTGGTTGGTTGGTTGGTTGGTTCTTTCCCACGGGCTGCTGGAGGCTACGACATGAAGCCCCTTTCCTTCAGAAAACGCATCTTGACCGAAAGCTCTTCCTGAGCTAATCCTCAAGAAATAGGGAGCCAGGAGGAAAAAAAAATAATTCCAAAACAGGCAAGAAAGGCTGCGTTTGCAGAAATGAGAGGTGGCCACCTCTTGGTTGCCATCCAGGGCTCTGTTTAGACACCTCCCCAGCCATCAAAACTCAATCACACGTTGCTAAAGCAGCAAATTTGGAGCCATTGAGCTCCGTCTCTAGAAATCAAAGCAAAGATGGCGAAGAGCAAAATTAACATTATTGTTAAAGCTCTACTCAATATATTTTGAAATGAAGTGTTAATGGTACAAAGCCTTTTGCTAGAAGGCACTAAGCTGCTGGAGACCGTGGAATCATCTAGGTTGGAAAAGACCCTTGGGGTCATCAAGTCCAACCATCTCTACCCTACTCTACAAAGATGTTGCCTGTCTGGAGATAAGTAAAGCCATGACTCCCTCCTTCCTGGGGAGGAGGAAGAAGAGGAGGATGAGGAAGAACAACTAGCCTTTCCCCCTGTTAAATCAACAGCTGTTACAGTCCAAGTAATTAAGTGTAATAAAATACCTTCAATTACTTATTATAATCAAGAGAAAGCCATTTAGGAATGAGGTTACCTTATGTCTCAGGATCCTCAGGTTCTTCAAAACTCCACAGGACTCCCAAAAATCTATGAGGTTTGATTTCTTCCAAAAAAAAAAACCCCAGAACTTTAAATTCAAAACACATCATTCCTCAAAGACAGAAGGGAATTACTTCTAGATTTCCATAAGATCTTTTAAAATCCGTCCTTATTTTGGGGCAAAAAAATAAATCTAGGTTTTTCTACATTTTGGGCAATACCATCATTTAGGAGAGGAATAAAATACTTGGATTTTCACTGTGATAAAAACATTGAACATACATTTATGTTATTTTTAAACCTGCTCCTAAGTCATTAAACAGACAAAGCTCGTAGCGGCGTTCATTAAATTTCAACCTTAGGACACATCAACTACTCTCCCACACATTTTTCCTTATTCTGATATTATCTGAGAGTTACAAAAAGCCATTAATATTCTGAAGTTATTTCACGTAGAAACAAAAAAAAAATTAAAATAAAGCCTTGCTTACTTATTCTAGACCCTGTTTTACATTCCTACAAAGAAAGTGGAAAAAAATGAAAGGCAACTGATAAGTTCTAAGACCATGGCAAAAATTTACAACCTCATGAATCCTTTCCGCGCTGGAACTTTGAAGGAATTGTCTTTTTTTTTTTTTTCCCTGCTTCAAAACTACCTGTGAGGATAAAATAAATGCAAGCTGATGTACAGATTGTCTGCTATTCTTAAATTAATTTTCCCAGGTTCTGCTTTCTTTTTTTTTTTTTTTCCCCTCCAGCAGCCTGAGAACAACGGCGTCGTGCAACAGCCCAGTTCACAACACTGTATAAAAAGGCTCATTAAAATGCAGCCTCATTAATTACTCTTGAAATTAAGTTCTACTGGCTAGAGCTATCTCAGGGCTTCAGAGTCTTCAGGCGCACGTAAAAGAAAAGTTATTATCTCACCTCTAAAAAGTGGAGAAAGAATAATAACAGCAAGAGGCTGACACCAAATCCTCTATGAGATCCAGCACGACACACAATCTTTCTTAAGTTCTTAAATAAGTACCTCCTCACTTGCCATCCTGGTAGCCCAAAGTCTTGGGCCACCGATCAAGCTTCAGGTGATGGCAAAATAATTGGGGAAACGGAGAAAATTTAACTCTGGGCTCTACCCTGGCATCCTTTCCAACTGGTTCCCAGCTCTCAATATCGTTTAAACGGACTGGTCTGGTCCCTACCTCCTTGGGCTCTTGGTGGTCCTTTGGCTAATGATGCTTCCCCTTCCCAGAAACACAAAGTTTCCAAAAATCTGCTGAAATTATGGCTTTTCCTCCTTTTTTTTTTTTTTTTTTAATTTCCTCAAATCCTTGAATTTAAGGTCCTACACTCCGTCTCCTGTTGTGATTGGGTTGAGGGCTTTCCTTTATACATTTTTTTTTTTTTTTTTTAAAATCCAGTTCTCTGGAAAAATTCCACCGAAGCAACAGCTGAGCAAGGAATTTACTAAACCACCCCTGAAGCCCCTTTGGGCTGGAGAAATGGTGTCAGGCACCACAGTGAAGGTCCTGACCCTTCTACATAGGAAGAAAAGAATCCAAAAATGGTTTTATTAATAAGCTAAAGTTTGTGGGGTCAGCAGGGGTTAAAATCAGATGACTAAAGGGTAAGGAGAACATGGGAAATCCAAAAAGACCCATGAAATCCTGCTCTGGTGCTGCCATTTGAGGTGAGAAGCATCAAGTGAAGGTCTTCAGAGCTTGGGCTTCTGTCCAGGACAGACTTATTCCCTCCCAAGTCCTGGCCGAGAGGTGGGAGAACGACACATTCCAGATGTGGAAATGCCAACAGCAATCAACTAATATCCAGTATTTTTCTCTTTTTTTCCTTTCCTTTTTTTTTTTTTTTTCCTGATTTCAGGTTTTCGTTGTGATAATTGACCTCTTTATATATAACCATAACTCCTCTGTGGGTGGGACTTATTGTTTGGGGTTTCATAAATCTTTATTTTTAAAAAATAAGCTTTTTAATCAAGCTTTTTATTAAAGTTTCTTAAAAGAGGGATTTTTTTGTATGCTTGCCTGACATAAATTTGGAGTCAATTTTGGTGTCCTTCCCCTTCGCTAACTTCATATTCTGAATTTAAAGCGGCCGTGAGTGTCGTTTCTTTGATTTATTCTAGCTTAATAAATCTTTCTTCTTCCTCGTGTTGTCCTGTTTTTCAGAGTCAAAAGGGTTTTATATGTCCCCCTGAGATTTTCTGAGAAAAGCTGTACATCATACCTTTGTGTAAGTCTGTAAAAATCCAAGTCCCTTAATTTTCCCCCATTTTTGTCCAATGTCGTTATTTAATTAAGTAAACCACTTTAGTATTTTTATGATGGTGAATCCTCTTGAATTTCAGGGAATAAGCAGAAACCTCTTTTTCTAATGTCTTAATTGATGCACTTTCTTCTTTCCCTTCTAGAAAAGTCCTAAGTAGGACTGAAAACCCACCCACCCAACATCAGGAGCAGGAATTTTGGGGCACTCAGCAGTATTTAATGGTTTTATAGGTCTGCTCAATAAAATTGCTCCTCAGATGGCACAGGTTTCTGTTAAATGCTGTGGGCTGGATTCTTAGCGGATGTGGGGAGTCACTGATGGTGATGGATGGAGGATGCTGAAGGATGGAGACTGGGAATTTCTCTTATAGGTTTTAAGCAGTAGCATCCTCCACCATCCCATCCTATTATTTACTACTAATCTTTCTATTTTTCAACTTCTGAGATGTTCACAGCCCCAGTTGGAAGCATTTCATGTTTTTATGTCTATAAAACCACGCGATGCCAAGGGGAGGACACGTGGCTGGAGCCCGTAGCTGGTGGCCCCACCAACGAGATCAAGAAATACGATATTTTCCAGCTTTTTTTTTGATTTCACCTCGGATTGCTCCCTTTTTAGAAGTCTTGGACACCTCCCTTCCCTCCCTGGCATTTAGAGACTCAACAGCAGCTGAGACTCAACAGCTCGTTTCTCTTGTGTTGGGTCCTCCTGTAAACGCCATCGGCTGTGATCCATATCTCCAGTTGAGGAACTATTTCCCCAGGAATAAACAAGTGGTTTGCCCCACTTGGGATCCCGGAGACGGTCTTTTGGTTTCTAAACTTATGCCGGAGGTAATTTATTTAAATCCCATGCATGATTTAGCTCTCTGTGTTTGGGGCACTGTATTTCTTGAAAAGCCTGCTTCTCGTAGTACTGAATTCCTTTTTCCTCTCCCATTTTACCCTAAGCAATTATTCACATTATGCACATTACCATTGCTTTCCTGGTTCTTCTCTCACTTTTATGGGGCTCTCCCTAAGGAGAAACACAAAACTTCTTACTTTTTTCTTTTTTTCTTTTTTTTTTTTTAAATTAACAAAGTATTACTTAAACGTGACTTAGAGTGAGACACTTGATGCAGGGATCAATGTAATAGGTTTTAAAGGCTGCCATTGAATTTTAATTCAATGATATAACAAATCCATCAGCGCGTACACAAAGAGTTGCGATATAAGAGCAGTAGAATTTGATTAATCTGGTCGGATGAATCTCAGAGGGCTTCAAAATTTTGTGAAGCCTCTTGACTTAATTCAGTAAAACCGCTGAACTGCTCGGGGCTGTGAGTAAGTTGGTACCAAATGAGATCTTACCCTTTTCTATTTTCCAGAAAACATTCTGTTTTAAATCAAACCTGGTATGTTTGGGGTTTTTTTTTGTGTGTGTTTGGTTGTGTTGTTTGGTTTTTTTTTTTTCCTATAGCAAAAGGCAAGAAGTGTGCTCTGTAATTTTGTTCTTAGTGATTATGTTTCTATGGCATCACCGGGGTGATGTTCGGAGTTCCTTAACAGCTTTCAATGTAAGGCAGGAGATCACCAAGCCATTAAGGAACTTCCCCCGTGGATTTGATTGCAAGTTCAGGCCACGGTAGCAGGAGGAACACGAGATATGAAAGGGTTGTATAAAGCAGGAGGGGGCTCGAGGGATCCATCAAGGTAGAATGGAAGTGGGGCATGGAAGAACCTTTTCCACCCCCAGATGCACTTTACCAGTCACTTCTCTAAAAGAGCTCGGCTCGTTGGCAATTTCAGGTTGCATTCTCTTCTCAGCCCTACGTGACTCTCTGAAAGCCAAAAGAAAAAGTCCATAGAGTCATTGAAAAACAAGTCCCAGGTAAGCTATTTCAAGCCAAAATCATAAATATCTCTCGGCCGCCTCATGTTTCCTCTTCAACTTTTCATTATCCTTTACCCTTTTTCTCATCTCTCTTTTCCCACTTTTTATTGATTCATCATTTTCTACTCCAATATCTTTGCTCAACATTCAGCCTTTCCCGAGCAGAACGGCAACCCAGCTGATGGCAATGGGGACTCAATTCTTCAAGCTCCTTTGTGCTTTTAGGAATTGGAAATTAGGCCACAAATGTATTTTTTTTCCTCCCCCTGTTGGCATTCTGTCACTTCTAGTAGATATTTGATGTTACCCTGATGCACAGTAGTCACCATTAAAAAATCTTTTGCACTGGCATCTAAAACTTCTCAAATCAAGGGGAGGAAATAATTGCAGTGTCTTGCGTTCTGTGGTGGTGTAACTCATCATTTCAGGCAGAACAAAACCAAAATTAGGAAAGGCCCATGGCTCTCACTTAACGAGGTCATGAATTTTCTTTCTCTATTTGGTTAGTAATTTCATTAAAGAAAAATAAAGGAGTTTTAACCTTTGACTAACGTATAACATCAAGAGGGTGGTGGGTGGAACCCCAGAATTCATTAGTGGGTAGTACTAATTACTACTTATTAATGATTTCTGCCTCCCCAAACAAATACACAAGCACTCAAAGACTGATCTAATTTACACGAATTTAAATTTACACTTTAAAGCTACCCGCAGTGAAAGAAAGAGTAGACAAAGTGTGAAAAAAAAAATAAATAATAGTTACACACACCCCCCCTTACGGTGCTGCAGTTGGTTTGTCTATATTCCTTGGGCCGTGATGTCAACAAATAAACCCCCTTTTCATTTAAAAAAAATAATAATAAATCTTTCCCACTTTAATCAGGTTTTTAAAACTACGTTACCTGACATAGAAAAAAAAAATCAGATTTTTTTTTTTCTTTTCCAGCCGAGTTTTCGACATTTCTGGGGATGGAAATCCAATCCTCGTAAACAAGAAAGGTAATTAATACAAACCCTATATTAACAGGTCCTATGAAGCTTTGTATTCCTCTAAACTAGGCAGAAAATAATGCCCACCAGCACGTGAAAGCAATCAATCATCACAAGCTCTTCTTTGTTTCCTTCAAAGGCTCCCATCAAACATGGTACCCTCTTGCAACAAGCATTACCCGAGTTCACTTCTTATTTGCCAAGAAATAGCAACAACCGAGGTACTTAGCTTAATTAGACATTTCTGTCTCTTGCTTTTGACATTTACATCAACTCGAAATTTTTGCAGACTAGATTACTGAAAGAATTTTAAATGAATCCTGTAGTGATTAGGCTTTGACGATGAATACTAATGCATTTCAAACTGGGTTAGGGCTGTAATGAATTTAACATATCTGGTTTTTAAAGTGGACTAATTAACAATTAAGAGTCTCGAGTGGAACTTATTTATATCTGTGTAAAAAAAATAATAATTAAAAAAAAAACAACCCACCTAAAAATGTATATATACCCCAATCTGCCACCTGCCCGGTTTTGGAGAAGCGAAGTTCTCAGCCTGGTGCTTGGCACAGGGTGTAGCTTCTGCAATTTTCCACCTTCC
>JAOQGL010000019.1:1283325-1306141 GCA_027564165.1 Gallinago nigripennis
TCTGCCATTTATGAAACCACATGGTGGCTGGGAGACATCCCTGGCTGGAAAAAGGCAAAAATCAAACCCATCTACGAGAAGACAACCTGTGAGATACAGGTCTTGCTACCTTATCCTCTGGAAAGCTGTGGAGAAAACCCTCCTGGAGGCTTTTCAAAGCATCTGAAGGACACGAAGGGGAAGAGGTTGCTTCTGACCAACTTGCCTTCTCTCTGCGATGAGCCAACTGCCTCTGTGGGTGAAGGAAAAGTACCTGATTGACTTTAGGAAAATGTTCTGCAGTTTGCCATAGCATCCTTAGAGCTAAATTGGTGAGATACAGACAAGGGATTAACATGGATTAGGCACTCAATCCTCTATTGATTGGTCTTTACGATGTGTTCCTGTGTACCATCGTGCCATATTAACAAACACCAGCTGCCATCAGCCTGCATTGGGGTGCCACAAAGGAAAATTATCTGAGCAACCTGCTCTACTTGGAGATGCCCCACTCACTGCAGAAGTTGGACTAGAAATGGCCTTCAAAGGTCCCTTCCAACCCAAACCATTCTATGATTCCAAATTTGCTTTTTTAAATGGACCCAACGTTAACTTTTTTGTTTTTTAATTTTTTCTGCCTCAGTGATGGTTTTGCCACTAGAAGGTACCTAGAGATTCCTCTTTCATTCTTATTTTGTCGGAGTCACTTTGGAACCTCTGGACCTGACGAGAATGCCAAGCAATCCCTGCTGCCCCTCTGCAGCAGTGCCTGGCAAAAGAACTCCCCGACGTGAGGCTACTACCACTTTCTTGATACCTATATTCACCCAGCCCTCCTCAATATGTCACCCAAGAAGGTCATGCCTTGTATTGTCACGGGATATATTGTATATATTCGAAAGAAGGCTGGGATCACAGAAAACCACTGGAGATTACGGAGTCTTTTATGGCTCCTGAATAAAGATTAAGGAGTGCAGTCGCGGAAGGTGAGTGCCCCTGCAGTCATGGGACCGTAGCAGAATGCAGAACCGCTGGTTTTTACATTTTACTGCTGGAATAGAACCCAATCAGGTGTTTGACTTTCAACAAGGGGAAAAAAAAAAAGCCTCGTTTGAAGCCTTTTCAATATTTAATTCATGTTCGCCTCCCCACTTTTCTTGTATTGCTTGCTTACAGTTCTTACTTTTTTATTTAAAATATATTTTTTTTAATTCTGTTTTCTTGTAATTTTTTTTTTTTTTCTGGGACAAGTTCTTTCTGTCTTCGTGTGGCAGTAGTTGAGCAAAGCCATCACCATAGAGGCATCCAGGGAGGACAGCGGTGAACGGAGATGCCGTTCCATCGATCCGCATGAAGTTTATTCTCTGGAACATATAGATATTTATACATAACATATATAACTTTGGTCTCAGGTTATTTATAAACTGTTTTTCACTTGCAGGCTGTCCTAATATGCCACTACTTTTTCGTTCTTGGCCACTCTTGGGCTTTGTGAGCAATTCAGCCCTTGTAATGTGTTCTCAATTTTTCGTTCTCTACGAGATGCTCTAAGTCTTCACCTTTTTCTGTGATTTCAGTCTGCATTTCACTGGGCAGATTCTCAGATCCCTTTCACCTGTGCATAGTGTCTCAACAATACAATAAGACCCAATAAATATACTTGGAGATATTTAGAGCTTTCTCAGGTAAGCCGTGACAGTTAGGTTAGTTACATTTAGAAGGAAAAGGAAAATGTCAAATGCATCGTGAAGACACAGCACAATTACTTTCTTTCTTTATTTTTTTTTTCATTCTTACAGTTCCACCCACCACCATTGACAGAGCTCTGATACATTTGTCTGGTATTTATTTCACCCTGGGTAACTTCAGTTCACAGAGACAAGAGGATGGAGAGGGAAGACAAACAAGCGCTGCTGAGAAATTCAATCATTCATCCTGGCATCTTGAAACTAGTCCTCATTTCTTGACTGTACCCAGGTGGTTGAAGGCCATATATCTTCTGTTAACCAGGCTCCAAGTCAACCAGGTGCACACCAGATCTCTGGAGAACTATCCATGACACAGGCAGCGTGAGATGGTGGGTCCTTGTCTCGCTTCTGCTCAGCAGCAGGCACCAACCAGGAAAGGAAGGTTTGTAATCTCATCTTTACAGGTTGAAGAGCACCAAAGCCACCCTATTATAATCTTTGTTAATTAGGTTGGAAGTCCTGCAGCTCCTGAGCCACCTGACACCACCTCGCTCCAAGAATCACAGAATAATTTAGGTTGGAAGGACCTCTGGGGTCTGGTGGTCCAGCCTCCACTAAGCAGAGGGGCACTAGGAGGGCTACCTAGATCAGGCTGTCCATGGCCACGACCATCAGAATCTTGGATGGCTTCTGACCATGTACTCCCTGCATTCGTACAACTCCGAGCCTGTATTCCCTTCGTGACTCCAGCTTTGAGGCCCTAAATGCTCCAAAGGATCCTATTGACCTCCATGATGGAGAGTAATAAAATGCTGCAATCAAGCTAATGTAAACCAGACCAGCTCATCAAAAATTCAAGCAGATTCAAAAAAAAAATATCAATCAGCTGTATTAAAATAAGCTGGGCATGCATTGATTCACTTCCCTGTAGTAGGTCCTTGGGCATCCACTTGCAAGAATTCCTCTGAAGCCTGCAGAGGAACTAATCCACCCCCTCAGCTTGTCTGTTTTCAACAGAGGGCAATAAGTAATACATGAGATGATACTCTGAAGATGAACTAACAAATCAGGCTAGATGATAGCAAAATGTTCTTTCTTTTGTGATGAAGATCGCATTCAGTAGCCTGCAGGCAAGGAATGCATTTTCCATGCTTCCGAGAGAAGTAAAGACTCCTTACAGAAAGCAATTCATGCAAACTGCAAAGGCCATAAAGAAAATTGTGCTAGAAAGGTAGAATGTGTTACTGCAAAGGTAACAAAACAGATAAACTAAGTCCAGGGACGTAATTCGATGGAAGACGAGAGCTGGTAATGTGATAAGCGTCTTTAAATACAGCAAGGAATGGAAAAATATGGAAAAACAGGAAAAAAAAAGGCCATCTGAAGCAAGTAGATGAACACATCGGAGTGTTCCCTTACACGAGGTGAATGGAGTGAAACATCTGAGCTGAGAGAGAGGGGAGCACTGGGCAAATTTACTAGCACCTTCCACCGCTGATAAGTTTATTCTCAACCTTCCTTGGCAAAAAATATCCCATTGTTGAAGAATTACAGTCTTCATATCACACAACATGGATGGAACAACACTCTTGGGAGGTGGTGGGAGAAGCCACCACCGAAGGACCTATCCATATCCCTTCCCTAAGTGTCTGCGGTGTGACCGGTGCCAACGAATACTGGGGATTTTACTCCAGGAAAAGACCACAAGGTTAAGAAATCACTATACTCAAGTGATGTGTGTCCAGAACATGCTGATAAAATGCAAAGTTTTGAATGCCTGGAAGTAGACACTTATTTCTATATCATTGGTTCCTCTGCGGTGATTGATTTGATTTGGGTTCTCCTCCATCAAAGCTGGTTTGGCTCTTTCCAACTCCGAAAGAGCTTTCCGAAGGCGAGGTGGGCACTGACCATGGATTTACCAAGGGAAATGGTCCCAACGTGATGCTGCAATACAATAGCCACATGGTAGAAATGTCAAAAAAAAAATAAAATACTCAAGTTCTTCCACATGCAAACTTATTTAATTTAGAAAAAATTAGATATTTTTATGGTTGTCATATTATCCCAACCGACCCTTCCATCCCTACGTATTAATCTCAAATGTATTTATCTAGGCTGTTACTCCAGAAAGAGTATTCCATTTGAAACTCTCGTTAGCAATACAGAGAGGAATTCGTTGCTGTGCTCTATCTTTGTGCCTAATCAACTCCTTTCAACACAGAATCTTATTAGCAAATCCCTTGAGGAGCAGTTCTTGTTTGTGTTGGAAAGCAAAATGAAGTTCTTGTGCATTTGGCGATAATGGCTTCGTTACATGCCACGTTTTATGAAGGGCATTATCTCTAATATGTGTCATTTCAAAAACACCGCAGTATTTATTAATTTTGGTAATGAAAAATGAGACAGAGGTTTACGATTTCTCTGTTGATTCGACCCTGTTCTAAATTCTCTGAGCTAAGAAGAAAAAAAAATAATTAAATAAATCTGTCTAGTTTGATGAGGAAATAAAAAGTTCATAACCTGATGAATACCTAAATGAACCAAAATGAACAAAACCAGCTCAAAATTAACGTAGTTTAGTCAAGAGGCTACATAGAATGGATGCTGTGTTGATTTTGGTCTTTGCTCAAATATGACTTTCAAAGGCTAAATGGGCCAAAAATGATTCTTTGTTACACCGGTATCATTCCTGACTAATATTTTATCTGTTCTTAAAGTTTTTTCTCATGCTGGATAATCTACCATTTCCCTGAAAAAAATCTCTTAGAGTTCTTAACAGGTACATATGCATCATCTCGTGCCCCATCCTTTTTGCAGACCTGGGAAAGTTAAAAAGCAAATTCTCTCACTTTCAGCCAAGAAGCGACGATAGATAGAATTTTCTCACCCCCCCCGGGTTGATGGGGAGGGGAGGGAGGAGGGGAAATCCATGGAATTTGCATTTCACCCCATAGTACAAAGGGAAAAACCTCATATATTGCTCCCCCCCAAAACCCTACCCTCATTTATCAGAGCGCTCTGAAATCCCTTGGAATTTTTATTATGGAAGGGCAATTACTTTTTGTCAAGAAATATATCACTTAACGTGATTCTAAGAAAAAAATGGGCAAGGATTCTTAATAATTAATAAAATGACGTGCCTTTAAAAAATGTCACCGACTTTCTTAGGCTGAAGCTGGCACTTGCCGTCGCTTCGTTACCTGCAGAATGGGAATTTCTGTAGCTGTTCCTGGAAAAGCTGGTATCGAGAAGCAGGGAGACAGAACATGAGCTTGTTGGATGACAAATGCTGGGAGTTTGGTGAAAAACGAAGCAGGGTCTTTCCAAAAACTGAGGGTTTTCTGTCCGGTTGGAGCGTGACAGTGGGAATTAAGCCTGCCCGATGAAAGCCAAAGCTTTGGATTCTTCTGTATTTAGGAACTCATCTGCATTTGTGCTAAATTCAGGGACCTAAACCCCCTTATATTCCTGTGTTCCTTGCACACACCCAGGTAAAATTCTCGTTTGTATCGACTCCAATTTTGTAGATGAATATAATGTTTGATGGGCACGGAGCAGATGAACATTAGCTACAGGGGCTGCTCTGTCACGTCTCGCATTGATTTTTTTTATTTTTATTTTTTTTATTTCTATCTGATCTCTTCAGACAATCCATCCGTGAACTGAGATTTGAGAGTTGAAAGGCGTGTTCATCTGCCAGCTTTTATCTCAGCTCGGTGTCATCGTTGGTCCAGTTCTCAACTATTCCCTAATCTAGAAGACCTTAGATGTGACCTTAGAAAATAATTCTTTTATGGAGGCTCATGAAGATGGAACATGGACTTGAGTTGCTTGACCTGATTCCATCAGAACAGCTCTCCTGACTGCTCAGAGGGAATCCACTCTCTGGTGGACATCCCTACCCGTTGCCCATTATGGGCAAATTCTTCCTCCCAGTTGCAATGGCAATAGGTAGACCAAGGCTTCCAGGTCTTTAACAGGTCTTTGCCATGGGGGTAAAAACTCTAGTTCCAGCCAGAAAAAACTACCCACCTTTGCAACCTTCCTGCTGTGTTGAGGTCTAGCTCCATCTCACCCGGCTTCCGGCACGTTGGTGAGGATCAGAGCTAGGACTACAGCTGTCTTCACTTCTGTGCCAAAATTTATTAGGGGCAGGCATTTTTAAAGAGCAATCCAAGCCTCCAAAGGTCCAAATCTGTCTGTGGAAAAATCATTTATCTCTAATTTATTGTACAACATGACTGCCCAGCTCAAGGTACTTGGACTTAGGTGGTGTGAACTGAGACCTGAGGAACTTCAATGAGAACTGCCCCTTGGGAGATCTAATGACAACTTGGCTAACAGCTTTCTGGGTATGGCTACTGATTATTTTAATATCCACTTCCGACGTAGAGCCTTATCCTAAATTCTTACCCTAAATGACTTGTAACCTGTGTGATGTTTCATACCAATGATGCTTTATAGGCAAGGAGAGATTTACCGTATCATTCAGCCCGTAGATCTACGTGCAGTGTCCTTCAGTCCAAGGAAAGGGCAAGACTGGCCCCAAATTATACCCAGATACGTATATAATGGATGAGAAATCCTAAATTCATTTGGATACCTTCAAGGAAGCTGAACCCTGCGATGATTAATCTGCAATAAACCAGCAATTACTGCGCGTGCCACTCCTCGGAGAAGGGAAAAGTCTTGGCTGGGAGAAGCATTTAAAAGCAAAATAGATCAGTTGCTAAGTAGTTGCCAAGATCTGAGCCTGAAACCAACCCCCTTTAGATGCTAAATACGAGAAATAAAGCACTGTAATTAATTTACACCATGCTTCTTGTGTTGGGCTTGCCCATTTGGTACCTAAAATGGGGATGAAATGAAAAAAAATCTGTGCCCTGGCTCCAATGCTTCGCAGCCACATGAAGTCCTTGAAACCTGGGGTGTCGCTGCCCACCCCAGAGCTGCCCAGTGCCTCTCATACACGTGTCTTCCAGGCAGGCATCCCAAATTCCCTCCCGTGACTCTTCCCTCCCTGTTTAAGGAGCCGCCCGTGCCGCGCTCCCCTCCTCCCCACCCGGATCTGGAGGCTGTGAAGGAGCAGAAGATGAATGGTCAACTCATGAAAAGGTCAGAGCCGTTACGGGAGAGCGTTGACTTTCAGGGGCTGTCACCCAAGGGGGCTGAGGTTTCAAACACAGAGAATTCAGCCCCCATTTGGAAGGGAAATGGGGACCTGGATCTCTGCTCAGGGCGCTGAACCAGCAGGAGCATCAAGAGAGGGTCTTCACACCTTCACGGCTCTTCATTCCAGCTTTGAAAGCCCCCTGGGGTACGGATCCCCCGTTGCTGAGACATCCCTGCACACCAGCAGACCTCCAGTACCTTACTGGGGTGATCCTCACCTACTGTTCTGCCTCCAGACCCCAATCCCCATCCCCAATCCCTATCCCCATCCCTGTTAACCCGGCTCCTCGTGGAAACAATTCAAGGAGGACCATATGGAATTTACTTACCGACGCCATTTAGTTTCCCCAACGCAGACATAACTCTCCCAAACTACTTTGTGTGGAGCTGGGAAAATGAGCATTTGCCACGACGGAGCGCGAGGGCTTGTGTGTTTTTATCCGACACGTTATTCCTGGCGTTCCTTTGGAGCAGACACGGTTGCTTGAAGCCTCTGGTTCTCCACCCGGCTTAAACACAGTCTGCCAACTTCTCATCTGCTCCTCTCCCGCCCGGTGGTTAGTCACTTAATCACTTCGTTATCGAGGAATAAACGAGGAGAAGAAACAGGCTGGCAAAAAAAAACAACCCTCAACTTCTCCAGTAGCTGGAGCTCAAAGGGTGGGAAAGGTGGTGCATTATGAAATCCCCGGGAAACAGTGGTAAAGGAAAGCCCTCATGGGGTTTTTTTTCTTTTTTTTTTTTCTTAAATAAAAATAAGATTTAAATAAAAATAGATGATTGACTTCAGCGCCCGAACGTAATAATAATTTACACTGAAAAGCTCTACCACCGTGCAGCTAATTGCACCTAACGAAGACGAGCTGAACGGTTTGCCCTAAACCAGGCTGGACTAGATGATCCTAAAGGTTTCCTCCAACCTTTGGAGGCAATTGTATGGAGTGAGGTAGTTTGGTCTCAGCAGCTTTACAATTAGGCCCTTCATCCCATTGCGTCTTGTTTCAAAGCAAGGGAAGGCTTTCTTTCTGCTGGGCAAAATGGGTGGGATGCCCCAGTTTGAGTCATAGTCATAGAATGGTTTGGGTTGGAAGGGATCTCGAGGAACACCCAGTTCCATGATGGGAGGACACCTCCCACCACACCAGGTTGTTCCGAGCCCCATCCAACCTGGCCTTGAAGTCCTCCAGGGATGGGGCAACCACAGCTTCTTGGGGCAACCTGGGCCAGGCTCTGACCACCCTCAGAGGGAAAAATTTTGAGTCATATCAATCTCCTCCAGCTTGGCTCATCCCTGTCCCTTCTCCAGCCCAGCTTCTGGGAAAAGGAGAGAAACACCGACCGTTCTACGGAACAGATAAAACTTGTTTCCCCGTACCCACGAATCAGAAAAATTGTCAACATCTTACCTTCTGCCGTGTTCAATTATTAAAAAAAAAAAAAAAACCTTCCTGAGCTGGCGTTAGAAATCTGTCTCTCGGCAAAGATAACGATATTAAAACACATTTCACACTGGGAGATGCTCCTCGGGCTGGTTTCATTTACGTCGCTGGGAAAGCCGTAGCGATGCTCTTGAACTCAGCGCGTCGGCTTCAGGCCTGAGTAGTGAGGCAGAGGGTAATGCATTATTCGGAGATAAACATCAAATTAGGAGGGAGCAAGAAAACCTGAGAGCCCTGTAAATTCTGAGTCTCGGTCTAGATTTATCGCTCTTCCATCAGGGTCCCTTCCTACGTTATCAAAGATCATTTTTGCCTCTGTCCAGACGATAAAATCCTGAAAATCTGAGTGTAAAATGGTTTGTTTTCCCATTTATTTGGGTTTTTTTCTCCCTGAATATTTTCTGCAATTGGGAAGGAAACAGCTGCTTTTCCTTTGCTTTTTTTTCCTTAAAGGGATTCAGGTAAACAGCCAGCAGGATAAATACATATCAATATTTGCTGAATTTTATCAGGCAAGCCGTTCCCTTCGAGGGCATAGAAGATTTCCCCCTGCAGAAGGCATCACCTCCTCCTCCCTGCCTCCAGCAGGAGATAGGGAAGAAGGGACCACAAACTTGCTAAACCTTCCTCACCCCTGGTAAGTTCATATTTGGAAATGCAGGAGCTGCTTGGGATTAATGGCAAGACGTGCTGTAGGCACCTGAGTTGACTTTAAATTAACGAGCTGGGGCAGAGCTGCTGGAGATGGGCTCACCTGGTGGAGGCACCTCCTCCTGAGCTTGGAGGAACTCATTTGGGCTCTTCTGCTGTGAGTTACAGCTTGGGTATATCTGTTGAATGGGTCTGGAGGTCCTAAATCCCTAAGGTTTCTCCCCATGTGCTGCTCCGGTCTCTGTTGTGGACCAGGAGGACATCCCCAAGGAGAACTGGCAGTATGCAGGAGACCCCGTGCTTCTTGCTTCCCAACGAAAGACACGTGTGTGCCTTCTGTAGGTAGGTGTGAATGGTGTGAACTGAAAGGCTGAGGGCTCCTGCACCAGGTTCCAGACCTTGATCTTCTCCAGATCTTCTCTGGATCTTCTTGATGGCTCCCTCAGCCTTCTCCTTGCCGTGACGCAACGCGTACCTCGCTGCAGGCTCCTCTGAAAAAAGAAACAAACAAAACCCACCAACAAAATTGGGTCCCGTGAGGGTGAGAAAACAGCAGGGCTTGCCCTAGATTTGCATATGCTAAAAAGGGGGAGGAGGGGTGGGTTTTTTTGGTGGTGTTTTTCTTTAATGACTAATTTTCCACCTTATTAAAACCCTTGTTTTTTAAATAAAGCCCGTATGCCTTTTTTTTTTCCTCCCCTCCACCCCCAGCTGGCGTGATCACAAAGTGTCTGTCCCAGGTTACCCCGTCTCCCACTTCTTTTTTTTTTTTTTTTAAGTGGGATTTTTTTTTTAACTCCACGGCACATGAATAACGCCGAGGAGTGGAGCAGCTCATCACAGCCCCTCAGCTCACACTAACATTTTTTTTTTTTCTCCATCAACAGCTTATTTTTTTGACGAAGCCATGGATGGAATGTAAAACAGGCGGGTGACTTTGCCGAGATGGTTTTTATTTGTGCCATGGGATGAGGATGATTTTTACAGGAGTTTTCGCCGTCGATTCGCTGGGAGCTGAGTTAGTGGAGGGACCAAAATCCACTCTCCCAAAATTCCCCGTCTGCTCTTCGGGCTCTGAAAGTTCAAGCACCGAGGCAGGAAATTCGGGTGATGGTTTCTCTCCTTCATGGAATAGAGCATCCACCAAAATGGACAATGTTTCGTTGCGACGGAGGACGTTCGCAAAGAGTCTTGGACCTCTGCGTTGGGGCATCTTTTATTTCAAAAAAGAGACACTAATATCCTTCTGACTCAAAATAAAAATTAGTCAAAAAAAAAAACCAACCCCAGAAAACCAAATAAACCCATATCCCCCCAGAAAACCTAAGAAAAAAAAAACAAAGAAAGAAACCCAACCCCCAAAAAGCCGCACCGTAACCCAAGGAAAGCAACAATACAAATATTCCACCAACATGGCTTAGAAGTTGAATTTCTTACAAATTTACTGCCTGATCTGGCAAAAAATATCTTTTCTCCTCCTTTTGTGCCGTAGCAATTCTCAGCAGCTCCATCTTTCCCTGGCTTTTTTTCTTACCCTGAGGAGACCTCAGAGGACAGATGTCAACGGACGTATTGTCCCTCTTGGAGCATCAGTTGAGTTCTTGGCATCGGTCCCTGTTATCCTTCGCTTTCTTTGGCCTGTAGGATGACTGGTGGGACTGGAAAGCAAACTAGCCAGCACACAGATGAGGGTTATTTTTCCTCAGGAGAAGGGTTGATCGCTCTGACACGAGCTTTTCCTTCTCCACCGAAGCGTAGGTAGATGTTTCCCTTCCATCACGAAGCATTTTGTGATTTAATTGTATGAAAAGTGAAAATGCTGAACCAAATTATTGTAGTTGTGCTTGCAATCTAGGTTTATTAAAAATGATAAGATGAGGGGAGATCAAGATGAGATTTCAAGAAGAACTTCTTTGCTGTGAAGGTGGTGAGAGCCTGACCCGGGTTGCCCGGAGAAGCTGTGGCTGCCCCATCCCTGGAGGAGTTCAAGGCCGGGTTGGAGGGGGTTTGGAGCAACCTGGGCTGGTGGGAGGTGTCCTCATCTAGATGTTGGACCTAGATGAGCTTTAAGGTTCAACCCAAACCATTCTTTGAGCTTCCTCTTCTTCCACTGCCCTTCCCTCTGAGCTCAACCCAGGGATGAGCCTCCTCTTGCAAAGGGGAGTTGAAGACAATTCCTGCCTCCATTTAATTTAATAAAAAAAGAAAAGAAAAAAACTTGAATCCAAGCTAGATGTGCAAATTGTTTAAGTGAGTGTTCTAGTTCCCCAGTATGTGCTGGTACCAGTACCACGGGTTTAACCACCCAAGGTAATAAAAAATGCTCTCATCTAATTCTTATTCCGTGGTAGCCAGAGAGATGATAAGATTTGTGGCGAAAGCTGACAAAGTCAAAAACGGGATTGCTATGCTAATTAATTTTAATTGAGCCCAAATAAATCTCTCCTTTCGTTTTTCAAACAAAAAGAGATTTTATGTCTCTCTTCCCTCGCTATCTTCCGCAGAACCTCAATGGAAATATTCTTTTGCATGCCATTTTTTTTTCTACACGTGCAGAGGATTTATGAAAGGAAGAAAGTTCCTCAAATTGTCATGCAGTGGAAGCTTTTCTTCCCCCTTTCCTGGGCACAGTCCCGTTCTCCCGGGAGCTGGAATAATTCTAAATCTAAAGTGGCAGCTCACATTTCGGAGGCAACATTGTCTTTGCTTCCTGCCCAATTAGCTTTTTCTCCCATTACTGCACCCTTCAAGAAGAACATCTATAATCAGCTCTTCCAGCTCTGCTCATCCAACGGCCGTACGGAGGGTTGCGCAACAGCTGGCGCTCGGCGATTATTCATGGGGCTGGAAAGGTGGGTGTCAGGCAGGCATCCTCACCCGTGTTTTTGAAGAACTCCTTTCTGTGGAGCTCCAACTGGACACTCCGTCATGGGGGCGAGTGAGTGTGCAGGCTTTTCCCATCTGGATGAAGTCACTCTCATAGAAACATAGAATCGTTTAGGTGGGAGAAGACCTTTAAGATCATCAAGTCCAAGCATCAACGTAAAACTGCCAAGTCCATCACTAAACCTTTAGTGGTCCCTCAGCACCACATCTACTCATCTTTTAAGTACCTCCAGGGATGGTGACTCCACCATTGCCCTGAAGAGCCTCTTCCAAGGCTTGACAAACCTTTTGGTGAAGACATTTTTTCCTAATATCCATCTGAAACCTCCCCTGGTGCAACTTGTTGCTGTTTCCTCTTGTCCCATCACCTGTTCCTTGGGAGAAGAGACCAAGGAACCTTGGCTACACCCTGGCTACACCCTCCTTTCAGGGAGTTGGAGAGAGCCAGAAGGTCTCCCCTCAGCCTCCTTTTCTCCAGGTTGAACACCCCCAGCTCCCTCAGCCGTTCCTCACAAGACTTGTGCTCCAGACCCCTCACCAGCTCCATTGCCCTCTCTCACCTGGATGAGAGAGTATTACCCCAGTACCACCACACTGGTGGTGGCCCAGTCTCTTTTTATGTCAGCTTTGCATAATGCAATCAATTGGGTCAAACTGGAACCTACTGAAACTCAGTTTTTAATGGGATGACAATTAAACTAAACTCCAGCTCAACCTTTCCAGCGTTCCCTTGTTAACTTTGACCTGTTACGCTCATACAGAATCAAAAAAAAAAAAAGAAAAAAGGTAGATACTGGATAATGAAAGAAAAATAACTGTTTGCCTTTTAAATGTGGACCTGTGCAGTGTTGACTCCTTGATGAGGAGCGTCAAAGCCGAGCCCATCTCAGGACCCTGCGGATCTAATTAATTTCGACGCTTAGGTCAGCGCCCTCTAACCCTCCTTTGCCAATTAACCTACGTAATGGGCTAGAGGAAACACTTTCACAAACACTTCTTCAGCTGATAAAACTTGTTTGAGGAGATGGAGACCTTTTGCCCTCCGTGTTGTTCCCTCTCTCATGGTTCCCAGTCACAGCAGTGCCATTAGGCAAAGAAAAATGGGGCGTGAGATAAGTTTTGACCCCAGAAAAGTGATTATTTCACTGAATATTATTGATACTCTAGATCTATTCAGTAGGCTGGGTCAGCCTGTGGCTGTGCACATAGAGCTCCCACATGGTTGGCCTTCTTCTAGAACCATAAGATGGTTTAGGTTGGAAGAAACCTTGAAGATCATCCAGTTCCAACCCCCTGCCATGCGTGGGGACACCTCCCACCAGCCCAGGTTGCTCAGATGATGGGTTAGCAACGAGCATCTCTGCTTAGGAGGGGTGATAGGCAAAAATAACTTGTATTTATTTGTTCTATTTAAGGATGCAACCAGCCTGGGACTGTTACAGACCCTTGCAATCCAAGGAGTTTCTCCAGGTTGTTTGGGGAACCAGTTTGGGTTGAGGAACCAGTTGTTTGGGGAACCAGGGGAACCAGTTTGTTCATGGTTTCCTTTGAGATTGAAGATGGAGAAAAAGCAGTGCACCAAAACCACCCAAAACCATCAACAAAGCACAGTTTATTGGAAGAACTGTAAAAACAGAGGTGTTTTGATTTAGGAGAAAAGCTTTGAGGTGAGTGTAGGTAGAACCCAGGGTGGGCTCTGAGCTCTGGCACAGACTCTTTCATTACACTAAAATCTGTGCCCCGTGTCTCCGTACCTCTCGTGCCCCCCATCCTGCCCTCCCCAAACACAGGTATGGGGCATAAGAGGTGTCTTTGATCTGGTTTTTATATCTGTGCAGGATGCAGAAAGGAAAGGGGTGAAAAAGCAATTTGATACACATGCCCAGGCTTTGAAAAAAAGAAAAAAAAAAAAACCCCAACAAAACAACAACATCGCATTTTGGATTTATTCAAATACACCAAAACATCTGAAATAAATGTTAGGTTCCCAAATTCACTTTGCATGATTAATGCTTTTGAATATTTACAGTTTCCCTTTCAAAGAAATGAGAAGCTTTGGTTTCCTGTTAGATAGCTGTTGCTCGATAAAAGATTCTGAAATTGGATGTTACAGGTCATGGGATTGTATTTATATACCCATTTCATGCTTCAGAAAATCAGCTCCTCAAAACGTAATACTTGATTAGGGGGAAAATGCTGCCTATCAAAAGAAATAAATAAATAAGTTACAAAGTGGCTGCTGTTCCCTCTCCTGGCAGAGGGGAGGACGTGGCAGTGGAGGTGAGCTATGAGAAGTGTCATCAAAATGCCAGCTGCTCTGATGAAGTTGTTGCTTTTCCCCCCCTTTTTTTTTTTTCCAAAAACTAGTGGCAAAGTTCTGCTTATCAGAAAAATGAGTTCCCTGGTGTATAATAAAGCCCAGGAACAGCTGCCAACCAGCTAGAGGATTTCAAAGGGTGTCTTTTGCTGGATGGGATGATGTTAATGGGGGATTTTTATTTTTTTGGGGGGGTTGGTTCTGGTTTCCACAGCTGCGAGAAACTTTTACGGTGGTTCCCGTGCCGAGGCTCTTGGGATGGCGTTACGGATGGTGCGGCGCTTGTGAAACCTCCTCGAGAAACTCCTGGGAAAGAACATGGCCCAGGCTCACCTCTTCTCCTCCTGCCTCCCTTCCTTGCCTCTTTCTTTGGGGAAAATCCTCCAAAGAGGTCCCTGCCCTGCGACGGTGGGGTTCGGAGATCAGGTCTACCCAGGAGATACGGCGTTTCTATCACTGCTCCTAAGGAAGGGCTGATGCCCACCTGCCACCCTCTGCCTTCCCCCTCCTCAGCCCTCATGAAGATTTTACTAAAGCTCCTTTGAGGTTTCCCAGGCTTTATTAAATGTATTTCCTCAGACGGGAGGAATTACAGCTCACAAAATCAGAGAATCACGAATAGAATCAGAAGATGCTGTTCGACGTTGCCTGTGGCTAATTTAACTGTGATTGACATCCCAAGCTAGCAAAAAGCTTATTTTTTTCCTTTTTTTTTGAGCCAAACATCTAGCCTGGTAGTCACCTTTCTTCGGGCCTGAGATGGTTATTACACAAGTGGTTACGGATCAGTGTAATATTTATCACTTCTTCATTTAATCAGACTTTATATGGGTTCTTTCTTTATTTTGTGCCTTCCTGAATCTCCATTTTTATCAGAAATATCAGGCTGCATGGCTTTTTCTGGATCAAAAGACATTTGGGGAATAAATATGCTCCTTTTACAAAAACGATATATTCTTTTCTTTAGAAATTATCTTAGTAGACATCTTTGGAAACGTTTACATGCGAAGGCCTTAAAGGGAGGTAAAAATGGTAAAGTTTTAGGTCGATTTTTGTATTTTAACACCAATGTTTCATCATGTCCTCATCAGCATATGGATGAGGAGGAACAGCGCGTGAAGAACGTGGCTCATCGGTTTTTAGGGAGAGGTTGGACCCGGAAAGATGCTCCCACACCGCGCGGAATGACTAATGCAATCAGCATCTCGCAGCCTCACCTTTCAGCCCAGTTCTGGAGGCACAATAAACTTGAAAAGTAAGACTCTTTTTGGTCTTTTTTTTTTTAAATATTTTATTCTGACAGCAGTTTGAAATTCTCCAGAGATAGCAGCATGGGTATATTATAGCATTATATTATAGCATTATTGCATTATAGCAATATATCATATTTAGCATCAGTAAATTAAATTTTCCTGGCCAGTGTGTCCCTGATTTTTGCTGGGCTGGAGGTTTTCTGGACTGGGAGGTACTGGTGCTGCCTTTTCTTAAAGGCAATTTCCCACCATGTCTAGTGCCCGTGTTCAGCGTGAACACGACAGGAGAGGATGATGCTATTTTTTGGAAGCAAAGCAGGTAGAAATAGTGGCAGCTCCCACCAAAAGCACTTGGTGAAGTCTTGCGTGGAGGGGAACTGCCTCAATTTACAGGTATTTCATTTTTGAACAAAAGGAAGGAGTTTGCAGCCTGGTCCTACGAGCACAGCAAAAAATTACCAGGAGGCAAAAATTACCGACGGGTACGAGCAGGCAATTATTTATAAAGTTCCCGTAGCGATGTGAGAGCTCAGCATTTAAATCAAAAAGGGGATGTGATTTCGGGCTGCCAGTGTTGTCAGCTCAGCTTTTGATTTGTAGGACTTGCACGATGGCTGGGTTTTTTAATACGAGACGTTTCTTTTAATGTTCTTTTCTCTTCTGAAAATGTTAAAGGCTCCAAAGAAAAATGATGCCGCACAGTGCTGGAACAGAGGGAAAAAAAAAAAAAAAAGAAGACTTCCATATCTACTTGGGTTATACATACAATCATTATTATTCAATCTCTATCTCACCATGTAACTTCATCACCACCTCATCTTTCCTAAAACAGGTGATCTACCACCTTGGTGTGATTCATTTCTCTCTCTAACACCGGAGAATTGAAAACCAGTTGAAATTAAAAATGGCAAAACCCAGGAAGGGATATACCGAGGGCATTGGGAATATGAACCTAAGCCCTGTAATATCTAATGCTCTGCAAAAATCTCTCCCATAATTTTCAGATCTTAAACTTAGGAGAATTATTCTCCAGCAGGAAGGCTCCGGCTATTTTTCCCTCCCTGAACCTTTTTCCCAATGTCCATTTGTAATCTAAATTAAACTGGGCAAACTATTGAAGTTATGGTAGCAAAACCCTTCCAATCCATAATGGATGTATGGCTCAAGTTCCCTCCCGCCGTGCAAATACCTGTTGTGAAAGAAAGCACCCCAAAAGTGGAAGGAGGTTGGGGATTAAAGATATCTTATTTTTCTGGAAAGAGAATTAATGCCATCTGAGAGCTTAGAGCACATGAATAATAACAATAAACAACGTGTCAATGTTTTGCAGCTGCAGTTGGGATGGACGTGGATCGAAACCCTCGAGGAACTCAAAAAACTTGAAGTCTCCAGAAAAGAATGAGTAAGAAATATTTTTGCAAAGAAGCACACACTTAGTTTTGTTCAAGTGTCTTTGCTTAAAACGTGTATTTGATGGGCCATCATGTTATGAGGAGTAAAAGAGAAAAGGTCACCTCTTGTCTCTTCTGGTGCCGGTCCTCATGGCTCAGCAGGAGCACCAAGGAGCACCAAGCTCCAGGCAGAGAGCCCAAATCCCACATAAATCCTTTTTTTCTTTTTTTTTTTTGCTGTTTTCCATGGACTAATCCCATGGTAGCTTCATTTTCTGAGCCTCCCCAAAGCACCTGGCAGCGACACTTAGCCATCGACTTAGGACCAGTTTAGAGTTTAGGGCACTGAATTCTACATCTGTCCTTGGTTGATGTTTTTGATCTCCTGAGGAAGTGTTGGAATCCACAATCTTCTCCCTTCCAAACTATTAGAAAAAATTATTTTAAGAGATGGGGGTGTTTGCTACCCTTGAGACAAGCGGATGTCGACTTTAGTGGAGGGAACTGCTTGAATAATCCAAGTTTTTACCCAGCCACTCTTGCAAGGGTTTGCTCCCCTTCCTGGTAATTCCTTTTTAGTGTTAAAATAAAACAAAGGAAAGCTGGTCTATAAGAAATAATAAGGAAAATGTTGTGGGGGAAGTTTAGAGGAGGAAGAAAAGAGAGAAGGTGTGGAATAAACCTCTGTGAAGTGAAAAAGTGTAGGACTTTTTCTTGTTGAAAGCATTGTTTACTTATTTTTTTTAGGATATTTTTTCTCAAAAGGCTTCAGTTGGGGGAATGGTAATATCTGGCCAGAATTAATTCAGTGGAGATGTCTGATATGAATTTTGTTAACAAAACAAGGTTCTCAATCCAGCTCTATCTGCCCAGACACCAAAGAAAGCTTTGGGGCGTCCTGCATTGAAAGATTTACCTGCTCTTCTTTTCTGCCTGACTGTATTCAAATTAACTGGAACCAATTTGGGCTTTCTTATCCCAGTCTTTGTCAGACTCCAATCTCCTAAAAGAGGGGGGAAAGAAAAGAAAAGTGATTACCAGCATCATTACTGCAGCTACACGAGATGTCTATTTGCAAGCTACTTCCACGAAGGCTTTATAATTAAGCTTTATCAAGAAATGCAAACAAATACGTAGGTTGTTATTTAAGTTAAACTTCCCTTCCATGAGGTTTTTTTTTCTTTCTCTAATCTTCCATCTCTTTTCTTTGGTAATTCTATGGGGAAAAAAGCAAACAAAAGTTAATACCCTGAAAAGACTGTGGTCATTCTTTTAAAAACAGAGAATAACAAACATCACTGCAGTGAAAGAGGTAATAGTCTTGTCTCCCATCCTGCACAATAATTATATTCCTTATCTTTAACAAATAATGTGAGAGTTATACATTTACTTGTATAAACAGGTCCCAAAAGGGAAAACTATGAGCATATGGGGATGTGGAAATGGGAGCGCGTTGGCAGAAGAAATGAAGCATAAAGGACCCTAGAAATCCCAGGGCTGGCACTAAAGTCAAATCTGAATGTTTCTGGTTTGATGCTGAACCCCGTTTTTAGGCGGTGGTGGTTATTTCAGGGCTCCATCAGCATCTGTGGAGATGCTTCATAGCAGCAAGAAAGTGGTGGGAACCAAGAACTTTTATATCCAACTGTTGAGGTCTTGTGTTATGTTTTCAAGAGAGTTTGGCCTGCAAAAACTGTAGAGGTGGGACCTGGAGGTGAATTTTGAGAATTAAGGGCTCCTACTTCTCCTTGAGAAGAAGGAATGAGACAGCCAGGTACAGAAGAGCTAATTTTCCAACACAAATGTGATTTGAGGCGGGGTTGCTCAAAGCCTTGAAACTGAGAAGATTAATTTCGAGATGACAACAGGAGAGTTTAGAGGGAGAAGGATGAAACATGGAGATGGTGGGCGACTTGCGAGATGCCCTGTCTTTCTTCTGCCTGTGGGAGGGTTATCAGGAGTTATGGTGCAGAGATGTGGAATCGCTCAACCTGTAGACTCCACCTGAAAATTGCTTTTAATATCTCTTTCTGTATTTCTTTTCCTTTTTTTCCTGCTGCAGCATCCTCACAGATGAGATCACGAGTCCTCGTAGCATGAACGAGATCTACATTGACCAAGGGTTTGAAGCAAAGCCAGAGCTGTGGTTCCACGACTGTTGCTCCTAGATAAACTGTAGAATCACAGAATGGTTTAGGTTGGAAGAGACCTTAAAGACCACCCAGCTCCATGGGCAGGGACACCTCCCACCAGACCAGGTTGCCTAAAGCTCCGTCCAACGTGGTCTTGAACCCCTCCAGGGATGGAGCAGCCACAGCTTCTCTGTGCAACCTGGGCCAGGGTCTCACCACCCTCACAGCAAAGAAGCGGGTGGTGAGGATAGGTCCACAGAATAGGTGGACTATTTACTAACTGGCCATTGGAGGTCTAAGGTTGGGATCCAACCTTCCTACCCTCAGCTTTGTGCTGCGGGGATAAGATATCTTTGGACACCTTCAGAGGCATCTAACCTTGGTTGAGGCACCATCCCTGGAGGTATTGAAGAGACGGGTTGACATAGTGCTTAGTGACACGGTTAAGTGATGGTTTTTCATCTGAGTTAGGTTGATGGTTGGTCTAGATGATCTTAAAGGTCCCTTCCAACCTATGATTCTATCCTTCTCTGCTGGTTTAACAGGTAATTTAGGCACTTATGTTGGTAGGACATTTACAGGAGGCATCTAAATTTCAGCCTAGTGAGCGATGAGTGATTAGGAAGGGAAAGGGCAGGCACTTCTCTTTGAGGGAAATCATTCTGTTCTCCTGCATTTCCTATCTTCGTTTTGCAGCAGCCTATTTACAGAAGTGATATCGGCTCGAATTTAAGTACCCGGTTAATGACAGAGACCGTGCTTTGGCTGTCTTGCTGCTTTTCATCCTAAGATGCTTTCGGTGACCTTTGAGTTGTGCAAAGTGGCCAAAGGACTGCTGAGAGCCACGCTTCTCCAGCACATCCTGTCCCAATTTTTGCATATGAATCCCTTTCCCATGGTGTTAAGTTGTGCTTTATTCAGGAATGGTCTGATCTTCCGCCTCGTTGTCTATTCTTTGCCCATCACCTTGATCTATTAATATTTCTAGTGCCTACCCAAAAGTGGCAAACCAGTAACAACATCATTACTCGGAAAATTAATTAACTGCTTACTGTTATTAATTATTTATGCATTCGTAGGGACTGGGAGCTTGGATGAATCACGGAATAATTCTCCGTCACGTTATATAAAGGCACAGGAAAAAGATGGTGCTGTCAGGAGGAGTTTATAGGTTTGAAAATCTAAGTATGCATTGCACCATAAACCAATTTTTCATTTGCATTCTCTCCATTACTGGTCAATAAAAGGCATTTAAGAGCTGTACCACTCCATAGCCAAGACTGAAGTCAATAGGAGCGACGAATGATCCTATAATCGCATCTTTTGACTTCTGAATTTATGATGTAGAAGAAAATCTTCAAAGAAGCATGTCAATAAAAATGAGTTTGTTTTTTTTTTTTTTCTTCCAAAATGTGACCTATGGAGACATCTAAATATGTAAGACCACTCGGCTACTGTGGGCAATTGTAGAGCTGCCCTTCTTGGGGAAGTCCGTTGCAGTAAATTCACAGGGTAGCAACAAAAATGATGAATGAATGAGGTAGTTATTTATTATTCGAGTGCAGGAGAAGATAAATATCTGTGTAGTACCTTGATTAAATACTGTCTGAACAGTGTAAATGCAGGATGATGTATTTCTAAAAGGAGGAGTTACATGAGAATGAAGAGGTGATATTGCCTTCTGTGTAGCATTTGTGAAGGCAAGAAATGGGTCCAGTTCTGGGCTCTGCATTATAAGGGAAATGATGCAGAAGTGAAGGGAGCACAGAGACAAACCACTGATTTGAGGCCAGAAATTGTGGCCTGTCTGGAAAACTCCATTTTGCCAAAAACAGGGTCCAAGAACTCCATTTTGCCAAAAACAGGGTCCAAGAACCTAATAGGGACCAAGAAAATTCCTGTAATGCACAGCGAGATAAGTTCTAGTGAGAAAAGAGGTGCCAGTTTTTAACTGGGAAATTGAGTTAACCATTGAACCAAACTTCCAGCGACTCCAACGGCATGACCGTTGCTTCAACTCATGTCCATGTGTTTGGTGGCATTTTCTCTTATTGTGGACTGGGTGAAGGATGAGCCAGATGAAAATACAGAGCCTGGGTTGACTTGGGAAGTCCAGATTGGCTGATTTGAGTCTCAATGCGAAGCAGTCACTTTGTGAACTGTCATTTTTTGTTATGGTTCAAGAGATGCTGGAGTAGTAGGGTGAAATGTTAGTGTTCTGGCCTCGCTGTGCGCTCGGTGAGGACACCGGCTCTTCCAAAGAGCAGGTTCCTCCATCCCATGATAGGAGAGGTGGGTAGCATTGCTCCACGTAGCTGTTTTCTTATTGAAATGGCAAGCTCTTTGGTCCATCTGGTGCCAGCCATCACCGTGACCCCATCAAAACTCCCATATTATATCTATTTTTGGTAAGACAATGACTACAGAACAAGGAAACCATTTTCTGATTCTTTTTCGTTGCCTTTTTTGAGCACCATTGAGACTGGGTTCAATTTAAAAACCCTTTTCCCAAGCCCTGAGGTTTTCTACGGTGCTGAAAAATGTGCAAAATTTCACTTCCAATCCCCTTCAGTCCCAGCTGGACTCGGCGTTGCAGCTTATTTAATAAATCAGTTCCTTTACCAGGGCTTTCCCTGCTCTGGTCCTACAGCTCTGCTGCCACCCTGGACATCTCAGTTCACACCGAGCAAGCCAGAGGTGACATTTTTTTTCCAGCCCAGTCTGGAAAAACAAGGAGGTATCAGAAACACAACCCCAGCCTTCACTTTGTCTGCGCTTGTGTCAACGTTTCGGTGGCATTTTAAAAGAAAGAAAATGTCAGCTTGCTCTTCGTGTCTCCCTGTCACCACCAGAGATGTTTTAAGTCAGGTCCTGGTTGTTAGGACTCTGGGATTTTCTTCCTACCTCTCGTTCAAAATAGCCTGAAATTTGTGACTTCTGAGCTCTCTGCAGGAGACGCTCTTTGATAGATTTTTTTTTCTTTCGCAGGTAAGTAGGAGGAATGGAAAAGATTTGAGTAGAAGGTTGTTTGGCAGCGTGCACTTGTGTCTCGGTGCTCCCCGGGACGCATTGTGATATGAAATTCTGGTCTCACCGATGGTTAGAGCAATTTTTTGTCAGCCTATTCTAAGGAGGATTGGGTTTCAATCAATTTTAAATCAAAATTTAAATAGCTACATTTGTTTTGCTCGACACAGTCTTGGAGTAATTCCACTTTGTTCTCTCTGCTTTAAAAGTTCAGCTTTCCCGAGCGGCGTGTTGATTACGTATGGGAATATTCCCTGCCCTGGGAGGAGGAATGATGAACAACAAAACCTTGTTTACCTGTAGAGCTCTTTAAGCTGGAGGGCAATTTGGAGAAGCACACGCCGCGATAACATTTGTCGGGAGCAAAAATTAGGAGAAGTTTGCCAGCCCTTGGTCTATTCAGGCCAAATGGTCTATTCAGGCTGGAAGATGAGGATGGTTCCTTGTGGTTTATATCTTTTGACTACAAAGGTGATGAGGGGCTCAGAACATCTCTCTGCTGAGGAAAGGCTGAGGGACTTGGTCTTTTGAGTCTGGAGAAGAAGAGAAGACTGAGGGGGGATCTGATCAAGGTCTATAAATTCTTCTAGGGTGGGTGTCAGGAGGATGGGACCAGGCTTTTTTCAGTGGTGCCCAGGGACAGGACAAGAGGGAATGGGCAGATTCTTGCACATAAGAAGTTCCATCTCAACATGAGGAGGAACTTCTTCACTTTTGAGGCTGCCCAGAGAGGTGGCGGAGTCTCCATCTCTGGAGACCTGGACACGTTCCTGTGGGACCTGCTCTGAGTGGACCTGTTTTGGCAGGGGGTTGGAGGAGATGATCTCCAGAGGTCCCTTCTGATCCTGCATCATTCTGTGATTCTGTGACTGATCTTG
>JAOQGL010000019.1:1325912-1336677 GCA_027564165.1 Gallinago nigripennis
CCAACCCCCCTGCCATGGGCAGGGACACCTCCCACCACACCAGGTTGCTCAAAGCCCCATCCAGCCTGGCCTTGAACGCTTCCAGGAATAGGGCATCCATAAATTCCCTGGGCAACCTGTTCCAGGGTCTCACCACCCTCACTGTAAGGATGGTCATCTCCATCTCTCCTGTTCCAATTTAAAACCATTACCCCTTGTCCTGTCACTACCCTCCCTGAGCAAGAGGCCCTCTCCAGCTCTTCTGTAGCCCCTTCAGATATTGATATATAAGGTCTCCCTGGAGCCTTCTCTTCCCCAGGCTGAACAACCCCAGCTCTCTCAGCCTCTCCTCAAAGGGGAGGTGCTCCATCCCTCTGATCATCCTCGTGGCCCTCCGCTGGACCCGTTCCAACAGCTCCACGTCCTTCCTGTGATGAGGACTCCAAAGCTGGATGCAGTGCTCCAGGTGGGGTCTCAGAAGCGTTCCTCCTCTCCATTTGTCAAGGAAATGTCACCTCACCTACCTCATCTCTAACCTACCTTTTTCATCGTCTCTTACATACTCTTTTCACCATCTCCTACACACCTTTCCACCTCTTTCCTGAACTCCAGCAATGGGATATTCAAGCCATCAGTCGTTCAGACGCTGATGAAGAAGGAAGAGCTTCCATGCAAGACGTCAATAAATAAAACACGTCAGCCTGCCCTCCGCTGGGTACTTCAATGCGTATCTGGAGTGTGCTCAACCAGGTGCAAGACCTTTTTTTATCTTCAACTTCCATAACGCTCTGGGCCTGAGGTATTAAAACATCTACTGAAGTTCCTGGATGAAGGCTGAGAGGGATTAGCTGGTTTCTCAGAACAGTACAGCTTTCTGCAATAAGGGTCAAGGTCCTCTCTGCAGGGGATCTTCCTTTCTGATGTAAACATCACTCAGGGGTGATGTTCAGCAGGAATCAATGCCCACTGCAAGCCCCCTTGGTTTGTGGTCCAAGCATAAAGTGTAATTCTTTGACCTGCTGGTGCCAGCCAGCGCCTACGGGTCAAAACCAAGCCTCACCAGCACTTCATATTCCATTAAAACCAGTTTCTTCCCCTCTATTCCCACTTGAGGAGGAGATGACGCAATGAAGTAGGCAGCAGGAGATAATCAGGTAGTCCCACGAGGAGGGAGGTGTGTAATTGCTATTTTCTTGAAAGAAAATTCATTTGAAGAGTGTATTGAAAATCGGCTCCAGCTTTTGACCGCAGCTGGTTTTTACATCCCCTTAGCTGTCTCTTTGCGAAACCAGCTTCTCCTCTCCCAAATGTCAGATCCGATATCGCAGCAGATGGTAAGACCGAAATCTGGGCCACGGCAACGCTGCTGTTTCCACAAATGGATCTTCAATGAGCCCCCCCCAGGAGACACGGGACGTTGCCGGGTCATGAAACTTCAAGGGGTTCTTACTCACAACGACCCTTTCTTGGAAAACGCGCCCTGGGGAGGATCCGCAGCCGAAGGGAAATCGATTGTAAAGCAGAAGTTTCCCAAGTTTCAAGAAAAATAAGATTTTTGAGGCTATCATGAATTGCTGCAGGTTAGTCACCGTGGTATACTGGAGTCTTTATCTAGTCATCGTAATTTCACTGCAGTAGCTCTTGCTTTATCAAAATGTTTCAGAGAATCAGGTGTTCTGGCTGCTTCCGACACGGGATAAGAGCCCTGGCTTCTTGGTCAATGCATTTGTTGCAGCTAATCATGTCCAAGTTGCCCAAGGGATAAATACTGAAAACAATCATCCATTCAAAACATCACCATTTAAAGGCTTAAACCACATCCTCAGGTTTCCGGCATCAAAAATTTAAAGTTTCTGACCAAATGCTATAAAGCCAAGCTGAGAAGCAAGATGGAGGCTCTACATTCATTCCAGATTGCCTCTGATCTTTTCCAGGAATGTAAAACAGAGGAGAGATTTTGGGATCCACATCCAGTAACATTGGCCTCCAAAGAACAGTGCCAAATTCCATGAAGAACACAAGATCTAAGGCTGATCAGCCAGACCCCTCTGCAGGAGACCCCGTAGGGTTCAGCTGCAAAGGACAGAGGTCCTTCAAGGTTGGGCAGTAGCTGTGTTTTGGATGTTCACAAGGAAAAAAGGAAGCCAAGGGTCCTGAAGATGCCCCAGTGAAGAAGTTATGGAATCATAGAATGGTTTGGGTTGGAAGGGACCTTAGAGATCATCCAGCTCCAGCTCCCTGCCATGAGCAGGGCCACCTCCCACCTCAAAGCCCCATCCAACCTGGCCTTGAACACCTCCAGGGATGAGGATGCATCTGTGTCTCTGGGTACTTTGTCACTGGGAAATATTGCAGTAATTTCCCTGGAGCGCCTGCTGGAAGGGACCGAGGCTTCCAGAAGCCACCCAGTGCCATCCATCTGGGCATGGCATGGCATGGTGGGCGTCCATCTCCATTGCCTCTGTCCACACACAGCAGGGACTCTGCAACCCAGCAGCATTACAAGGGGCATGGAGTGTGGGGCTGAAGGAAATTACAGGGGTGGCTGTAGATGGTGGACTCTCTCATGCCAGAGCCCTTCGTGGGTCAATCCCACAACTTTCTCAGCAGCTTTCGCTATTGCTGTCTTCTTAGGGAAGATGAGGCACAGCCAGGGAGAGGAAGGATAAGTGGCTTGCCCAAGGTCACAGATGAAGTGACTGACAGAGCTGAAAATAGTACCCAGGAGTCCTAATTACCAGCTCTCCGTTCCAACCACTAAATAGCAATCAAGGATGATTATGCAGCGAAGGCTCTTCCTCACGGGAACCGTCTTACCAGAGGGTTCTTTCCTCCGTAGCTCCATGCTATGAGCTGACACGTGGTGGTGCCACGAGAACATTAGCCTTTCACCCTTCAAGATGTGGTTTGATGAGGTGCTAGTCTGGAAAACAAAAGCAAGAAGGGGAGGGGAAGCAGCCCAGCAGCTGTAATTGGCACCTCCAGAGGAAAGAACCAGGGGTGGTGGGACCTCTTCAGGTGACCGCAGCCTGGTGGGGTTGTGGGAAGAGGCTCGTGGGCTTTCTGGTCCACAGCACTGCGTTAGGGTCTCCTCCAGCTTGAGGGATGGTGTCCTTTACTGAACTGGAAGCACCGCCTCCCCCCATCGCCGTATTTCTTGCAGCAGCCCTTAAAAAGTTACATTATCTCATTTTTGGGGTAGAATTTCTCCAGTCAGAAGCTATTCCTTACGCTGTGATTCCAACTCTCAGTTCCACAGATAGTAGGGAATTTATGGCTTTCAAGCCATCGGAGTGATCCGATCAATACTCACGAAGTAACGGGTTAGGTAACCATGCCAACCCAACTTTCACGCAAGACTGGAGGGCAGGTTAGTTTTTAAAACATTGAAAGGGAAGGTAATTAAGTCAGATCCTGACGAGACATAGAGACAGATGAGGAAGCACCGCAAGTCATGTGGAAATCTTTTCAATGAAGAAATAAGGCTAATGCTGCAAATAAAATTAATTCAGTGGGTAACGCTGTAAAAAAAAAAAAAAACATTCCCTTTATCAAGCAGCCATCGGGAAGGTTTTCCTCCTCGTCTCCCATCTTTGGGTGAACATTGATCTTCCTCTGGTTGTGGGGACATTTAGATTTTTTGAGCGTTGTCTCCTGCCCGATGGATTTTACGTGTGGATGGGCAACCCCGGTCTTTGTCGGAAAAATAACGGCGAGGTCAATGACTGGGTCATTGTGTTGTGCTGTTCTTACTGTCTTTTGGGAAGAAGATATTCCAAAGCACGATCCGGTGTATGTAAGGCCCGCAATTCCTTAATGGAGCTCCTCTATTTTGACACCAGACTGTGATGGAATAACACGTGAGTTGATAAAATGGTTGGAGATGATGACGGTGTAGGATCAAACCCGGCTTCTGTGGTTGAAGATCAAGGCTCTGACCTTTTTTCCATGCAAGAAGACCTCCGGTGATGTCTGTGTGGATTCTCACACGGGCAATAAAAGCAATCAAAGCCAAGGAATGACAGACAGACAGGGATGAAAAAGAAGGGCTGGTGGTCTCCGTGGACAAAATACCCACCACCTACATTTTAATAACATTCATAACGAATGCTGTGGGGTGCTTTTGGCCCCATATTTGATACCTGGAGCTGTGAGTGCTGGCTGATGAACTCCCCTTCTTTACAAGGGCCATATGGGCATAGTTAGAAAATGCAGTTCCGTGTTGTGGAGGCAAAGACATAAAATATTAATGCATTGTGGGGTTGGTTTTTTTTTTCCTGGTTTTAAAGAAAGTAGGAGGAGATCCGCAAATTTATAATTTTCGACAAATCGCTGTGAAAATCAGCCAGTTTTTCCCCAAGTAAAGACATGAGAGTCTTGTTGGAGGACTTCTCTATGTTGGAGGGCTTCTCTACGTTGGTAGTATCTTGTCCCATCTGTGAAACCTCATTTCAGAGGAAATACCCTGTGAATATCAGAGAGGCACCACTTGGGGATGTACCAATTAAAACGTGGTACCTTTTTTCTGCCGACGAAGCACCAGCTAATATGTTCCAATAGTTTGCTTATCTCTCATACCTAATTGTTTCCAACACTGGAGATGCTCCATCGCTGGCCTGAGGTGGACCAGGGGCTGCTTGGACCACCGGGCACGTCTTAGAGATGAGATTTTGGGTGTAATGCCAACACCTGATCCTGCGTAAGAGCAAACACCTGGATTTACTTAATACCTCAGTGGTGGTTTCGACAGATCAAATTTTTATTCCTTTTTTTTTTTTGAATTTTACGATCCCACGGGGAAGAACAATTTAGCTGCCGATACCCAACTGCAGGATTGGGGCCTTCTCAACTTCCAGTATTCCTCGGTCTTTCCGTGTTATCTTCACCCTTCTCTACTTTATCTAAATTCTAATGAATTCCCTGAGCTCATTTTCCTGGGTTTCATTTTCTTCCCTCTGGGTTTCAGGAGACTGTTGTCCCCCGAGCCCTTTGTTCTTGGCGCCTCACGTGTCTTCTTCTAATTTATATAATTTCTCATGCTCGGCGTTGTAATTGCCTAGTCATGTACACTATCTTCTCCGAGCAAGCTCGGAGGAAAATTTAAATAGCTATTTTTTTGAATCTAATTTCATTTAATAAATGAACGCAGAGAGATCTAACACCGTTCTGCGAACAGCTCCAAGAACAATTTTGATTTTTGCCTTTCTCTTGGCTCGCAGCCCTGCTCTCAGATGATTTAACCTCTTCAGATACGGAGCTCACTTCAGACCTATTGTTCTGAAGATGATCGCTCCCATTTTGGACCTGCTTGTCTCTTTGGTCTGGAGATATTATCCCTCCTCGCTACCTGGCATCATTCACCTCCTTAGACCATGAGGTGGTCTATGGTGGACCATGAGGTGGAATGGATGAAGAGCATCGCCGTTACCAACCTCAGCAAAAGCAGTTCAGGTCTAAGCCCGGGCTGTGGATGGTAAAGGCATATTCAGCCCTTTTCTTATTTATTGATTCAGATTAGGAGCCAGGCATCCTGGTATTTGCTTTCCTTCATGATCGATGCAAGGGAGACCAGCAGAAGGTGGGATAACCCACAAAAAGGCAATATCTATATCACTGAGAAGCTTTGTCCTGAAATGTGAGAGCTCATGTCCCTTCTAAAAAAAAGGGAATGAATGAATATAGGCTGAAATGAACCTTTTAGGGATGGAAAGATGGAGAGCAACCCTGAGGAAAAGGACTTGGAGGTGTTGGGTGATGAGAAGCTCCACACAAAACAGCAACGTGGGCTGGTAACCCAAAAAGCCCCCCATGGTTGCATCCCCAACAGCCTGGCCAACAGGGCCAAGGGTTGGATTCTACGGTGTTGCCTCCAGCTCTGGGGCCACCAACATCAGGTGGTTGCCCCTTCAATTAACCACCAGGATTTTGCCCCTGTGGAATTATGAAGTCCTCAGTGTTGCTGCTCCCCCCGTGAGACACTTAAAGGAGGTGTTGAAATCCTTTTGTTGATTTCTGGCTTGGTCACCTTGGCTTTCAACACCTTCCACCGGGGGAAACAGTGCTCCTCGCTAGAGGTATCACCATCGACACGCAGAAAATGGTGCAAAGGACACTGAAGGATAAATCTGGAAGTAAATTTGGTGGGATGTGAGCCAGCTTGTGCACTGGGGATTGCTTTCCTTTCCCAGGCAGTGAAAGCTAATAGTTCTGGACTGTTAATATTAATGGTTACGTCTTCATCTGCTTCCCTGATTGACTTTCCTTCCGCGTTCCAGCACTGGAAATTAGGCTGTATTAAACTTACTTTGGGGAACAATAGAAAAAGCTGTTCTCAAAAAAAAAAAAAAAGATGAAAAAAAAAAACAGAAGTGGGGTGGGTTTTTTTTTTTTCTCCTCTTTCTTTGGTGTCGAAATAAACTCAGGGTTTTTTTTTTTTAACACTATATTAGGAGTAGCTGCAAAAACATCAGAGGCAGGATGCAGCCTTGGTGAAACCAGCATCTTTATGTGCCAAATGATTTCAGTGTTAAAGTAATAGGTTTATTCAAAAATCAGGCGTGATTGCATTAATGTCAGTTGTAGGAAATAAAAATATAATTAAAAAAATCCACGTTTATCAATATAAAGTGAATACAAAGCTGTTGGGAGAGAGACCGGAGGAGCGAAGACTGGGAAGACGTCCACCAGAATTGATGCCTGGAGACCCAGGCTCTATTTCCAGCTCCAGGGATGGGAAAAGAGCTGTGGTTTACCTTTTTTTTTTTCCTCCTATCATTGGTTTGCACTGGTTGTCTAGGCTGGAAACAGAGCAGACTCTCTTTTATTAAGTCCTTGTTTACGTGCCCGTCCCTCAGGACTCGCTGGGGCATCCAAGACTTCTGGACGTTCCCGTAGATACTATTGTCGGGAGATAACGGAAAAATAAGCGACGGAGTAGGATGCTTTCTGACATCCTACAAGAGCAGGATGATTTCTCACACAGTTAACATGTGTCTCTGCTGAAAAAAAATCAGCTGAAGTAGGCTCTTAAGCAAGTTGTCTGAAAACATTCGTTTTGCAGGAATTCACAGCCAGAACCCCAGGAAATATTCAAGCCAGAGTCACTGGTTAATTAAATCACTGACTTTTTTCTTCTTTTTTTTTTTTCTTTTTTTTTATTCGCCCCACAAGGCAGCAATAAATAGATTCCTTTTTATGAAAATTAACTATCAAAGTAATCATGTCGCTGCAGATAAACGTTGCGACTGGTAGCGATCTCCTACGGCATTGCTAAGTGTCAAGTCACTTATGGAAAATCAACAGAGAGAGGAGGTGGAGAAATGGGTTGCTCTACTTTGGAAGTAAACTCTAGCTGCTTCCAAAATCCAGTCCGGGAAGGTTATTGCTAACCTCCCAAATGAGTCAAGAAAATAGGGAAGGCCAAATGGGAAAAGGAAAGAAGAGGTTCGACGACGTGGTCTGAAATCCCTCAAGTCATTCAGTAGAGTCAAGTTGACTCCTATGGACATGGGATCAAGACTTAGAAGAAAATTTTCTTTCCAGTAGGCTCCGGAGAATCTGCACTGGGATCGACCGGCAGAAATTCCCAGCTACTTTTTTTCTTTCATAGGGGGGACCATGGGAGCAGCAGCTCCTGGACTCGCACGAACTGGCGTGAAATATTGATTCAATAGGGTTAATATTAATATTTTCAATCCTAAAGTTTCCATATTTTGGATATGGAAAATATCCATATTTTCAGTCTCTACCATGCTAATGTATACTGAAGGGCCACACCAAAGATTAATCGTGACGGACGACCCTTAAAATGCTTTCAAAATTGTTCTATTTCTATATACAAAGCTCCCATAAATTGTCTTAATCACCTCTTTGGGCTGGAAGCAAAATTTGTTAAATCTGAGTCCCTCCAGAGACTTGCCCTGCAGTTCCACCGTGCTTTTCCTTCAAAGCAAATCCGAGTTGTAAAGCAGCAGGGACAAAAAAAAAAAACAACCTCAAAATAAATTCCGCGAGGAACAAACGAAGAATTAACTTATTTCCCAATAAATATTTTGCACAAGCCCTTAACAGCAGAAACACAACCCCTTTCCTTCCTGCTGATTGTTTCTTCTTCTTTTTTTTTTTTCCTATTTTTTCTTTTTTTTTTCTTTTTTTTCTTTTTTTTCTGTTTACAACAGCAGCAAAATTGAGGATTCTAAACCGCTCCGCTGATTTTTCACGCTTCCTTAACTGAAGGGACCACCTGGTGGAAGGGATTCCTGACGGAAGAAGTGGGTCGTGCATCTCTGGAGCGTGACTCTAAGAAGAATTAAACTAAAGGTGACTCTCCTTAATTTTTATGCAGGCTTTAAAATATACATTTTATGTAAAATACCCTTTCAGACAATTCTATAAAGTCTTTTGCTTGATTCTTTCTCATCCTCAGCCCTTTGTTCCACCCCCATAGAGAGCTGTTGTGGGTTTTCATGCTTATTTAATGATGAAAAATATTTATATTTATTTATATCATTGTAAGAAATATTTCATTTCGGGTGCAAAACCAGTGTTTCAATCATGGAATTACTAAAAGTATCATTTTATACCTCTACCCTGGGTAGGACGAGGTATTGATGGAGCTTTGAGCAACCTGGTCTCGTGGGAGGTGTCCCACCAGCTGAAGATCCACATCCACTGGGTGGCTTAAGTATCTTCGTGTTGCAAAGAGATGGGTTGTCCAGTGAGGTACCCCAGTTTGCTTTGGAGATGATCATGGAGCATAAATAAATAAATATATTAAAAAAAAATATTTATTATCTCCACTAAATATATAAAAATTTATATATAAGCATTTTCTCATTTTTCCACCCAAACCATTCCCTCGTACGTCAGATTTAGTGGCCAATTAACTGTTGGAGAAAGAAGGTTGGAGTTGTCTCTCTTCTGCATCTCCTTGTGCTCTCCCCTTCTCGGAGGTCTTTGCGTAGCTGTGTCTTTTTTCCCCTTCATTCTGATTCCATCTTTCACCCTTGGGATACTTCCAGGCTTTTTTTTCCTCGCCAAATTCGAACTTCAGCACCTTTTCCTTGACCTTCACAAAAGCTAAACAGGTTTTGTTTTTTTTTTTAACTTTATTTTTTTGGACACGGCGTGTCTTTGTCTACCTTTCTTTGGCTCTGCTGCAGCTCAATGTCGGTTGTTCTCCTCCCTTTGCTGTCTCAGCCTCTTTTTCTTGGCTAATTAAAAATGATTCTTTTTTTTTTTTTTCTGGTGTTTGAGGGCCAGGTTGTGACTCACCTCAGCTTTGATCCCAGGAGGTGACTTATGCATATATTTAATTTTGCATGCTTTACAAGCCTGATCACTTCAAAGAGAAACGCATCAACAAGCTCCTGGTGGGATCAAGGACCTTGTCTTTTTTCTGCCTGGTCATTTCCACAACTGCTGTTCCATCACTTACGTTTGGAAAGTATTCATGGAAGGTTTCTGAACTAGTGCCTCTCCTAACTAAAGGTGATGGGAAAGCTGATCCTGCTTTCTGGAGAAGCAGGAGCAAGGCTTTTCATCCAAGATGAGAGATGGGCCAAGAGAAACCTACTGAAATTTAACAAGGGCAAGTGGAGGGTGCTGCACCTGGGTTTTTTTTTTTTTCCTTCAGTTTTCAGCCCTAGTCATAGAATTGTTTTGGTTGGAAATGCCTTTCAGATCATCCAGGCCAGCCATCAACCCAACTCTGAGGAAAGTACATCCCTCAGCATGATGTCTACCCATCTTTTAAACCCCTCCAGGGATGGTGACTCCACCACTTCCCTGGGCAACCTCTGAAAAGTTAAATGGTTGTGTTTACCAACACTGCTCAAAGATGCTGTCGACCATCTCATGACCTGATCCCACAAGCTGTTGAGTTCAGCTTCAAGGACCCGAGCCACGGAAAGGAGAACTGGCCCACCAGGTGTTGGTTGCCCACCTGGGCCTCACCCATAGGAGGTTGGAACATGCTCTGCTCTCGGTGGACACAGGCGCAGGGGACGACTGTGGGTGGCAACCTTGCTATGGGTAAGGACCAAGAGTTGGTGGCCGTAGCATGTCACACAATGTCCACAAGTCTTAGAGAAGGTAAAATACCTCTTCTTGCTTATTTGGTGGAATTCCAGCTCAGTGCAAAGTGTGGAGAGAGGGCTTGACCAGAGCAGTTAGTTGTGGGGACACCGACATTGCTCTTCAATCATCTCTCCATCCCTGGTCCATGTGTGTTCAGCAGAGCAGTGGTGGGACACCTTAGAAGGGTTGGAAGGGACCTTAAAGACCATCTGGGGACATGTCCCACCACACCAGGTTGCTCCAAGCCCCCTCCAACCTGCCCTTGAACCCCTCCAGGGATGAGGCAGCCACAGCTTCTCTGGGCAACCTGGGCCAAGGTCTCACCACCCTCACACCAAAGTTCTTCCCCAGATCTTGTCTCAACCTCCCCTCTTCCAGCCTCAAACCATTCCCCCTCATCCCATGGCTCCCCTCCCTGCTCAGGACACCCTCCCCAGCTTTCCCGGAGCCCCTTGAGGGACTGGAAGAGCCCTTTTTTTCCAGTACCATCCTCTGGGAAGGGACTCCTGGTGTATCTCCCATCACATCCCTGCCCTGATGAGCAGAGACCTCCTCCCGTGCCAGCACTCCAAGATCTTCTCAGTCTACACCCATCATTATGTTCCCAGCTCACACTGCTCCTCCTTGGCTACTAAAATATTCATGTCTGGCACCGGGTGCTGGGAGGCCGAGTAGCACATTGTCATAATAAAGTGAGACTGAATTTTAC
>JAOQGL010000019.1:1359854-1369917 GCA_027564165.1 Gallinago nigripennis
TCACCCCAAGAAATCATCAAATGGGGCGTTTTGATTCGTATTCGACCCCCCCGGAGGCTGCCGAAGCCACCGAGTTATTTCCCTGAAAAAAAAAAAAAAGAAAAAAAGCAAAGAGCTGCTGTGATTTTTTCTGCAATTTGAGGGAGGGGGGATGAAAATAAAAAAAAAAACACCCCCTAAAAAAAAAATAAAAATCACAGCAGATATCTCTCTCCGCGCCGCTTTTCCTCCGCATTTTATTTTCCCTCTTCCAGAAAGTGAGGATTCCAAATACAAAGCAGGAAAATTAGAGGTAGGATACTCCGATGGGATACCCTCCAAAGCACTTTATTCCATTATTTCTCTCTGGAAGAGCTGGGGTTCTTTGGGACTTCCCAGATTCCCCCCATCAAAGCCTAAAAGCTTAAAAAAATCAAGACTGAAACCGTATCAAAATCATCTGCTTTATGCTCCTTCCACTTGGGTAAGCAAAGGTGCAGTATAGAATATATATATATATATATATTTTTATATATATATATATAGTATAAATATATATATATAGTACTGATCATTGAGATGAGCACGAATATTTCCAAATCTGGTATTTAAAAATTAACAGTCCTGTGGGTTTTCCTGCCAAACGACGACGTCGCTTCTCCCATCTACTCAATCGCTCGCTGCCGACGGTTTCTTCCCGAAATTAATTGATTAATTAAAGCATCGGATCTGACAAAGCTGTGTTTTTTATTTTTTTTTGGGGGGGGGAGAACTCAGCCTACACAAATGAGTCTCGCTTAAATCTGAGTTTAATTTGTGTTGTCGCCGCAGATGAGGTTTACGCCGTTGAAAATAGAAATAAATCCATTTAGACATAATTTGTCAAAATGCAGCGTTTGAATGGAAAAAAAAATAATAAATCTGTTTGAGAGCACTTTAATTTATAAGCTGTGTAACAACGTTACCTTGATTTTTAATTAACTAACCCTGCTATTGACCCACCGTAATGACAATTGATTTGGTTCTGATTTCGCTTCCGTCCTTCCGAGTCTATCCATTTCTTGGACTTAGTGATGTCCTTCAACCCAGGTCAAGCCAGGAGGAATCCCACCTCCAAAAAATAGGACAAATTGCCCACTTTTGAGAGTAGTATTTTTGGGAGTATTCCTCAGGTGGAGTCAGAGCTTTCTCCACCTCATCCCACCGGTCTTTCTTCCAGGGGTGGAGGCTGGAATGTGGTGGAGAAGTGGAATTCATCTTCTCCCTCTACTCCTCCCAGGTCATCTCCTCAACAAACCTGGTAGGTTATTCCCTCTCCTCTCCTTCCTTCAGTTCCTTCTGGTTTATGGCATTTTTAATGCATCACTTGCGATGTGCCTTTCCACAAATAGGCACTTATGTTTAAACAGCAGAGCTAGAAAAGAAATTTTGGGATGAAATGGATTTCTGTCAGTCTATGTCCATTTTTAACTCGGGCCATTTGCACGGATCTACCAATTCCTGTGGATTTCTGTTCGCATCTATTTTGGGAGGCCAAAGGGAGAACACCATCCCTGGAGGTGTTCAAAAGACGGGTTGATGTAGTCCTTAGGAATATGGTTTAGGGATTTGTGTGATGGTTGGGTTGATGGTTGGACCAGATGATCTTTAAGGTCCCTTCCAACCTAGACAATTCTATGATTCCTAACTAAAACCCAAAAGCTACCAAGAGATTGATCCCAAAGCTGCTGGGAAGAAAGGTGAAGACCCAAAGCCTCATCCTTGACCTTGAACTTGACCAGTCCCACCCTTTTCTCCGGTGCCTCCGGGCTCTCACATCTCTCTTTCCTTTGCTCAGATGTCAAAAAAAGAAAGGTCATTTCAGGAATTTTAATCAGTTCTGCAGGATGGAAGAACCTCTTTAATGCTCTCCAGCCTTCCCTGTCTTTCTCACGTTCACTTCACTGCTAAAGGTTCTGTAGTTACTAACGTTTAACACCTCCTAAAAATATCTTTCCTCCTCATTTATTTGGCTGCTCCCTGTTAAAAAAAGCAGATGGTGGCGTGGCCAACCACTAGAGACAAAAGAAAATGTAAAAAAAGAAAATAGAAAATACATAGAAAATATTTTTAAGACGAAGATGGCGTCGCTAACGAACACCCCAAGGCACAACCAGATGATAAACGTGAGACATCGTTGTGAGACCTTCAGATGGTTGAGCTTTTTGGGGGGACCTGGGGGAAGGTGGTGGTACTCACGAGGGTTGTTGGGTTGCGAATCCATGGGGATCATGAGCTTGGCCCGGGTGGCTCTACGGGCAGCAAGCGAGCGCTCCAAGGTGGACATGCTGCTTCCAACATCTTCTGCCTCGGGACCTAGAGGAAAACGACACGATGGCTTAGTTGGAAATGCTGTAAATGAATTTTTTTTAGGATTTGATTATTCTAAAAGAGCTGCACAGATTATTTTGGCTGCCTTTTCTTTTTTTTTTTTGGTAAGAGAATTAAGATAACGCGTCCCGTTTTTCTTTTGTCTCGGAAATTATCCTCAAAACTCCATTCACTTCATAAAAATGTGACATTTGTCTTCTAACTTTGTCGTCATGAACTTTGTTCACAATTCAAATACCAAGAACCAGAAAAAAGCTGCACAAATTCAAGTGCCTACAAAACCTGGCAGCCAAGAATTGGGTCTTTGAGATGGATCTGAAGGATGAAAACCAACTTCCCTGTGAGATGCCACAAAGTCCTATGTCCTGATTGTCTGGAAATTCATGGCAGCTTGTTTTTTTTTCTCCAGCATCCATGGGAAAATTCAAGATGTGCCTGGATCTTCCCATTATTTGCTCCTGGACCACCATCTCCCTAGATCAGAGAGCTGAGATACGCTGCCTGGTGTCCAACCCAACCCCAAAAAAACGTCCCAACACCTATAGACATCACACTCTCCGCGGATACGGATGCTCTGATTTAGTCACATTAGTGTAGGAGATTTGAGATTTGTGTCAAAAAACCTACATTTTATTTTTCAAAGCTTCTGACTGTCTGAATTGCAGGACTAAAACACCAAATCTTCTGTCGATGGCCATTCAAAGACCTAATTGCTGGTGAAAAGCCAACGCCGGTATTACTGAACCGCGCACGACAGAATGGGAAGAGACATCAAGGAATTTATTGATGGTCCAAGGAGTTTTACCCATAAAAGACCTGGCCTTTGTCATTAACTTGCTCATCTCCTGTGATGGCTTCCTACCAGGCGCTCGATTGCCAACCCCCTGCAATCAATAGAGCTCTCGCATCAATAGAGCTCTTCTCAGCTCTTCTGATGGGCAGAAGGAACCTTCTGGTTACCTCCTCCCAATGTCTAACGTCACAAGGATTTTTGTATTAAAACCAAGAAAAACCATTCTCACAATTACCTTCGTAAACAGCAAACTCTCAGCCCCCCCTCCAAAAAAAAAAGAAAATTAGATCCAGTAAGTTTTCTCAGCCTCTCTGGCCTCAATTCTGCTCCTGGCGATGCCGCTGACCTTCTTCCTCCATCGTGCTCTCTCTCTCCTCCATTTTTCCTTTTTTTTTTATTTCCCACCCCCACTTTTTCCTCTCTTACCACAGTACGCAAACCTAGTAACATCTGACCTCCAGTTGAATTCCTCAACTTCGAAAATTAGAACGGTGGGAAAAGCAAATATGATGGGTTTTGTCTCAGTCTGAAACCACTCCAAAAATCATCTGGGACCATCTCTCCCAACACCCAGAGCAGAGATGTCAACTTTTCCAGTCTCCTCTGGAATCTGGTCTTAGTTAAGAGACTCCTCGTGCTGGGCTAAGGTCACTAACCACCAATATTAAAATTAATTTAAAGAAAATGTATAGGCTGGTGATGGTGAGTACGTAGATGGAATGGGGTTGGACCAGATGACCTCTGAAGGTCTCTTCCAACCCAATCCATCCTATGATAGTGATATGATGTCACTTCTTAGTGACATGGTTTGGTGATGGTTTTTATCATTAGGTAGGTTGAGGGTTGACTAGAAGTTGAGGGTTGAGTTAGGTTGAGGGTTGGACTAGATGATCTTAAAGGTCCCTTCCAACCTTGACAATTCCATGATTCTATGACTCCGATTTCCCCAAATCTACACGTGAAGCCCATCCATTCTGTGTCTCTCCTGCCCTTGGAGGAGCCCCTCACCAGGTTGTGGGGTGCTCTTGCTGCCCAGCTGCGTTTCCGACTGGCTGTGGCTGACGGGGGTGATGTCCTGGCAGCTCTGCATCGGGGAGTCCCTTCCAGCCGTGTCCGAGCCCGCTGGCTTCTCGATGTTCTTCATTTCCATCTCCTCGTGGTGTATCCACAGATCTGGGGGTCTCAGGTCCTTCTGGCTGCCCTTCCTTTTACCGGCGCTGTGAGTTGCACGTTTCCTACAGCAAAAAAAAGATCAAAAGTGTCACTTAAGAAGGATTCTCCCCCAAAAGAGGGGGAGACCCCCCAAAAGGATGTCTCCTCATTGGTGTCTCTCTAAGGAACCCCTCTGGTTGTGTCCATCAAGGGACAGTGTGGTCTTCTTGGTGTGGTCCTACGCATCCCGGAGCTTGCTCCTGGGGATGGGCTCAGCACAGTGGCTCATTTTTTTGCACTAATTCATGTAGAAATTGGGGAAAACCACTTTTCCTGGAGGAGAAGAGACCGGTTTCGCGTCGGGAAGAGCGGCGCTCGTGGAACGTCTCCATCTACAAACAGCAACGGAGAACCGCTGAGCCCAGCTATGCGCATCCCATCCCTTCCGTTAAGAAAGTGTTTTTCTTTAAATATCCACTAAAGCGGTATTTTTATATTTATTTTTTTTTTCCTAAAGAAAAGACAGGCTCCTTAAACACGGAGCACGACGGCTGATTTACAGCCGGAGGGAAAGTCTTATCAGAAACCTATCGATTTAAATAACTCGGAGAGAAGAACGTTTCTGGCGTATTGTTTCGCTCAATTATTTTTCCAACAACGCTTGGAAGATGTCTCTATCGGAAGAGCTCAGAAATAAGTGCCCTCCTGGGAAAAAGGAGGTTTTTTCTTGTAAAAAAAAACCATGGGGAAACCATCCAGACCCATTCCAGGGGCAGTTTTGAAGATACTCAATAATAAATGCCAACTTGGCTTCACCTTAATTAACCTTCTGATGAAGGAGTTAATATTTTATATTTTTCCCTGTTTACTCTTTAACCTGGCAAAAATTTGCACTTCGCCTTTTGGGCGAAGGAAATTCAAGGAAATCAAGGAAATTCAAGGAAATTCAAGTGGTCCAGAGCTCCTGTACAAAAACTAAAAAAGAAGAATATAAATCTATTTTTTGTCTCCAGAAAACCTCCCCAGTGTTTACAGATCAAAAATGACTTTGGTTGGCCTCCCTAGGGTCTCTCTATTCCCTGCTACCCATCCCAAAAAGCTGAAACCAGTAGTTGCCTCTCCCACCACTTGGCCTCGTGGTCTTCTTCGTCCTCGTGCCACCGCGCAAGAGATGGGGCTGAGGTCACCACAAATGAGCTACGTCAGCGTGGAGGACCCCGGGAGCACCTCCAGGGAACACAGCGGTGAAATACTGAGGTTCTTTAATGGCTGCCAACTCATTCCTCGTTAGTTTGAGATTAATTGATACCTGGTCTAGAGAGAGGCGTCCCTGCCTGGGGCAGGGAGTTGGAACTAGATGGTCTTTAAGGTCTCCTCCAACCCAAACCATTCTATGATTCCAGGATTTTGGCACCCCCAAGGCTCCTGAAACGTGCACTGATACATCCCTATTACTTCTAAGAGGACTTAAACTAGTCTTAGTTAATTATTTGTAGTCTCTTTTCACACCGCTCTCCTGCCCAGTACGTTAACTGGTTGGGTACTTGTTCAAGACCATGCTTTGAGCAACCTGGTCTGGTGGGACGTGTCCCCACCCAGGGCCTGGGGGTTGGAATTGGATGATCTTCAAGATCCCTTCCAACCCAAACCATTCTACGATTCTCCGATTCATTTTTAATGGCTTAAATATGCAAAAAGTTGGACTTTCCCTTAAGATCCAACTGGGATTCATCTTCTCTAAGCTTAAGCTCCGAACTGACCTGTGCTGAAGGACAGAGCTGATGGGTGGCCCCATCGCCCATCCTGGGTGCCACCACACCAGGAGACACCACCAGGGTGGCTCGCGTAATTACGGGGAGGGTATGAATCCCAATTATCCCCTTACGCCGGGGTAGAGTTATTGCACCCAGATCTTTCACTCCCATTTTTCTGCCTTATTTTTTACCGGCGTCCAATTGTCCCAGGGTTTGAGTGGCTGATATTTCACTCTTCCCTAGATGCTTGAGACAGCAAATACCTCCAAAGCCACCTAGGTCTGTCCCAGCTTATCCTGTCTAATATGCTTTATTGTGCTTTGCTCAGCCAAGTTTTAATTAACTGAAGAAATATGACTTTCCACCCCCGAAGGCTTACAGGAGATTATCCCGTTCCAATTTTTAGCTCCGGGGAAGGACACCTGCGTTATCCAACGAGACTCAACCTTTATCCTCAGCGCGCTCCTTCTGCTTGGCGGTTCCGCGCTGATTTTAAACTAAGAACCGTCAAGAAAACCTAAATCTTTCTGCCACAGCTCTCCAGGCAGGTCAGAAAGAAAGCCAATCCCACCAAACCCCTCTGATTCGAGGAAATTCCGGATTTTTTCCTGTTGGGCTGAATTTAAGACCCCTCTTTTAATTGGGGCAACTTGTTATAGATATAATATAGACATTTGGAAGTGAAACCAGCAAATCCAAACCCAGCTTCACCTTTTTTTTTAAATCACTGGACAACAATGAACATCTTCAGGTGGCAAATCTTCCAATGTCTTAGGAGAAGATGAACGATTCTTGGAATATCCTTGCTCCCCCCCTAAAAGCTACAGAAGAGGTCAAGCTTGATTGAGTTGAACTTGGCTATTTCAGTTTTCGACCCCGAATTCTGGAATTAGGAATCCGTTTCTCTCTCTTGTATCTCCCTTTTCCCTGCCAGAAGCTCAAGAGAGATTCAGCCTCGATTCACTAAACTCCATCCGACAGAAGAATTCCCGTTGCCTTCGCAGGGACGGCCTGATTTTCAGGTGCTCAGCCTCCCAATGGAAGCAGATTTTTTCCAAATCAGTTCATCATTCAACCACCCCAGGGCTCCTGAAAGGACGGGACGTTACTTTTCTGCCTAAATGAGAGGCAGAATCCTTTATTTAAATCCCTTATTAAAAAAAAATAAATAATCTACACTCAAATATCCAAATATCCATCCTTAGAGAAAGTGTGAAACACTCCCAACAGCTGATTTCAGCATCACCAAGGACAGAAAAGACTTCTTTTTTTTTTTTTTTTCCCTTTAAATCGATAGAATTGATTCTTTCCTGGGTCTGAATTATACTTGGCAATAAAAACAGCAGAGAGCTGAGCGTGGCAGGCTTATTTTTTTGAGGCTCCCCACTCCAGGTTTATTTATTCTCCATGGTTTGCCCCGCAGCCTGGGGGACAGGGGATGTTCACCGCTCATGAGGGTCACCTCCAAAACCAAAAGATGGAGCCCTATGTCTCTAGGAATGTCATTGCCCAGGGTGGGAAAGCACTGGGACAAGTTGCCCAGGGAAGTTATGGATGCCCCATCTCTGGAGGGCTTCAAGGCCAGGTTGGATGGAGCTTTGAGCAACCTAATCTGGTGGAGATGTCCCTTCCCATGGCAGGTGGGTTGGAACCGGATGATCCTGAAGGTTCCTTCCAACCCAACCCATTCTATTTTTGAAGGTGACCATCCCAGCTTTTCCCTCCCACCCCGTGATTCCAGAACCTACTTCCTCTGCTGTGCCGAAGAACGCCTGGTGCAGATGACGGCCACCACCGCCACCACCACCACCGTGATGACGCCGACGGTGACGACGATGATGACCAGGAGGTTGCTGTTCTTCTGGGGCGTCACGCTACCGTGGGGAGGGTGCATCTGCCCGATGGGAGGCTCTGAAAGGAGACAAGGCAACGAGGAGAAAGGAGACAAGACAATAATTAGGGCTGGATTCGCTCCCCTCCCTCCTTAGGAGTCACCCACCAAGTAGAAGACATCGAGGTGACACAAATTGCTCCGAAAAAGCCGACGGAGGTCGCCATAAAGAGCTGAAATTTATGGCTCGTGGCATTTCAGGGACACACCAACCAGGCAAATATTTAAGCACTTTGCACTTTCTGGGTGTTAATAACCCGACGTTGGGAGTCAATAACTCTCAGCTCGGTTTTTTTGCTATTATCAGCTGAAAATGGAAATAGAGGGACTATGGATTTTTTTTTTTTTTTTTGCTTTATGGCCCCTATTTCTTGGTATTTACAGGGAAATACGTATCTTGTGTTATCAGCCAACCTGAACGCCCGATTCATTTGTCAGGGAGTGCATTCACCCCCCCGGGTCAGTCTCCCATCACATTATATTTCATTTATTGCTAGAACTCCAGCAGGTTTGAGGGCTCAATCTTCTAAAGTGATGACTTTCCTCACTTTCAGAGCAGCAGCGAGACGAGGACTGAAAATAGCATCATTTCGACCATCAAGTCCCAGTCAAACCCGCTTCAAGTACCAATCCCTTGCTTTTGACAATTTATTTTTTTTTTTTTCCCAATTGCATGGGAAATAGCACGTTAGATATTTTTATTATCTCGTTGGATAATGCCCAACACAGCGTTGGGTCATACGTTACAGACACCGGGAACGAAACAGTCAGGAATATTTTTGCTCTGCCTGCTCAGGGCAATCTTAGAGAATCCCCAAAATTATCTTTCCACTTAAGCTTGGAAAGAAAACAACCCTAAATATTCGGTGCAATGGGATGCAAAAGGAAGAGCTGGGCTATAGCATCTCCGAGATTCCGTAAGAAAAGGAAATTGAGACTTTTCCGCATCGAATTATATTTGTCTGCCATCTCATTTTGGAATGGAAAAGGAAAAAAAAGGAGAAATCTTTCCAAATAACAACAGGTGTAATTTAATTGTGATACTCTGCCTTGATTTTCTGCCCCAATATCCTTTCTTTACTTGAATAATTATGCTATTTAAATAATTTGCCCTTTCCTCATAGCTGCTGCGAGTGCCATCCTTTCCGTGTGACGATGGTCTACTCCAGAAATCCCAAAGATTTGGGGGTTTGATTTCTTCTTTGTTTCCTTGAAGGAACATACCACCAAAAATGCAGCAGCTATTAAGAAAAACCAGTAAGTTTTTTCACTCCCTCCCCTTTACTGAAGTCACAGCTGGCACTGATTAGGTTAATTCTCATTAATCCATGGGGTTTCCTCTTTTTTCTTCCTATTTTAGGGCAGGATTGATTAATTTTAAGAAATCGTATTTTCTCCAGAAAGCTTAAATTGAAATATAACAACGTAAAATGCATTTTAAAACTCTTTTTAAAAAAGTTTTTAGAGGCATTCCCATGGCCTGAGATAGGATCTCCGACGTCCCGTATGATGGAAAATACTTTCGGGAGAACGTGCGACCTGTTGGGTTGTTGGGAGGCACGTTGGGTGGCCTCCAAGCCATGAGAGAGAAGACAGAGAACAATAAAAGAGAAGAAAAAGCAGGAGGTTATCACCAAAAGTGCAATTAATTATGGAGAAAAACTGAAGGGAACCTGTATTTACCATTGAGGCTGCTCCGGTCTATCATGTTGGTGTCCACCGGCCAGTAGGAACCATCCCCGTGACGACCTGTTGGCAGGAAAAAAAGGCATCAGGGCACGTTGTGATGGGGAAAATCAGCCCAATATGGCCCTTTTTTTTTTTTTTTTCCCTAAGCCTGATGTCAAAAATAAAAGAAAAAGGAATTTTTATGGTTAGCCCACACTGAAACCTCTTCGTGGGAGCCCAACACAGCGGAAAATTTTGTCAAAGAGAGGAGATTTCAAAAAAAACTAACCCTTGGCCCCTGACTCTGAAGTTTAGTGCTTTTTTAATTAACGTGACAGCACTTTTCAAGGCATTATACAAGACATTTTCACTAGAAAAATCTTTGTGTGAAGAGCTGCCCATTTCATTTCTGGCTCCGCTACGGTGACTGGCACCTGGAGATGGCATTTTCACCGC
>JAOQGL010000019.1:1373426-1389183 GCA_027564165.1 Gallinago nigripennis
ATTTGCAATCTTCAAAGCTCCATCTCAGAGAATCATAGAAGGGTTTGGGTTCCAAGGGACCTTAAAGACCATCCAGTTCCAACTCCTCCAGCCTGGACAATGACACCTCCCATCAGACCAGGTTCTTTAAAATCCTGTCCAACCTGGCCTTGAAACCCTCCAGGGATGGGGCAGCCACAGCTTCTTTGGGCAACCTGGCCCTCCCAGCATCTCTGTGGCCTCCTCTAAACCCATTCCAGTTTCCTCATGTCTTGAAACCTTGGTGTCTCTGCCCAAAGTGGGTGTTCCACACCCTCCAACGGTGCTTTTCTGCCACGTAAATGAATTTTGCTTCCTGAACTCAGGAAGCAGGCGGCGGTGTTAGAAACGGATGGACCCACCGGAGTTAATTCACGTCACTCAAGAAGAATTGCATTTGTGGCAGAGATGGCCCTGAAGGCCGTGTCCGAAGCACAGAGTAATTTAAAAGGCTCCCACCGTTGGCTCAGGATGATTAAAGACTTAGCTTTGATGATTTCGAAGGCCAAGGAGCTTGTGGAAACTTTTGACTTTGTTTCTCTTAATGCTTGGAGCACGGTGACGGCGAGACCTCATGAACTTCTCTTCAATGGAGTTGCCTAAAGACCAAGTCAATGCAATTCTAATCAACTTGGTCTGATTAGAAATTCATCCTCGAGGATGAAAAAAATGGGAATTGGATTCAAATATCAACGAGCCTACGGAAGATATAACGAGAAGCAACCAGGCTGGATGGGGCTTGGAGCAACCTGGTGTGGTGGGAGGTGTCCCTGCCCAGGGCAGGTGGGTTGGAACTGGATGATCTTCAAGATCCCTTCCAACCCAAACCCATTCTATGATTCTATGAATTTCTCCTCCTTATGCACTAAAGAACAAAGACGACGTGGATTTCAACCACCCACATGAAATACAGTCTTTACGTGCTCGAGTTTCTGCCTTTAACTCATATTGTCAGTTAAAACCACCGAAATCTTCCCGTTTTTCTTCCTAAAACGGAACTTGACCCTTTTTCAGTCCCTACCAGGTGCCACCTTGGGCTGAAGCCTCTCCCAAAACTATATGAAACCAGGCAAATTCGAGAAAATTACCCTGCCAACTTACATTCAGGGTTTCTTTGTCACTTCATGCTTTTACCCTTTAAAAATAGTTTTTTTTAATCTATTCAAATCCGACGTTTTCAATTTGTGTGTGCCGTGATGCAAAAAAAAAAAAAAAATCATACCCAGCCAAACGAGATTTTAATTTTGTAATTTGGATGCTTCTACTTCTTTCAGCAAATCTCGCCCTGCCTTTGAAACCAGCGCGAAGCCAGAGAGCTCAAATCCAAAAAAACCCTCCCAAGATGGGAGGAACGTACGATGCTCTCGCTGTAATTGGAAAAAAAATAAAATATTTCGGAATAAACAGGCCTAAATTTAAAAAAATAAAAAAAAAGGGGGAAAAATATCCCAGCAAGAGCCTGCACGAGGATTCGAAAAGGAGGATGGAGCGGAGGAACTGCGACTCATCGGAGATATATTCCTGTTTGGGAAATGTGATGATAATGCCTTGAAAAAGTTGACTAAACTTTGCTATTTTTAAACAGAAATGATGATTTCTGATTTCTCCCCGCCAGGCTTTTTCAACTTTAACTCTCTAACCCACGGAAGGGTGCAAGAGGAGCCGGGGAAATTATGCCGGGGCTTAATTATTCTTCATGTGAATTATTCAGAAGCGCGGCCGGAGAGCCTCCAAATTTATTTCGTACAAAGAAGGCTGACATTTTAATTGGTCCTTCAGAAAAGAGACAAAACAATTTCCTCTCCCGAAAATTTACATCTCCCCCATCAAAGCAGCAGCCTCAGCCGAGCAGAACTTCATTAACAAGATTAATTATCGTGCCGTAGCCTCTGCCTCATCAGGTGGGTGACCCAGGTGAGGAGCGTGGTGTGTCCCCCCCCCTCTCCCCGGCGTGTCCCCGAGGTCCTGGCAGCGAAGGTGACAGATGGAGGACACCCTACCTTGGTCATTAGCCATTTTGTCAGGGTGCTCGGCTGCAAGAAAGAGACAATGTCATTAGAGGGTGACAGCTCCTGGCTGGCGAGGTGACACGCGGCATCCCGCACGGAGCAGGAGGAATGGGATGGAGGCATGGAGAGGGTGGGGGTTTACCATCCAGAGATCCTGGAGAACTGAGAGGAGAAACACAGAATCATGGAATCACGGAACATCTCCAGGTGGAAGGGAACCCAGAGGGACCATGGAGCCCCCTTCTTCCAGCACCACCTGAATCCAAACCCTACGAGCATCATCCAGAGGCTCCTTCAAATCCCAACACGGCTGGAACCACCCCTTCTATCTGATAATTTTTCACCAAATCCTTCCGATGGTGAAATCGTTTTTTTTTTTTCATTCTTCCTTTTTCGATATGATCTGGGACGTTTAATTAAGCAAGGAGAGAGGGAGAGAGACACGCGGCTTCTCGGAATAATTACACGGAATAATCTCGGAATAATCACCTCCACGTTGAAAGCTCAGCCCTGACTTGTGTTATCATTGTTTCAGCTTTTTTTTTTTTTTTCCAACTATTTACACGTTTTTTGCATAACAATCATAAAAAGACAAGGCTTCCAAATTCACTAGATACATTAAAAGCCTTCTCCTGCAGCTCCAACTCCTGACTATTTATGACGTGGCCGAGGGAATTCAACTTTCCTCGGATTCCTAAGTAGATCCCCTCGTAGAGCATCAACCAGTCCCTCTGCTTAATTAATTAGGCAAGCGTAGAAAATTGGGAAGGGGGGAAAAAAAAACCACCAGAAGTGATTTGGCACAGGAATCTGGAAGCCAACTTTGGAGATCTCCGTGAGCCTGAGCTTCCCCACCTGGATTATCACCTTTCCCTTGGGATAAATATATCGGAGGAAAACAGGAATCCTTCCTCCCAGCTGAAGTTACCTCCATCCAAGCGTTGATGATGTTTAAGATGCTCCCCTTGCCTGGCTCGTTGCCTTCTCCAGGTGATGGAGATGGTGAAGCCCCTGCCCGGGGTGGGTGACCGACTGGGGGTTCCCGATTGGTACTGGTTATGAACTGGGATGCGCCGATGGATGGACCACGCCGCCAAGGCAGCATTAGAGGGCACTGCAGGGCTAGAAATGCTGCCCCACAGCATCCCTGCCAGAAAAGGAGGGGGGGGGAACGGCATCCCCTGCGGATTCAGGGCTCTTTAGGAATTTTAGAGTGGGAATTTTTCATCTGGAGGCCTGCGGAAAGGCCAAGGAGAGTTTTCCTTGCTGATCTTAGGGAATACGGGAGAGTCGGCCCATGACATTCCTCCCTCTCTCTCCCCGCCTTTCCATTCCTCCTTGGAAAACCACATCCCACCCCGGAGTAGTCACAAATGAAATTTCAGCCTCTTTATTAACTTCTGCCGCTCAATGAATTTCTGGAAATGTCTACGCCACGAAAGCGGTGGAAAACCTGGAGCTGGAATTCAACCTCAGGGGAAATCCCGTGAAAATCTACAAAATATGGATATTATTGGGGCATCCTCTGCTTCTATTCCATATCTCTACATATGTATACATAATATTTACTGAAGTCATCCAGCCTCCCTAAGGAGTAGGAAAAATCCTAGTAACGACCTCAAATTTTGGCCTAAATTGTATTAAATAAGGAAAAAGTGGGATGTCCGGTCACATTTTATCCTTCTATCCCAGGAATTTAAGTGTGCATCAGATTTTACATGCTTAAAGTGATAAAAACATTGTTGGAGCATAAAAAAAAGCAGCTCCTCGAGTGATGGAAATTCTTGTAGAGTGATTGAAGTTCTCGGTGTGAGGAAAATTTACACGAGTTAAGGATTTGCCTGTTTCCCTGTATATTTTCACCAGCCAAGGTGGAAGACCATAAACTCAGAGGTTCCTGGTGGGGCTATTTACTGCTAAAACCTTGGAAGGAACCTCTGGAGATCATCTACTCCAACCCCCTGCCAAAACAAGGCCACCCAGAGAAGGTCCCAAAGGAACATGTCCAGGTGGGGATGGAATGTCTCCAGAGAAAGAGACTCCACCACCTCTTTCCTCTGCCAGGGCTCTGATCACCCTCAAAGGAGAGAAGTTCCTCCTCATGTTTAGGTGGAACTTCTTATGGTCACGTTTGTGCCCATTGCCTCTTGTCCTGTCCCTGGGCACCACTGAAAAAAGACGAGTCCCCTCCCTCCTGACACCCACCCTTGAAGGATTTATAGGCCTTGAGCAGATCCCCCCTCAGCCTTCTCTTCTCCAGACTCAAAACACTAAAGTCCCTCAGCCTTTCTTCATCAGAAAGATGCTCCAGGCCCCTCATCATCTTTCTAGCCCTCTGCTGTCCCCTCTCCAGCACTTCCCTGACCTTCTGGAACTGGGGAGCCCACAACTGGTCCCAGTGCTCCAGATGGGACCCCCCAAGGGCAGAGCAGAGGGGGAGGATGACCTCCCTCCACCTGCTGGTCCCGCTCTTCCTGATGCCCCTCGGGATGCCATTGGCCTTCTTGGCCACAAGAAGGCTACGAACGCTGACGTTGAGATTACAAAACAAGGAACCTTGGAGGAGCTTTACGTGCTCTAAAATATATGAAAAGAGACAGAGGGGGGGTGACTTTGATCTTTGATGCTCGTTCCCTTCCTCGTGAGGTCAAACTCCCTCCGCTCAGGACACGGATTGGCCATCAGAGCCCACGTCACCGTACGGCACATACACATCATCTGTTAATTATCATTAAGGGCAGGAAAGCAACATATTTTTTTTTTTTGCATAATTCAGAACGCGCTCCAGACTTCAGAAACTCTTTTCACCTCAAGCACAGGGATAGATTTGTCATAAAACCGCTTGAATCGTATTGAACATGACACATTTAGGGTGGGTATCATTAAGTATTCATGGCAGGGTATTAACCATAGTCCTCCTAGGCTATTACAAGATGTAACAAATGTATAAATTCATCTTTTTTTTTGGTATCTGTTGATGCTGCCTGATCTAGAATTCATTTCCCAAATGAGTTTTATGCTACTTTGTGTAAACAGGACAAAGTAGGTGATATCAAGCGCATTAATCTCTCGCTTTAGTTCCCTATCCGGCTCCCCGTATCTTTTCATATCTCATTAGTCTGTGGTTATTCTATTTTGATGCCTCGACTCAATTGAAACTCGCTCTAATAGACTTCCCTCTGCTTGGCACAAACCCCGAGCATGAAATTAAGTTGGCACCACCGGCCTGATGGAGATGAAGCACCCGCGAAAGCGCTATCTCTCCCCATTTCGTGGCCAATGAATCATCAGGATCTCACCCATAATTCATCCCAAGCGGAACACGACTCGGACAACTAAGTCCCGCAAACCTGGGCAGGCAGTGATAAGCTCAGGATAAATTGATATCATGTCTTTTTTTTTTTTTTTTATATATTTTTTTTTTCCCCCTCTGACTCACGTTAATTCATGAAAATTCTTGTATGAGGCTTTTCCCTCCCAGCTTGACTGGTGGAGATACTGGTACCAGTGGAGCCAAGGGGGGTGACCTCTCTGCCAGGGCTGCCGAGGACACCGCCTGGCTCTTGTAGAATTCGTGGGAAATGAAGTGGCTTAGAACTAATTAAAAAGAAGGTTGAGTGCGACCGCTAATTCCAAGCCTCTCAGGCACAGGCTCGAGCCTGAATTTCCCTAATTTCCTATTTTTCTACCCAAATCCCTGGATTTTCTCTGGAGAAGCCGCGGAGGTAACGTGCTCCACCACGTTTCTCTCCCACGAAGTGTTGGCTGTTTATGTCATTTGAGTTTTTCATTAATTACCTCTCTTTTTCAAAGTCATTTCATCCCTTTGTGTCGCGTCTTGGTTTGCTGAGGTTTTTAATCAGAATTTTCCATGCCTGCTCCGTTGATAGGAATGAGTCATTACAGGTTCCTCCCGTCACCGGAGGATCCAAAAATGAAAAGGGACCTCCCCAGAGAAAACCAGTCAAATCCAATTAGCTTTATTTACCGATGGTAGAAAGTTAGGGGGTGTCAAGAGAGCTTTCCTCCAGCTGATTGGATTTAAAAATATAGTTTCTGCCTCATTATGTGGTTTACTTTTGTCAACTACAGTATGTAGCATTTTGCTTTTATCTCTCCCTAATAGTTTCAAGTAGTAAGATCTCATCTGGCTGACATGGAATTAATTGCAAAGCTCCCACCGAGGCGTTAGAAAATCCTACGTATCATTAAGATTCAGGTGACACAGATCCAAACCTTTCAGAGTCCGGAAGAAAATGGGATCGGAGAGGGGTCCCACTCCTTTGGCGTTGCGAGCCTGGATTCGGAAGTAGTAGACGGTGTCCAGGTTGAGGTCCATGATCTGGTGGGTGAGGCGGTCGCCGCTGATGGACTCCATCATCCAGTCGTCGATGGGAGCGTTCTTCTCCAAAGTATAGAAGAGGATGTAGGCTGAACAAACACAGTCTCTCGGTTAGTGCTGCCATTAAAATGTTACGAAATACCGACAAAAAATTCAACTTTCTTCAAAATCAGGGTTTTCTTTCCAACAGCAGGGGTGGCAGGTCTCCATCAACGTAGTTTTGAGGAAACCTATGGCGATACACACTTGCCCATTTTTAGACCAAGCCCACAATTACGTTATTCGCTCGAAGAAATACAGATTTAACAAATATAAAAATAGGCAGCACGCAATAAAACGCTGCTACGAGTACGTTTCTCAAATTCAGGTGGCACCATTTAGACCGAGAGCTGCCATAAAGCAGGTGATCTAAGTCTTGAGCGTTTCAGAGCTGAAATAAATAATAGTTTTATATAATATAAATAATAGTTTTTATATATATATATTTTTATATATATATATAAAAATATATAATATAAATATAGTTTTATATAATAAAACTAAAAGTGGCCTTAACAATACACATCAATTACTGGCTGCTTATGGGAAGCCATACGGTATTTCTTGGCATCTATTTTCTATAGGGGAAAGTATTTTGGGGGAAAAGAATGAAGAATTAAAGCTTTTGGTAACTTAAGAGTACTACAATAGCTACTCACCACTGAATAAAACTGAATTTTAGAACGTAGAGAGTAGAAGTACCAGCTTTAGGAGATGGTAAGGGTTTGTAGGAATTATCTTGCCAATAAGTGAAATTTTGGGAAGAAGAAAAAAGCCTATAGCATGCCCTGCAACACCGTTTTCTGCCTAACTTTGAAAATATCTCTTTTATTTTTTTTTTTATTTCCCCGAAAGGCCACCTGGCTCATTAGCCAGATGCAGCAAACCCACTCTTATCTGGTCTTAAGTGTCGTGCCAAAGAAGAAAGCCCAAGAGGGTCTTCTGGACTTCGTCTTTGCGCTTGGATGGAGGTGATATGTTTTTCTGAGTTGGGTTTTTTTTTCTTTTTTTTGGCTTGTTCTATATTACAAGACTTAGAGGCTTGTAGCTTGGAGTTACTAATATCTCTGACTGTGACATTTGGATCAATAAAGTTATGAAAACGTTTCTCCAATTAACACAAAGACAACGGCTCAAGCGTTTGCAAGGATGAAGATTTGGTTGCTGGGGAGATTCCTGCTCTCCCCAAGGAGTTGTTTCCTCTGCTCGATAACTCTAAGAAACATTTGACCAGGTAGGCAGTAAAAAAATAATCCCTACGAGAGTCGTTCTTCCACCAAGTGCTACAAGAATGAAGCCTGGACGTCAGGGGACCCCGTCTGAATGCGGCTGTCGATGGAAAAACTCCATAAAAGTTGCTACCACGGATTCATTTGACACCTGGGAAGTCAGGAAAGCTTTTATTTTATTTTGTCTTTTAGTCACCGGGGAATCAGGCCCATTATTTCAGTGCCTTGGCCAGGAGAAAGCTGGTTTCTCCTCTCTAATGGCTAAATTGGGTTAGTGGAAACAGAGCTATTTCATCAAAACAGCCTCCTTTCGGACACGGTCACGGATTTTAAAGCCCTGATGATAATGTAGAGTGAAATTATACACTGTTATGTGAGTCTAACCTAGGAACAGGCAATGTCTGCGTGGAAATACACTTTTATTTTGCCAGTAATATGAAGTGGGATGTTTTCCTGGTGTAAAACTACGATCTGACCCAACTATTCGTAGCCACGGGACCGTTAACGGGCACGTCGTTGAAGACAAACAATATTTCTCCCAGTAATTATACGCCTCTGAGATGTCTACGAACAGCCTAAAACCATCATTTAAATGCAAAATCTCAGATGGAGCTCTACTGTATTTTTCAAAGTAAATTAACATTAAAGGTTTGTAATGGATTTCTTAATTAGGCACTAAGGTTCTATGCAATATTTTGGGAAATAAAATCTGTCACCGTGAAGCAATCCATTAAGTTCAGTTCTTGTCAGTCAATATTAGGGTTTTTTTTTTTTTTTTTTTTTTTTTGTTAACCCTGATCATCATTGCCTTAAATTGTTATTGTAAAGTTAAATATCTACCAATAAATTCTCCCATTATGTGCTGCACCGAGCAACCTATCATTATGTATATTATGGATTGCGTTATTGCCAAACAAAGTGCTTATTATTAGTCATTTCTAATTATCGTTGAGCAGCACATACCACAAAACCTTTGCTTAGAGTGCTGCATTTTCAAACTTCTACTACTTCTACTACTACTCTTAGCATTTAAAAATGAGAGATTTACATCTCCTGAGTTCTAGACCTTGCCAGATTTCCACCATTGCCTTGAATCCTGGACCAAGTTGGTTGATGAAAGGAAGAGAAAAGAGCTTCAGACCAAACAGCACCCAAGAGGAAGAAAAAAAAAAAAAGGGAGAGGGAGTGGAAGTAGCAAATGATCAAAATGATAAATAAATGGGAAATACAGGATAATGTAAATAGTTACCAGTAATTTTTCCATTGGCTTCCAATGGTGGCTGCCAGCTGACAATGACGGCCCGGGGCTTCCCTTCCCGCGTGATGACTGTCAAATCCTTGGGAGCAGAGGTTGGAGCTGAAAAGAGTCAAAATAATAGAAAACAGAAGTTATTCCCCCTTTTTTTTTGGCGTTCCTAACACGCCGTAGCAGGGACCAACCTCTCAGCAGGCATTTACCCCTTTCTTCCATCCTTTCATACGTGAGTGTCCTTATAGATTCAAACAGGTAACGTATGATTTGTCTCGAAGCGGTATTTTAATAGAGGCAATTGTACAAAACACCGCGTGTGGATACGCTGGGATTTCTCCCCCTCCTGCTAATATTGATCCTTACAGTTAAAAAACCACCGAGAACATCTAATAAGCTCTGGGAGCCCTATACATTTAATAACAGTAATAATATCGGGGCTTCTCCATTAGGAACATTTGTAGGTTAAGCACCAGCATAAAACAAATATAATCGTGTATATTCATAAAATAGACGCCCAGAAAATCCTTAGCTTTTCTATTTCCACCACATTAAAGAGGGAAGGTTGGGTTTCTGAGTCTGTTTTGCAACCTGCTTTACTAGTGCTGGCCAGGACCTCTTGCGCAGCATCTCGGGTGTTTTAAAATCACATCCTAAGACTGTGGAGGACAAAGGAAAAATGGGGAAGTTATTAAAAAATAACTAAGAGCAAGGAATAATATATTGGTGCTGAGCTCACTGTTAATTTACTTGGCCTGTCGATGATTTAGAGCGTATAGATCCCCCCACAGCATGGAGAACACAGGGCATGAGCATCCCATCATCTGTGTCCTACCCATATGGCCACCAAACAACCTTCTTGGATGTTTGAAGAACTGCTCCGAAGTCACTTTAAGAGGTAAAGCTTTGAAAATCTGTTGGATCGTGCTGAGCTAAATGAGCCCCATCAAAAGCAAGGACACAAATCTTCATGGCGATGAACATTCAATGATCTCAAACAAGAAGAAAAACTGTCTTTTTTTCAGTGGTGCCCAGGGACAGGAGAAGAGGGAACGGGCACAAACTTGACCATAAGAAGTTCCATCTCAACGTGAGGAGGAACTTCTTCACTTTGAGGATGGCAGAGCCCTGGCAGAGGCTGCCCAGAGAGGTGGTGGAGTCCTTCTCTGGAGACATTCCAACCCCACCTGGACACGTTCCTGTGGGAGCTGCTCTGGATGGCCCTGCTTTGGCAGGGAGTTGGAACTAGATGGATCTCCAGAGGTCCCTTCCAACCCCATATCATTCTGGGATTTTGTGATTCTGTGAGGTTAAACCAGTAGAGCTTGTAAGCCCCCTCCTGTACCACGGGCTTTACGCACCGGTGATCCCACCAAAGTCCTGCCAAGCAGCTGAAGTCGAGCTCTGCTTTCAGCAGATTGTGACCATGAGATATCCCAAGAAAAAAACCAACGAAGCTTCAGATGTTTCCTTCAACACCCCTCGTAGCGGCAGGACTTGCGTAGGCAGATCCTGGGGATGGAACTCGGCTCCGAGAGTCGCTTTTGAATTATGGGCATAACAGCTCTCCCCAACCATGACAATAATCTCCAGTGAATTCTGTATCGATGCTGATATGTACGTTTTTTAATATCATTATGGGAAATTCAACACGCGGAATGGGTACAAAACAGGCAATAAAGATCAGCAGCGCAGGATGCCCTTAATTAACAGAGCTGCTCCATCAAGCTCAGATAATTGCATTGCGATCACCTGGGAGAAATCTAAGGACACATATATTCCCTCTTATTTTCCCTTTGTTAATTAACTGGCGTGTACTGTGGGTTTCACTGCAAAAAAAAAACAAAAAACCACCAACAAACCCAACAAATCAATATTGACCAGCAGACTTCACTGGCTATCTGCTGGTGGAACCTGATTTGTGATGGCACCTGGAATGTTCTCAAGGCCAGCAGTCACCCTCAGGAAAATATAGCACGTACCGTACTACACCGGTGGCCAAATAAGCCAAGAGATGAAGAAGATAAATATTTTAAGCCAAATCATAGCCATTTCTGAGCTCCGGACTGAGGAGCAAGATGACAAAGGCGGTGGAAAACCCAGGAGTTCTGCGGTACGCAGCCTCGTGCAGTTCAGTGGAATAATATTTCAAAGCAAATCTACTTCGGATTTTCAAAAGGGGGGCTATAATTCTAAAAGAAATGCTAATTTAACGGAAGACCCTACCCTTGTTTTAAAGACAACCCCGTGATTAGGATACGTGCTTCCGTTAAGGCCTACACGATGACTAGAAGCAAAGCCCAGGCCTACGGTCTTCGCCTAGGCCTACGGTCTCCCTCCTGCGGTTAATTGAAGGCACACAAAAGAGAAAAAAACAATTAATTTTTGGAGGGGATGTTCTTTCCTGCTACGTCTCCATCCCTTTTATCCAACTGAAGGAAGGTTCTGTATAATCTGTAGCTGGTGCCTGTTATGGAAACCGCATTTAGCCCCCGCTTTGAGAAGCTCAAGTGTCTTTCAGGTCACAGCGTCCCGCTTGGAAAACGCCACTCAACCGCTTGAGAAGAGCAGCTAAATTAAGCCTTCAAAGAGTTATTAGTTTATTATAAGCATATTGTTAATCTTCACGACGGCTGCTCGCTGGAAATGGAATACAGATGGATAAACCCAACATTTTGCACAGGGCAGACAGTCGTGTCTTCGCAATAAAAAAGGTGCAAGATGAAAAAGCTCCTCACTTGGCTTTTTTTTTTCTTTTTCCCCATTTTTTTTTTGTAACATTCTCACTTTTTTGTAACTTTGCACACCCAGTTTCAGTCACTGTAACTCCAAGTGTAGGTCTTGGTTGAACCCACGTGTTGGTCACCGGCACAGCGAAGACCTAAAACGTGTCCACACATTATTTTGAGGAGACCTATGAGTCAAGACCTTGACTCAAGAGGGACGTGCGTTGGATAGGAGCAGTCACTGGCTCCTTTTCATGAATTTGAGACAAAAGCAGGTAGAATCCACCTCATTGTCCCTTTGAGGTGGACTGAGAACTGGCTGTGTGACATGACCCAAAGGGTAACGATTAACGGAGCAAGTTCAAGCTGGAGACCTGTAACCACTGGTGTCCCCCAGGGGTCAATACTTGGGGGACAGAGTATCTCATGAGTGACCTGGATGAGGGGACAGAGTGTATCCTCAGCAAATTTGCTAGCGAGCGCGGAGGAGGTCAAAGAAGCTGGTGAAGAACCTGGAGAACAAATCGTATGAAGAGCGGTTGACGGAGCTGGGGCTGCTTAGTTTGAGGAAGAGGAGGATGAGGGGACACCTACTTGAAAGGACACTGTAGAGAGGTTGGTTAACCTCTCTTGAAAGGACACTGTAGAGGTAGGTCAGCATTAAAAATCATAGATACTCATTATATTATGGGGCAAAGTATGTTGTCACACAGGCACGACCATCTCCTACGTCTTGCAATGACACCAGAGCTCAGCAGAGTGACTGCTCCGCCTTGCTACCCGTGAAAAAAAGTGAAGAAATAACATCATTTTACACATACGCCGTGTTGGATGAACTCCATCGAGACTTTTGATGACCAAAAAACAACCCCCCAAAAATCCTTTCCAGCAGATCTCACCGTACCTGCTTCATAGGTGGTGGCGTGGGCCGTCATGCTCCAAGTGCTGGACCTCCGACCTTTGGTGACCATGACGGAGAACTCGTACATGGTGTTGGGCTTCAGGCCCGTCACGGTGTGACTCAAGGCGGTGGTATCTGCCGACTGCAAAGAGAGGGAGCCAAGAACCTCATTAAAGCCACACTTTTTGGCCAGCAACTACCAAAACGCAGTTACAATGGATTCCTTTCTCCAGCAAAACTGCTCTACTGCTGCCGCGGCACCTTAACGGGAGTATTTTTAGGAGCCCAAATCTGACACTAAACTTGTTGCCCGCAATTTAGGCAGTTAAATCAATTATTGTGATGTTTTCTTTTTTCTCTTTTCCCAGACAAAGCCATTTGTGGTTGGTTTTTTATTCAGATGTAAATTGGAAGCCAACTCTACGGCCTTCATCAATGCCCGTACGAGGATAAAAATAAAACAGAGGAAACATTGCCATAACTTAAAATGCTCATTTCCAGCTTCTTCGATGGGTTCCTTCTAAAAAAGAAGGGTTTGAACATCTACTGATTTGGAGCGGAGGCTCCGAAAGAATTTTTATTTTAGCTCTGGAATGGTTCTGGGTAACATTTCCCAGTTTCTGGAGTTAACACGTCGTTTATGATATGAGGTGGAAACATCACCCAGGACCTTTTTTGTATTCATCATCCACGCTTCTGCTTGGGTAAATGGAAGATGTTTTTATATTAGATTAGATTTGGAAACATCCTATTGATTTGCCTCCCCCCTGATCCGTCACGAACAACTAAACAATATTGATGCCGAGGTGAATATGAAATTGGTCGTTTGATTTTGGGCTGATTTCGCCTCGGACCGATTTGAGCCGAACGGCGCTGGCATCAAAGGAGACGAGTGAGAAGAAAATGACGGGACAAATCGGTGACAAGTGAATAAAATCAATTCCCACGCTTTTCAAGCCACGGAACCTGGCGTGCAATCCTCCAGCGTCAACGATTTGAAGGCAGTTAAAGGAGCTTTTACATGTTAATAAATCTAGAGATCTAAGGTTTACTGAGAAAGGACAAGGTAATATGACTTTCTTGTCTTGATATTCAAATTTGCTTGATGAACTTCAACAAGGGCAAGCGTAGGGTGCTGCACGTGGGGAGGAATAACCCCCTGCACCAGGACAGGCTGGGGGTAACCTGCTGGAGAGAAGCTGAGGAGAAAGACCTGGGAGTCCTGGTGGACAACAGGATGCCCAGGAGCCAGCAATGGGTCCTGGTGGCCAAGAAGGCCAGTGGCATCCTGGGGGGCATCAGGAAGAGTGGGACCAGCAGGTGGAAGGAGGTCATCCTCCCCCTCTGCTCTGCCTTGGGGAGGCCCCAGCTGGAGCACTGGGATGAGTTATGAGCTCCCCAGTTCCAGCAGGACAGGGAAGTGCTGGAGAGGGTACAACAAAGGGCCACAAAGATGATTAAGGGCCTGGAGCATCTCTCTGATGAGGAGAAGTTGAGGGACTTGGGTCTTTTGAGTCTGGAGAAGAGAAGACTGAGGGGGGATCTGATCAAAGCCTATAAATCCTTCAAGGGTGGGTGTCAGGAGGATGGGGCCAAGCTTTTTTCAGTGACAGGACAAGAGGGAACAGGCACAAACTTGACCATCAGAAGTTCCATCTCAACATGAGGAGGAACTTCTTTCCTTTGAGGGTGGCAGAGCCCTGGAAGAGACTGCCCAGAGAGGTGGTGAAGTCTCCTTCTCTGGAGACATTCCAACCCCACCTGGACACATTCCTGTGGGACCTGCTCTGGGTGGCCCTGCTTTGGCAGGGGGTTGGCCTAGACGATCTCCAGAGGTCCCTTCCAACCCCGAATCATCCTGTGATGCTGTGATCTGGGAAGCAGTTCACAAGGAGGCATCCATCGCCATTGCCATTCTCATGTTAATCATCAGGCGATTCAAAAATAAATCTACTTTCACTAAAAATGGGACGTCAAGTTTCACCAGGAGTGCTCGGACAGATGTTTTGTGTGCTATTTAACGAGAAGAATTAACGCAACACCAGATTTTCTCATCTCCAGACTTAATTAAAACTCATCCTTCTTGGAAATTAGCAGCTTTGCAAGTTCTCTGTACTAGAGGTTTACTCCAGTAAAGCAGAGAATCTCCCTCTATAAAAAGTCTCACTGACAGAAGGACAGCCCTTATACCCGATGTGTTCATAAACTACTTGCCCAAACGACTCACCCACTTGCCAAAATCTACCTCCTTGAGTTCATACAATTTATCTCCAAATCTCAAAAGACTTAGAAATTCAATGCCAACGCAGAGCCAAGAGCTTTGGGAGCCCAATCCAAACCCCTCTAAAAAAAATGGAAGTTTTCCCCCACTGTTATCAAAGAACAACATAATGGTTTTTATCTAGTTTCTCTGAAAAATGTGGTTATTTCAAGAAAGCTTTTCTTATTGTTTCTGCTTCTGGGTGACTGAACTGGAATAAGTGAACTGGAGCGGCTCGTTATGTACTACCCAGAAACTGGTCAAACTGGAGATGGTGGCCAAAAAAAAAAAAGGGGTAATTTCACTCTTGCTCCTTTCCTCCTCAGCCTCCTGCTCCTCCAGAGGGAAAAAATAACATTGTCTTTTTTTCTGGAGCTTTCATTTCCTCACTAGAGCCACAAACTGGGACTCGCGGCGCTTCCCCCGTTGTGTTGGGAATGGAAATCCATGTGGAACTAGGGAGTCAGATCAAGGTAAGGCATTCAAAATATTACGTCGTGAAGGCAAATCAGGAATAAAGTAATGGAAATCATGTCCATGGCAGCAGAAGGACTCAGCCAAGTGCCACCGAGCCAAATTCTGACGGAGGGGAAAAGCACACCACACTCAGAAAAGGGATGGAAGGCAAAAGCCATTTCCATGTCTTCCAAAAACCACCTATGAAAGATGTGGAGATTAGAGTCTGCAGGACAACTGGAGCTCAAACCTGGAAGAGGTGGAGAACCAGCCTCTGGGGCTTAGAAAGACCAACCTATGTTCTGACACACCACTCAGGCTCTAATTGGGGGACCCTCAGTGGGATAAAGCATGGTCTGTTCCATCATCCTAGTAAAAATGACTTTGTTAGGACAAACACCATTACCCTTCATCCCATCACTACACTTCCTGATCAAGAGTCCCTCCTACACTTCCTGATCAAGAGTCCCTCCCTATCTCTCCTGGAGCCCCTTTAGGGACTGGAAGGGGCTCTAAGGTCTCCCCGGG
>JAOQGL010000019.1:1390860-1408273 GCA_027564165.1 Gallinago nigripennis
AGTCTACCACGTGGTCCCTCAGCACCATGTCTGCCTGGCTTTTAAATACTTCAAGGGATGGTGACTCCACCACTGCCCTGGGCAGCCTCTTCCAAGGCTTGACAACCCTTTGGGGGAAGAATTTTTTTCCTAATATCCATCCTAAACATCCCCTGGAGCAACATGTCCCATGTCTCCTTGTCCCATGTGTCTGTGACCAGGGTGTCTTTGGTGAGAAGATGCTGACCACCATGGGCACACCAAGGTGGTGTGCTGTGCAACGACAGGGGCAAATTCTGTCTGCCTTAATTATCAAGCTTAATTAAGAGCTGGTGTCTTTTCTTTTTGGGGTTGCACGGTGGTGGGATTCATGAAGGAACCCCATCACCAGTTGGGATAAAGCCTTGTTGAAGTGCCAGGTCAACTTTTAATCTTATAAAAACCAGATGGGATTGTTCTAAACCCAATTTCAAAATGCTGTGGGTGAAGCACACCCAAAGGTGGCTTGGGGCTCTTTTCCCCCTAAAATACCGTGCTAATTAATTAATCAAAGCAGAAATGACTCTAAGACTTCCCCACTGACAGCTGTCATGGGTTTATCTGCTCCATGTCCACTTCCAGCTCTTGACGCTCTTTGATCGCTCCCTGATTTACGGGTTTGTGATTCATTATTCAGAACTTTGGGAGGTCACAGCCTCGAGAAGGAAAAAACCAGAGGAGATGAGGCTCTTTGAAATTGTTGCTAAGGCTCATCAGCTTCCACCTGCTGCCTCTGTTCTCTCCTTCCAGCAAAATCTGCTTCATAAGAAGTTCAACACGAGCGTTGAAGGATATGAAGAGACTCGTAGGAGTCTCCTTCTCTGGAGACATTCCAAACCCTGCCTGGAGAAGTTCCTGAGACACCTGCTCCAGGTGGACCTGCTTTGGCAGGGGGTTGGACTAGATGATCTCCAGAGGTCCCTTCCAACCCCACGGGATTCTGTAGGGATCCAAAACCCTAAAGCACCATCCACATGGGGAAGGACGGGCAGTTAAATCTCTTTTATTATTATTTTTGCCCCATCCTGGTGAATCCAACTTCCGCGAGTGGAAAGTTAACGGTTTCTTCTCCCGAACGGAAGTTTTCCAAAAGAATTGGCTGCAAACTTGGGAAAGCGAGCCCGTTTCTGTTGGGTTTTGTTTATTTTACAAAGTGATGGTGGCTCATCATGGTCTTAACAAATACCACGCTTCCTTTCTCCTTTCTTTCCCACACCAAAACCCCAAGTCCTGCTGGAGAGGAGATTATGGAAAAAGGCTGGGTTTAGCAAAACAAATGGTCAGAGGCCATCAATCAAGATAATTTAGTTTCTCAACCACGTCCCCACTGACCCGAGGAAGAGGGAAACATCTATAATCCAGTGAAAATAGGGTCCTAAATACCTCCTCCGTTTCCCACCACGCTTTCATTTGCCGTGATTTCCATGCGGACATCTGTCACTTGGAAATTGCAATTTTTGGACAGAAAAGAGTTTCTTGGTCTCTTTGGAATTGGTCTGTGAATATTGCACGTTGTAACGCCAGTTTGCGCACCAGCAGATGCCAAAGTACATCTATTTATAGACCAAACTGACACAAAAACCAGATTTTTAGTTTTCTTTTTTTTGGTGCCCAGGGTACGTCACCTCCGCTGCTGATTGGAAACCACCAGTTCCTGTGCTTTGCTAAAAGTCTTCTTTGAGATGTTCCTCCAGGAACGGCCCAAGCCACCGGTTGCATCCCATGGGTGGTGAGAAGCTCCGGGCGCGGACGTCTCGCAGGTGGACCTCTTCCAGAGAATCATCCATTCCCCAAAACACAGCCCAAGCCTGAATTACCTTTTTCACACCCAAATATCGTTTCGTTTACGCGGATATAAAATCAAATCCCACAGGTCAACCGGGTTATTTTTAAATAGAATTGATAGGGAACAAAAAACCCACCCCTTAAAAGTATGTTCTATATTTTGAAGAAAACTCACTGGAAAAAGATTTTACAAGACACACTTAGCCCAAATGACCTCTGTAGACTCCAGACAAGAAAAAAGATTAACAATTTTAAGCCAGAAGTTCCCTGACACTTATTATATCTAACGTAGCTTCTTACGGTTGCCCTTAATTGTGTAATTAATCTTTTTTTTTTTTTGCCCTTTCTCCTATTGACTTTCCAAGATTTCTCATGGGAATACTTCACAAAACCGCAGGGATAAAAGCTGTTTTTTCCTCGGAGAGCCACCAAAGTGCCCTTGGGATGGTTTTATTCCTCGTGGTCCACCCAAGCCAGCGTCAGCGATATGGGCTTTGCTCTCAGTGACACAGCTCCCCTTTTCCAGGCAGCTCCCAACACCATGGGTGAAACTCGAGGGATAAAAAACCTTCACCAAAGGATGGTGTCACTCCAGAGGAAAAATATGGTTGATTTATTTTGGTTTTATTATTTTTTTTTTCTTTCTCAGGTCTTTTCTTTTAACCCCTCATCGGTCCTGACCACGCACCGGCGGTCGCGGGAAAAACACGAGGTGGTCCAGACAATTAATACATAAGAATAATTCTTATTTTTCTAACTTTGACAATGAACCTGGTGAAAAAACCACCTGTCTAAAAGCATCCTTCTCCGTTACCGCTGGGTAATCCCTTCTGCCAGCCTTATATCCTGCCAGGAAAATCTTCCCAGCGCATTCCTTCGACCCTTTGCAACCTTTCCATGCGCTTCCGTGTATGTGCGTTGACGATGGTGTGGTTTTTAACTCATTTAATTTAAACAGCTTTAAAAACGAAGAGTGAAAAAAAGTAAAGATTTATCTGGGCTTAACTCAGGGAAATTATTCGCCACCAACCTGCCCTGAGCTTTACGTATTTAGATTATTTGGGAGTCGTGCTTCTCCCAAGAGTTGGGAGCCTCCAAAGAGTTGGGAGCATCCCATGAAATGTCTACAGCCGATTCCCGGAAAGAGTAAATAATTCCTTCTCTCTGTGTAGGGACAACAAAGTGGAACGTGAAGAAGATTTATTCTAAGCTTAAGAGGTGGCCGAGCTCTATTCTTCCATTGCCTCGACCCACATTTTTTTGCCCGAGGTGCCTTCGTGGGGTGAAGGGTGACCCTTCGTGGGGTGAAGGACCACGAACCAGCGACTCACCTGTCATGGACCTGGTGGTCGCGCTTTCGTAGAGCGGCACCCCTTCGCCAGCGTTGTTGAAGGCCTTTAAGGAAATCACGTAGTGGGAACTCGGCTCTGCAGGAGGGGGAAAAAAAATAAAATAAGGCAAGCCAAAGCAGAGGCTGTTAAAATGTGGAGCTGGGGTGCAGAACAGATGAGAGCTTCCCTGAAAAACAAGGAAAAATAAAATATAGTGAAGCAATCGCCCGCGCAACGTAAGAGATGAGCACAACTGGTGCCCATCAGAGTTGTTTCCTTTCAAATTTTTTATTTATCTTGGTCTCTTGGCTCTACCTTCATCAACAGTGAGATGAAGGTCTTGAAACCAGTTGCAGGGCAGCAAGGGATGCTGTGGGGTACCACCGCCTCCCCGATGGATGGAGCCGGGGCCGTGGAAGAGAAGCATCCAACCCCACAGAGCATCTCCCAAGGATACGTTTCCATCCCGGAATGATGGGAGAAGAGATGCTTGAGGGTCACCATCCCCAAAATCCATAGCGATGAGCCACAGGTGCCCAGCTCTCCTGTTCCCAAACTCAACCCTCATGCACCCCCATAAATTGCCTTCTGGATGCTGAGCAAAAAGCCTCCCTCCCTTAATTTCCTCATTTCTGAATTTTATCCATTAATAGCCATTTCACCACTTTTTTAGCTCCCTAGAGAACTCCTCACGCTCCGTTTAAATAAGAAGGACGCGGCAAACAACAAGTAACACACGGGAATTCACTTCTGGGTGCGCATCCTGGTTTCCCACGGGGGCTCTAAAAACATTCCTCTAAATATATCCCAAAATATAAGCAAAGCCAAACGAGCGGGTCGCTTTTTTTGATTTTTTTTTAGCCCTTAATTCTATTTGCACCGGGGGAAAAATTGCAGCTGAAAACACCGGGCGCTCAAAATCCTGCCAAAAACGGGAATGGCCTCCTCCAAGTTCGTTGCTTGGAGGAAAAATAACGGAACGTTCTCCTGCGAAGAGGAGTTTAGTGAGGTCACGTTGCCAAAGACCTACTGCAGAATTACATCTTTCATCTACCTTCCCCCCAAATCACCTCGGCGTGATTAATGCCATTACAGGGCCTCTGAAATGAGTAAATAATCTTTAAGGGCTTATTTGCATCTTGTTCTTAATATCCTCGGGACTAAGGTCCACGTCCAGAAGAAACTTGGCAACGTGTTTCTTTTAATATTCAGGTGAGTTTGGTGTTTCTGCTGCAAAAGAAGAGCCAAACTTTAAAACCTGCCAAATGAACGACGGGGGGCATTAATAACTCCCCGCGCTGAGCGTCCGACGGTGATTAATTCACTTGGTAGCCACCGTAACGTCGTTAGTCATAAGGAAATGATTTCCTCCTCACGGAGACGCAGAATGTATTTTCATACGATTCCCACCGTATTATTAAGAAACCACTTTTAATTTCTCATTTGATTCTCGGAACTCTCTAGATTCCACCCGAATATTCCCTTTTTGAGACATTTATTTGGCTGAGGGTTTAATAACGGCGCGTTCAACGGAAAACCCAACGGAGAGCCCAGACCGAGTCCATCGCTTCCTTCTACCCGGGTCCCACCTCTTGTGCCTAATTTAGGAGTTTTGAAAGGGGTTAATACGGATCCTTCTGCGTAGCCATAGTTTAACACGGAAAAGAATAGCAAAAGATGACTTTTTAGGACTTTGAGATGTACCAGGTGGCACCAGTAGTGAACTTGGTGACCGCACTGAAGAAGACACCTAGAGATGGGACGTTTTCAGCCTCTTCCTTTCCAGCTTTCTGTAAATTAGTCCCAAAAAGTCACCCTGAACATTGATTTTATTTTTTTTTTAAATGGGAATGATCAATTGAGAAACCCAATTATAGAAATTACTATCCAAACCCCCACAAAACCACTGGGTCTACTCAAAACCCATTGCGAATCCCCAACGATGAAAAAACCAACAGCCACGGAGCGGACCGATGGACGGTTTGGTTTTTTTAGTGGAAACTTATTAATAAATGCAGGAGGTAATGAAGAGAAGGGTCGTTAGCGCTCCTGCCAGAAACAAGGCAAAAAAACATAGAAATGGGGCTTTAAGGATGACCGTCAACAGCGCAGTTGCAAGAATCCAACCTGGGGGACATCAGGAAGAGTGGGACCAGCAGGTGGAGGGAGATCATCCTCCCCCTCTGTTCTGCCCTGGGGAGGGCCCAGCTGGAGCACTGGGACCAGTTGTGGGCTCCCCAGTTCCAGAAGGACAGGGAAGTGCTGGAGAGGGGACAGCAGAGGGCCACAAAGATGATTAAGGGCCTGGAGCATCTGCTGGGGAAAGGCTGAGGGACTTGGGTCTTTTGAGTCTGGAGAAGGCTGAGGGACGATCTGATCAAGGCCTATAAATCCTTCAAGGGTGGGTGTCAGGAGGATGGGGCCAGGCTTTTCTCAGTGGTGCCCAGGGCCAGGACAAGAGGCAACGGGCACAAACTCGACCATCAGAAGTTCCATCTCAACATGAGGAGGAACTTCTCTCCTTTGAGAGTGGCAGAGCCCTGGAAGAGGAAAGAGGTGGTGGAGTCTCCATCTCTGGAGACATTCCAACCCCACCTGGACACATCCTGTGGGACCTGCTCTGGATGGCCCTGCTTTGGCAGAAGGTTGGACTAGATGATCTCCAGAGGTCCCTTCCAACCCCATAGCATTTTCAGATTCTGTGAATTCAGAGGTAAATCCTGATTTTTCTTCTCCATTGACTCTTATTCATCACGGTGAGGAGCACAGCTCCTTAACAATGATGTTACCACTAGTATTTGCTATTCTGGAACATCAGGAGAAGAGAATTATCTGCTTTTTTTTTTTTTTTTACTTTCCTGGCAGAAGAGATCTCATCTTGCCTTTGAAGAAGCCGAGCAAAGAATTCAGCTCTAATTAGAGCATCAGCCAAGAATCCCCGTGTCAGTGGTGATGTGGAACACGCTCTGGAAATAAAGTTGTGTTCTGCAGCTCAACTTTAAAAAAAAAAAAGTGAAAGTACATGAAGTTCAACCTAAGTAGGAACAAAATCAATTCCTTCGACTGACAGACGTTGTTACCGGAAAGAAAATAAGAGCAACTTATTCTAGATACCGCAGTTATTTTCTTTAAGAGGGTGAAAGTCTGACATCTCTACAGGCGTTACGTGGGGTCTGTTGACAAATTTTTCATGTATAATTTAATTGCATCTTTAAGCTCTAAATATCAAATAAACACTTGACGACTAGACGTGAATTACAATCCAAGGAAAGCTCCTCGCCTTAAAACTACAGCATTGGGAAGAGCGTTGCGCGCTCAGCCGATTTTCCGGATCAGCTCCTTGCTCCCTCTCAAATTAAATCTCATTCTCAAGTCCTCTTCTCCTTTCCCAATTTAGCAATTACCTGACACAAAGGACCTGCAGAGCGCTCTACAGGTCAGCACCCTGGGAGATCTGAAGATGGGATGGGACCTCCTGATCATCACAAGATGGGATAGGACCTCCTGGTGATCATGACAAGATGGGATGGGACCTCCTGGTCATCACGACAACATAGCTCATCCCATGACACCACTCAGAGCTACTGTTCTCTGAAAATCTGAAGTTCTCCTAAAATTGCAATCAAGATGGGTTATAACTTCAATAACCTTCTCCCAAAGCCTTTCCTGATCCTGACCAGACGTGAAATAGCAACTTGTTGAAGATCAGATCCCTTTTACTCTACTTGAGCACTAGCATCTATCCATCCATCTGAGGAGGAAAGCTCCCATCTTTTGCACTTTTTCCCCCCCATAACTAAGCTGTTTTCAACTGTAGACTACCCTTGGGATGGCAGAGACAGCAGTAAAGTCTCCATCATGGATGGACATCATGGATGGACACTGCAGCAAGAGAAATCCTGGATTTTGATGTGAGCAGAGGAACAAAAACCAGAGTTCCTGCAAGAAAAGCCCTTTGCAAAGAGAAAAGAAGGGTGAAGACATCACACTTGGAATCGATAGTAGCAGTATCAGTTCTTAGACCTCCTAACATTAGTTTATTGCCAGGAAAAGGTCATCTATCCATAGGACAAATGTCAAATTGAAGCAGAAACTCTGCAGACAAGAGTTACTGAATCCTGAGAAATCCTCAACTCTGGCCCATGGAACCACGATGAAGCCCAAGGGAGGTGGAATTCCTGCTGGAGATCCCATGGTGTGAGGCACCTCTGATGATTTTAGAAATATCCTCTGGGCACCAAATGGCCAGCAGACTCAACTCCATTAAAAGAAACAATTATTGATGTATTTATTCCACCCCTTGGACAACGTACACTTGCCCTGGAGAGCAAAGCTTAGATGTTCATTTTAGCATAGTCATCTTTTAATTGTATTAGCAAATTTAACTATAAATATCCCACTGGAATAGACTACCATGGTGAAATTCTCCAAATGACTTTCTCCTATGTTGCCAGCAAGAGAAAAATCAGTTCCATTTGATTCTTTCCAGGCACTTGGGGAGGAGATCATTTCCGTGATGTTATTCCATCGAAGGTATCGGGTAATTTGGGAAAGAGTCACTATCAGAAAGGCTAAAATGGGTAATAAAAGGCTCACGTATTGCTTTCAATAAAATAAGAGACCTACCAGTGAATTATCCTTTCTCCAACACAACGGAATTAGCATATATTTCCATTTTCTGCTAAACTGAACAATCCGTAATAACAGAGAAGAACTTTGTCCAATTATTTTGGTTTTTAACTCACCAAATGCTCTAAAATCCAAGAAAGCATTTTGGTACCGGTATCTCCTGAAAATCAATTCCTTGTGCTCAGGATCTAGTTCCAACCCCTTTCCATGAGCAGGGACACCTCCTGCCAGACCTGGTTGCTCCAAACCACCTCCAACCTGGCCTTGAACCCCTCCAGGGTTGGGGCAGTCACAACTTCTTTGGGCAACCTGGGCCAGGCTCTCACCACCCTCCCACCAAAGAAGTTCTTCCCCACATTTCATCTCCATCTCCCCTCTTTCAATGTCAAACCCTTCCTCTCCTCCTGTGGCTCCCCTCCATGATCCGGAGTCCCTCCCCATCTCTCCTGGAGCCCCTTTAGGGGCTGGAAGGGGCTCTTAAGGTCTCCTTGAAGCCTTCTCCTCTCCAGGCTGAACAATCCCAACTCCCTCATCATGTCTTCATAGCAAAGGTGCTCCAGCCCTCGGGATCATTTTCGTGGCCCTCCGCTGGACCCACTCCAACAGGTCCAGGTCCTTCTCACAGGCTGTGTCCTTGGCAAGACATCTCTCTGCAAACCATCCCGAGAAGTCACCAGAGACCTACCCTGGAGCCACGGAGCCTCTGGGTGGGCTCACCATGGAGAACGTAACCCTGTGGTGAACGGGTGAAGGCCACGGCATCAAAACAGGTTGCTTCAGCTGGATGATGATGATGATGTCTTTCCCTTTTCTGGTGGTGCCTACATATTTATAGGTACTCCGGCTGATTCCGGCCACATTGAACTTCTAAAGCTCGAGGGAAAGTGTTTAACAGAGCAAAGAGAATTTATAATGAGAACCCCTTAAGTGCTTTTATTTTAATGTACTTCAGGAACCAAACGGCGAAGCCGTACTTACAGTTGTTTTTAAGATGGCATCTCATCAGATATCACGCCCGCTGGCTGCTTGGTCTCCTGAGCCACGTCCCGCGTGTTGTTATTTTAAGCAAGGACTGGCATTTGAGCTGTGCTTGGGAAGAGGTCTCACCTCCTGTGGAGACTTGAACCTTTACGAGTCCCACGGTGCGTTGCAAGCTCAGTGCACGGCGCGGCGGTAGGGATGGGAAGCAACCCCCTTCCTCCCACCCTCCCCCCAAAAAAATTCCCTACGCGCATCGCCGACGTTTGTTATTGATGTTACAAAGCTCTGGGAAAAGCAAAAGTAGCGTGGTGGAAAATGAAATGTAAGCCATACGGGCAAATGAATTAAAAATGAAGAGCCGGGACCGGAGATGCTTTCTCCATCCGAGGAAAGGCCATTAATGGAGGAGGAGGGTCAACCCGTGCGTGGGCAAGGTTTCTTCAGGCTCTTATATGTGAAAAATAGCACTGGAAGTTGCAGTGTAAGGAGAGATTGTGTTTTCCTTCGCCAAAAAGAAGGCTTTCATCCAAGGAATTGTGCATCTGTAAACCTGGGTCACTCAGCTGGTCCTCGGCATCCGCGATGGAGATATCCGAAAGATTCAAGAAGGCCAAGCACAGCGTCGTATCCATCCTTTTCCTTGAAAACTAAGCCTTGCAACAACACTCCCTTTTTGAGTGTTGATGAACGAATATAAAGAAAAAAAAAAACAACCCACAAACAAAATTCTTGGCTATGACTTCTATTATAATTTGGGATTAAGAGCTATTCTTAGGCGTTCTGTTCCTTACCGCCGAAGAAGAGCAACCCTCAGCTCTTCTGTTCCATCTGTTGACGGTAGATCCTAAATATTTTGTCAGGGAAACCTCTTGAGCTATTTTTTTTTTTTGACGAGGAGAAGCGAGGCGTCAACAAACTCAAAGACTCAGGTGGAGGGACGCGTACGAGCGCAATGCCACACGTAGGAATACGCCGGGCTAAAATTCACTCTAAAACGATGACGCTCTTAAATTCCCCCCGATATCTGGGGTTTTTTTGGGGGGGGAAGTCACCCGAGATCCGTCCCCAACGTAAAGAGCATGGGGCATCTCCAACCGACCCTTGGCTTGGGAGCAATCCCACCATATTCTGGACCCAGAGCCAAATCGGGGCGAGACGAAAGCCAATTGTCGCACAAAACGTTTGCGGAAATAGCATCGATGTTCTTTCAACGAAGAGTCAAACTTTCAAAGGCAAGAAAGAAAATGAACAGTTCCCCGGAGTCTGGAAGTGCCTTTACTTGTTAGTTTTGTGCTTTCATGTGAGGGAGACGGCGAGACGCGGAAAATTTAACATATTTTGGTTTGATTTTTCCCTGCTCCATTTCCTACGAAAAAGGCAAAGGGAAGAAAACAACCCGAAACTACATTAAAAAGCTTTTTTTGTTCCCTTTCATGTCTTTGTTATAAACCACGACCGCCATCTGCAAAGATTAAAGAAAATGAAGAACCTTCAATCTCTCCCTTTGCAATAAAAATAAATGCCTTTTTTTATTTTATTTTATTTTATTTGCCTCCTCTACGCTTAAGGGTCAAATTTAATCTGATCCGCAGTTAAGATGAAGGTGAACTTGATGGAACCCTTTGTATTCCTGCTGCTACGTTTGGTAGATTCAGATGTAAAAAGCTCCAGCTTCATTTCTTGCCATTTGTAATTGTTGTTTTTTTAATTTCATTTTATTTTTTTTTAAGTTTGATGCCTTGAATATGCAGGGATGTGTAAAAAATTAACATTTTTGCCATCCAAAACTCTTGTGCATCACCTCAACAGCAACACTCGCATCAAGATGCCCCAAGAGAAAACCACCATGGGTACCATATAGAACCCCACAGAAGTATGCGATATCTATCTGGACATTAGGAAAATAGGAAAAAATAGGAAAAAAGAAAGAGTGGTGGGGCATTGGAATAGGCTGCTCAGGGAGGTGGTTGAGTCACCATCCCTGGATATGTTGAAGAGTCGTTTAGATGCAGTGTTGGGGGATATGGTGTAGGGGAGAACGTTGTAGAGTAGGGTTGATGGTTGGACTCGATGATCCCAAGGGTCTTCTCCAACCACAATGATTCTATGATTGATATAACTGATATAATATCAATATCATATAGAACAACCTACCACTGCGAGTTTGCGATACCTTCTTATAATTTATATGGCAGCTCTAATTCTCCAAACTACTAATTAAGCAGAAATCGTTCCCATCCAGTAGATTTTACCTCTTTGGAGGTAGAATTTTCAGCTGTGGGGAACCTCAGGCTCCACGGGAGGAGAAGGATCGACTTTGAAAAGTCTTTGCTGGGTTTCGCGGCGCGTTACGCACTTTGCTTTCGTTGCTGGGGCCAAGAGGATCAAAGGTGCACGTTAAAAAGAGACAAGAAACTCAAGATTTCCAGACGTGCGCTCCAGCTTCCCCATCCAACTCTTTGAAGATGGGGGGGATACGAATTCCTACACGTTCCTGGAGCTGAACGTAGCTTTTTTCTTAGGTCACATCAAGGCACCTGCACTTAAAAACTCTTCCTAAAATGATGCCTTGCTCTTCTGTTCTCACACATGTAAAGAGGGAAGAAGAAAGTCCGCCTTTCTCTACGACTCTGTAATTTGGCACAGCTTTCCCATCCTCTAGAGTTTTTTAAAAGGTTTGACTATCTGTAAAAAGTCATTTTTACACCCATTTTCTGCCAGAAAGACTTAGGACACGTTAGAAGTGGAAGCATCATTACGGACGCCGGAATATGGTATAGGTGAGAACTTTGTAGAGTAGGGTTGACGGTTGGACTCAACGATCCCAAGGGTCATCGAGTTTATAGCTGGTCTTTTTTTTCTTAAAAAGAAGCATTTTTCCTGTTGGGATGTCACCAACGTCGAGCGCCAACCGTAGCGTGCAGCTAATGGTCACCCTCTGGCTGTCCTATCACCCTTCTCCTCCCACCCTCCTACCTTTTCCCATTATTATATTATTAAAACACCCCAAAATGAGTTATCGCGACATCCCAGCCCGATAAAATCATCTTTTTGACCTATTGGACCACGCTACGATAAAGTCACCACGCTTCATTTTCCCGAGCCGTTAATTAAAAAGGCAGCTTTACGATCTACCGGAAGGTTTCTGCAAATTGCTACAGCCAGCGTGACACGGCAGATATTTTGGGATTAATGCCCGCAGAATTGGTAAATGGGAGATCTCCTTGGCACCCTTCCCTTTCAACTTTTATTTCAGGAGGAAGTTTTCGGCCAGAGCTCCGCGGAGATGAGACCGGCCAGGTCATGACCACGCCAACAACCCCGCCATTTGCAATCAGGGGAATTAAAATAAAAAGCTTTAAAAAGAAAAGAAAAAGAATTTTTCCGCTAGAATGGGGTCTCCCTGTTGGAATTATTCAGCGGAGAATCAGTCAAGCAGTGATTTCTCCGCCAAAGAGAAGGTTGAATGAGAGCAGGGGATGCTTGCTCCTGATATTTATGAGAGCGCCATCAAATACCTTTTCATCCGCCGCCGAAAGGAAATACAACAAATTTTTCACTGACAAAGCTCAAGTCTCGGGATATTCTTATATTCCTCGGCACCCGCGGAGAGCGTCTCCACGGCAATATGACCGCTCAGCCGTGAGAAAAATCACTCCATTTAATTCCTTCTAGAGCGCAAGTGTTACCTCTATAGAGCTGTAGTCGAGATGATCATCGCGGAGAATCAAGTTCTCCATCACTATTATGAAAGGCTGAGTACTTTCTCCTCCGTGGGTTGAAGTGATTTATTCAGGAGCTGAAGTGCACTCCTCAGCCAAGTGCTGGTAAAAGCTCGGGGAGAGGCCCGTTCAATCGTTAAAAAAAAGTTTTCCTTGAAGGAAGTAATCAATGAAGAACCCGGAACGTGATGCAAAGCTGCCGTATGATGGTATGGAGAGGAAAGGAATTCAAAAAGCTGGGTGTCCTGTGAGCATGTAGGTCTCCACCCTTCCCCTATGAAGGATCTACTCCAAGAGATTGTCCATGGCTTCCAAATTGAGTTTAAAAAGTATTCAGGATTACAAAGGGGTGAGGAAGCATCTAATAGGATTTCTAAAGAGGCTTTGGTATCTGACTTCCACCCAAAACCAGTAAGTGCTACACAGAAATACCTTCTGGTCCATCACTTTGAAGGTGGGAAGATGTTTGGAATTTCATAATCCTAGAACGATGAATCCACACCGTGGTTAAGACGGCTATGGACATCGTGGGCCACAGGGAGAAGAAAAATCAGATGATGGAGCTCTTGGATGGGCTGAATTATCTTTGCTGTTGGCTTTACCTGCTTGATGGACCAGAAGGAGGAACACGGGCTGATATGGTTCAAGCTCAGGTGAGTTGGATAAAATAAATAAACAGTGTAGAGTTAAGGCCTGAGACTTTATCTGGCCTATCATAAAGGTTTCACCACCCAACACTGACCCACCACCATCACAAGTGAAGACACCATCTTTCTCTACAGCCTGGCCATCGAGAAGATGAACGGTCCTGAGCTTAAAGCGTGGGATATGTTTTGTTTCACACCTTCAGCAGGAACCATAAGAGAAAGAGGGATCACCGAAAAAGGGAAGACTGAGATGAAAGGTGGGGAAGAACTTCTTTGGTGTGAGGGTGGTGAGACCCTGGCCAAGGTTGTCCAGAGAAGCTGTGGCTGCCCCACCCCTGGAGGGGTTCAAGGGCAGGTTGGACGAGGCTTGGAGCAACCTGGTCTGGTGGGAGGTGTCCCTCCCCAGGGCAGGGGGTGGTACTGAATGGTCTTTTAGGTTCTTTCCAACCCAAACCACTTGAGAATTTGTGACCAAAGTCCTTCTTTCCTTACCCAGTTACAGACCAAGACGCACGTGGCTTCTCCGGACAACGTCAATTAAGTGACGCTCCTCACCCTTGGAATATTCACAATCAGACCCAAAAATGGACAACAAAAAGATCCTTTCCATTTGAATAGTTGATAACCATCCTGAAACCTGTCTCTCGGAGGACGTTCAGCCAAAAATAAAGAATCCAACCCCGATTACAGCGACTGAATTATTTTAACTAAATATTAGACCCATTAACAATAGCTTTTTTTTAATATTCCACCAAATTTCTGCCGTAGCCCAATCTCGGACATCTTTCCATTTCCCATCCTATCTTCACTTGCACAATACATTCTCAAATTAGCCTTTTCCCGTAAAACCCAAGGAATATTTGGGAGTCTTTGCTCTTGGCAAATACCTCCATTGGGAAACACCGAAGCTGTTTGATGAAGTCAGAGTAAAATGAATTTATTCTGCTCTCCAGGTTTTTCAAGGAAAGAGGAAAAAGGTTGGATGATGAAGTTTCATGGGGCTGTAAAATGGCAATTCCAAAGAAAAATCAGGATATCAGATATCCAGCCCCTGGATATCAGACTTTTGGTCCTTTAAAATCAAGACAACTAGTCTACCTGGGCACCAAATTAATGAGTTTTCCTGTAATATTTGATATTCCCAGATCACGAAACAGAAAACTTACCATTTTTACCTGGAATCAAAGCTCTAAAGAAGAAATAATAAGGAAAGCATTAAACTTTTTGACTTCCTATAAACTTTGAACCCCTTTTTCCCAATGCAAGGAGAATGCTCCGTCGCCACTGGAAGGATCCAGGTCCCTGGGCGCCTCGCTGCGAATCCGGATGAAATTCCACAGAGGCTGCTCCACGAATAATAAAATCACAGCTTGTCTCTCTCGCCACCATTTTGACAGACACAAAATAAGTCTTTAATAAGACCTACTGATTAAAAGGAGCATTTGAGAGAAGAAATTCGGCGTGTTTCAAAGCCTCCGGAGTTTTGAAGGTAAGACCAAACGTGAACCGGAACGCAGGAAGACCATGAGGAAGGGATGGAATGAATCAAAATGGCTCCTTACCCAAATTTTCAATGGAGTAATAGCGCTGTTTGCTGTCCACCCGCACCGTCTCCGCGTAGGGGCTGCCCACGCCGTAGCCGATGATGTACCCCCGGACGACGATGTTGGGGTTGAGCGGAGGTGTCCAACTCATGACGATGCTCGTCGTCAAGGGTCTGACGTGAAGAGAGCTGGGCTGGTCAGGAACCTGAGATTCTGGGATTCAAGAAGGAAGGGAGGGGGGTGTGAAAAAATAAAAGGATAAATTAATATTCTACTCGTTCGACGTTACTCTTTGTATGGTTTGAGCTTAAACTGAAGTCTTTCAACAAAAAACCCAACGAGGTTACATGCTAAAATGACACTGGAAAATGAACCATGACCTGCAAAAGAATTCCCAGTAGGATGACTCTTCTCCTCCCTGGTTTATTTACAAGTTCAGCGGGATGTTGGCAGCTGACTGTACGAGTCGTCCTCCCGCTCGGAGATTATTTCAAAAAAAAAAATAATGTTTTTACTTTGTTAGGGATACATTAGGATATTCATGAAAACAAGAAGGGAATTTTAACTCTTGGATGTGCATCCTTTTCTCTGAAGCTGCTTTAAATAACACATCAACGTTGAGAAAAAGGAAATAATAGAATGAGCTATTTAATTTCTAGGTAAAAATCCATTCTTTTGGGTAGTAATTAATCACTCCGTGTCTATTTACCTTCTCCAAGTCTAATTTTACCCTAAAGGTTAGATGAATAAAGGTTTTTTGTTGGAGTTTACGCCGTAACCATCATATCACAAGTCTCTTCAGAGGAGCTGCACAGTAGCTTGTCTTTTTGAGAGCAGAAAGAGACAAGTCACTATTTTTTCCCCCAATAAAAAGGCTTGCAATATAATAGATAAAAGCTTATATGGGAGGCAACAAGGACAGGGTAAGGAAAAAAAAAACAAACCCCACCCCTCAGTTAATAATAAAAAAAAAATGAGGTAAACTCCCACAAAAGACACTTTGCAATTGTGAAGCATTCCCACTGTAAACCTTGGAAAAAAAAAAAAAGGTAAGAAAAAGAAGAATTAAGACTTTTCAATAAGCAGTGCCCTACGTACGTCCTCGGAAAACCCATCCATCGGGATGTTAGCAGCCTGAAAAACTCAACAACTTGCCAAGCCCTCCGTGTTCTACTCCTTCAAAATTTGTGAAGCCCACAACTTGTCTGGAGCTTGAAGAAAATTCACCCCAAAAGTGGCTACTCATGAAATAGAAGAAACCCATTGTACCACCAAGTTGGGTTACGTTGCCATTAACCCACCCCCTCCAACTCCCAAACTTTGCTTTCAAGGAGAAAAAAATGACTCCGGTGGTTATTCCTCAACAGCGATGTTTTAAAAAAAAACCCTTTTTCATCAGCTTTACTCTTTCTGGGGAAAAAAAAAAGTGTTTTTCTTATTCTGGAAACAGCTCTCCATTTGAGAATTTCCGTCGCGCGGTTCACATCCCAAAGCGCAAAGTTAAATGTCAGGATCAACTATTTCCCCCCGCCCTTAAACAAAGTATTTTTGGGTTCTTTTTTACAAAGAGGAGGAGTTCTCCCAAATTGAACGTACAGCCAAACATCTAAATCCAGCAGTTTTTCAGGAAACTGGACCATCCACCTCTGCTGATCTTCAGTTTCCCAGTTTTACTCCGATATCCAGGAGCGAAAACACTTTTGGAAACACGTATCTCATGTTTCCGCTTTCTTGGTCAGGCATTTCCTTGAAATTTTAGATCAAAAAGTTGACTTTTCTTTCTCTTGGGCTTGAACGTTGATGCCAGAAGAGCAACCATTCTCCTACGTGAAGTGCCAAGAGAGTTCTTCATCCTTCGTCCCAAGAGACGAGCTCATCCTACATGCCAAGAGATGACCTCATCTTATGTCCCAAGAGAGTTCTTCATCCTATGTCCCAAGACAGTTCTTCATCCTACGTCCCATGAGAGTTCTTCATCCTACGTCCCACAAGACGAGCTCCTCCTATGACCCAAGAGAGTTCTTCATCCTATATCCCAAGAGAGTTCTTCATCCTACATCCCAAGAGAGTTCTTCATCCTACGTCCCAAGAGACGAGTTCATCCTACGTCCCAAGAGATGAGTTCCTCTTATGACCCAAGAGAGTTCTTCATCCTGCATCCCAAGAGAGTTCTTCATCCTATGTCCCAAGAGAGTTCTTCATCCTTCGTCCCAAGAGATGAGCTCATCCTACGTTCCAAGAGAGTTCTTCATCCTTCGCCCTGAGAGAGTTCTTCATCCTATGTCCCTAGAGACGAGCTCATCCTTCGTCCCAAATCAGCCAAATTTATGGTTTCCCTCTGAACTGCCCCAAAAGTTTATCGCTTGCTCTCATGCAGAGAAATCTTTGGATACTTGCAGTCAAGTGCTCAGAAAAATGAGCTGTGGGTGGCAGCCAACCTCACAGACCAGCATCTGCCACGCAGGAGGAGAAGTCCTCAGGAGATGTGTCCAGAAAACCAGGTTTCTTGGAGCCACTTCTCTTATTCTCTTCCCTTATGCACCTTGGGATCCTGGGAAATGGAAGCTGAAGCTCTGTGTCACTGCCTGGTGTCACAGAATGATAAGGGGTTGGAAGGGACCTCTGGAGAACATCTAGTCCAACCTCCTAACAAAGAAGGTCCACCCACAGCAGGTCCTGCAGGAACGTGTCCAGGTGGGGTTGGAATGTCTCCAGAGAAGGAGACTCCACCACCTCTCTGGGCAGCCTCTGCCAGG
>JAOQGL010000019.1:1409704-1425019 GCA_027564165.1 Gallinago nigripennis
CAGAATATTTTTTTATGGTGTTACCCAATTTCACAGAATCATAGAATGGTTTGGGTTGGAAGGGACCTTAAAGATCATCCAGTTCCAACCCCTCTGCCCTGGGCAGGGACACCTCCCACCAGACTAGGTTGCTCCAAGCCACCTCCAACTTGCCCTTGAACCCCTCCAGGGATGGGGTAATGACACAGTTTCTCTGGGCAACCTGGGCCAGGCTCTCACCACCCTCCCACCAAAGAAGTTCTTCCCCACATCTCAGCTCCATCTCCCCTCTTCCAATTTAAAACCATTTCCCCTTGTCCTGTCACTACACTCCCTGATCAAGAGTCCCTCCCCAGCTCTCCTGGAGCCCCTTCAAGAACTGGAAAGGGCTCTAAGGTCTCCCCGGAGCCTTCTCTTCTCCAGGTTGAACACCCCATCTTCCCAGGAAAGGTGCTCCAGCCCTCTGATCGTCTTCGTGGCCCTCTGCTGGACCCGTTCCAACAGCTCCATGTCCTTCCTGTGTTGAGGACTCCAAAGCTGGACACAGTGCTCCAGGTGGGATCTCATCAGAGCAGAATACAAGGGTGGAATCACCTCCCATGACCTGCTGGCCACGCTTCTCTTGATGCAGCCCAGGATGCAGCTAGTTTTCTGGGCCAGCACGCACTGCTGGCTCGTGTTGAGCTTCTCATCCACCAACACCAACCCCTTGAGGTGTTCTCCTCAAGGCTGCTCTCCAGCCATTCCTCCACCCAACCTGTATTTGTGCCTGGGATTGCCACGTCCCAGGTGCAGGACCCTCCACTTGGCTTGGTAGAACTTCATGTGAATTGCATGGGTCCACCTCTCCATGTCTTCCTAGATGGCCACGATGCTCAGGAGCTAAATTCTGCCAGCGAGTTATTTTAACAAATTCAATGATTTTTGGCTCCTGGTGATGACAGAGAAACCCAACCCGGAGGGATCCAGGAATGTAAAAAAAACCAACAAAACATCTGTTGGTGGATATTTGGACCCCGAGGATCTCACCCTAACCTCGGCCTGGGTGACAATTGGCGGTGACACCCCTGAGCTAGGTGGCTTTTGGAAATAACAGGTTTTAAAAGAGATTAATTTACCGTCCAGGTCGTTCTCGGGCGTTTCCGCCGTGTACCAGTCCGAGGGGGGACCCGTCCCATTCACCGTCATGGCAGCCACCTGGAAACTGTACTGGCTTCCTTTCTCGAGCCCTGGTCGAAAAGAAAAAGAAGCCAATAAAAATCCCAAGGAAAGAAGATTTACGTACAACGGTCTCTTCTCTAAGCCATCAGAGAAGAGCAACTCCAAGATGGGAGCGGTTTTCATCTTGGTTTCTACTCTATCTGCCAAAAAAAGAAACCCTTCCCATCTTAATGTGCCCTCTTCACCAAAAAACTACAACTTTGCAGTAGCCTTCACAAGAGGTCCCATGGGGACTTTGGTCAAGAGCTTGGGTTAGATGCCCAAGCTGAGATTTCAATATTTAAGGTCTTCCTCCTAAAAATGTGCCACTCTTCATTTGATTTTGCGACAAAACACCGCTTTTCTTTCCAAAACAATAAATGGGGATGTTCATTCTGAGACCTAGAGTTCCAAATTACTTCCAGCTCTCACGGGTTTACGCTTCTTCTCCCGTGGAAGGGAACTCAACTACAGGTCACCCGAGGTGAAATCCTGATTCGATTGATATTCAGACATTCGCTTCCACAAAGTTTTCATTTTCTTCCTTGATGCTCTCCTGCTCTCTGGGTTATGTCCTGAGCATAATGTCACCCAGGTGACATCTTTTTCCACCTACCAGCATCCACCCTTAACCTCACGATACTCCTTCTGGATGCTTTCCCTCTAACTTATTCTGGGAAGAGTGATTTTTCCATGGAAAAAAACTTGGGACAAGAAACGAGGGGGGAATCGCTATTTTGCCACCCCGGAGGAAATAAAGAGACGTTGACGGAGCGCTCTAAAAACCCACCTGAGGCTCAAGGTATCGGAAACAAGAAATTCAAGTGCAAATTTGTTCATGATAAAATCCAGGAGACAAATATGATGAAAAAAAATAAAGCTTATTTAAAAAGAGTCTTTGCACGACGCAATAAATGCTACCTACCGGCAAAGAAATCAATGTTCCCTTGAAGTGAAAGCATATTTTATTCCCAAAGCATTTAATTCATCCAAAAAAATCCCCCAGAAACCTCCTTGCAAGGCTTGTACCAGGAGAACACTGACCTGTGAACAAGTACCAGAGGTTGTTTGGCTCCAGGGTTTCGATCTCGCCCCTGCGGGTGGTTTTTCTGTGTCGGATTTTATAGCCTGTAATAAATCCATTTTGAGTACCCGGCGGTGGAGGCAACCAGCTAACTTTGATGCTCTAGAAAAGAAAATAAAAAAAAAAAAGAGGTGTTATCGTTGATTTTTTTTTTTTCGGAAAGAAATGACAGAAATAAAGCATTTTAAAAAAAAAGGGGAAAAAGAAAAAGGCTACGTTTTTCTAATACCATGGATTCAATTTGGAGGAGAAAACCCAAATCCAACCTAAAAAGACTCAAATGGGCATAAAGAAAACTATACCTTCCGTGGCAGTGGCTGGCTATATAGATTTATATAGTGAATTTTCTCCCTTTTTCTGGAATTTTTCATGTCAACAGGCCAGGAGAATACCCTTGGGGTACTGAAAACATCAGCTCTGGGGTTGAGTTGATGCAACTCATCTTGTTTTTCAACCCAAGCTGTTGTCTCTTTTGGATACAAATACCAACCTGAGCAGCTCTAACTATCTTGGCCTGGTTTAATTCCATGGATGTTCATGGAGAACCTCAAACTGGCCAGGGTGGACCCACCAGGCATCACCAGGGTGACCCCACCGTCGGTGCTCCTCAGCTGAGATGAGCACCAACATCTCTCTCCTTCCTTTGTTCTCCATCGGTTTCTTAGGACAAAGGGATCTTTTTCCTTACATGGAAGCATTTCCTTAGAAGCTTTTTGGGAAGGATCTTATCAAAAGGCTTTAGGACACCGAGCCACCAACATCAACTGGATCTCCTCGCCCACGCACTCAACGGTTCCTTCAAAGGTCTTTAATAGACACGTTTTTTCCTCCAAAAAGCTGTATTGTCCTAACTTTGATTAGTAAGTTGCTTAGTCCCCGCGTAAATATGGTATAGCATCAAATTAATTACAGAAAAAAAATAATTCCAGTGATTTATTGTTACAATCAATCATCCATTTCAAAATCGATACTTCAGCTTTTCATTGGGCACAACCTTGACCATAAGAAGTTCCACCTCAACATGAGGAGGAACTTCTCTCCTTTGAGGGTGGCAGAGCCTTGGCAGAGGCTGCCCAGAGAGGTGGTGGAGTCTCCTTCTCTGGAGACATTCCAACTCCCACCCTGGATGGTCTCCTGTAGGACCTGCTCTGGGTGGCCTTGCTTTGGCAGGGGGTTGGAGGAGATGTCCTCCAGAGGTCCCTTCCAACCCCATACCATTCTGTGATAGCTCTGGGGGCGTCCACAGGTAACTCATTGTTTGATACTGGTGCACTCCCAGTTCTTCCAGCATCTGCACAACACCATGAGGATCTCAGCATCTGTGTATATTCCAGCCCAGCTACGAGGAGAAGACACTTGGACTGCCCCATTTCCCAGGTGGAGAAGAAAGCGGAGCATCTGGCTATTTTCTCAGAGAAGGGGAAGGAAAAACAACTCCGTCTTTCCCCTGCCCCTTCCAAGAGCAACAAGAAAAGCTCTTCTGAAATCCCAGCTGCCCTCATCCAGGAAAAAAAAAATAATATATGGAAAAAAAACCCACAATATGGAAGTGGAAGGACAGGAACGTTTTCAGGGACCTGTTGCACAGCTCATGCAGGCAGGTAACCACCCATGGAGGTAACCAGGAATCATTTGTGGGTTGAAAGATCCCACCAGAAGGACAAGTCACACTGGTCTCAGCTCAGAAAATGAAGTAACACCAACTTCTGCCCAAAGGTGCAGAAGTTCAGAACTGAATCAGCTGATAGAAACCACAAGTGGATTTTGAAAGGAATCTCGTCATTTGGAAGAGCTTCCGATGACCCAGACCTTTGAGTGGTCCACCATCACTTCCAAACCACAGGGGGCAACGTATCCATTTATTTCAAACAAAAAAGATGGTTGAGCTGGCTGTGGAGGCCCCAACACAACTTCTTGTCCTCTGGGAGAGCTAGCCATAGTGTTGGTTATGTTCCTTCAGAGGAAGGGTTCTCCAGTTCTACAAGGAACCATTGCAGCCATCCTATTTCTAAGCCTCACCTTGATACTAATTTGGTTAAAAAACAAAAAGAAAACCCAAGAGTTCCACCAGAAATATCCAAGCACTTGGAACTGTGACACCTGCAAGGGCTGAGCAGTTCCTGGAAGACCTCAAATATCCTTTCCTCTGCCTTGAAGTCAACTGTGACTACGTCGTCCCGCGCAGCAGGTCCCACAGAAGCAATGGGTTTGATCTAACGCCCGAGGCAGAATAAATAAGATCTTCCTTATGATTAGAGGAAACCTCAGGTTCCTTACAGATCCACCGAAAGCTGTCACCGTAACGGTAACAGTTCACTTTCACCTCAACATGGTCTCCATGGACACCGCAACGATGCTTTTTATCGATGGTATTTAACACGTGACCCTTTGCTCCGGGAAAATCAATGACTACGGTTCTGACGGGCTTCTTGTCCTTTCTTCTGCTCAAGAGAGAGCAGCCAACAGAAAGAACATCTTTTCTCTTATGCCAGGATTCCTACGGAGACCATAAAAGGGAGAGAACTTCAAGAGGATTTTAGGAACCTCTTGGTCCTAGTTGGAACGCAACGTGGGAAAGTTATCGTATTATTATTGTGTATTTTCATTCTCCCATTTTCATCGTTATTTAAAATCGTAGAATGGTTTGGGTTGGAACGGATTTTAAAGATCATCCAGTTCCAACCCTTCTGCCCTGGGCAGGGACACCTCCCAGGGTCTCAAAGCCCCATCCAACCTGGCCATGTCCTGCTAGAAACATCTTAAAGCACTGGAGGTAAAGAAGACTGGGATTACCAAGTGCTGATTGGCAGGATGAGGAGCAGAAGGGATGAGGTTTGGATCCTTTTTTCCAGCCAATTCTGCTCTTTTATGACCCTTACTGAATCACTTTTCAGAAATGTGACTTTGATCCCAACACCTGTGGGACCTTTCAGACCATCGAGTCCAACCATCAACCTAACCAAACCAACCAACCAACCTACCAAAGCCCCCACCATTAACCCACATCCCTCAGCACCTCATCTACCCATCCTTTAAATCCCTCCAGGGATGGGGACTCCACCACTGCCCTGGGCAGCCTCTTCCAAGGCTTGACAACCCTTTCCGTGAAGACATTTTTCCCAATCTCCATCCTAAACCTCCCCTGGGGCAACATGAGGCCGTTTCCTCTTCTCCCACCGCTTGTTCCTATGAGCAATTTTAACGTCCCCAACCATGACTGTTTCATAAAACTATTTATTAATAATTATAATTGAAAGCAAAACCTTCTGAAGGAACTACGAGACGACGTCAACTTGAAATGCTCTTCCTTTTTAAAGAGCATCAGATTCACAAACTTCTTCAAAGCTCCGACTTCTCATTCGGAGTCGGGTGAAAAAGTTTGCATTAAGAAAAACATCCCATAATAGAAAAACCCATCTATGATATATTTCCATAGCCGTCGGCGATAGATTTCGTTTCCTTTTGACTCATTCTTGTGTCAACGGCGCAATTACTCACAAGGAACGCTCGCTCCCTCCTCTGAGGATGTTCTTTACGGGTCCAAGGATCAAAGCAACCATCGATACCCCAATCAAGTTTTCAATTATAAATGCACTTAATTGATTAGCACTTAGCAGCACCTGTAGTTGGCTACCACGTTAATTACTGATTATACTGATGCTGATTACTTCCACGATACCTGCCTGAGAGCCTCGTGATTAGGAGTTTAGAAAGCAAAGGGCACAATAATTTGAAAATAATTAGGCTATTAAGATTCAGATAAAAATCAAAATCTCGAGAATATTTCAAAAAAAACCCCCAAAACCCAACGATATTCCATTTGAAATATGTTAATGTTCGCATCCTGGTACCAGGAGCTGCCCAGAGATCCCTCCTTTTTTTTTTTTGGAGGAAGGTCTTAGTTGCCCGTCGGCGCAAACGACCCGACACCATCACCACCCAAACAACGAAAGACAGAAATCCAAAAAACCCAAGGAAATAACCCAAAAAACACATCCTCAAACCTCCTGCAGCAGTAAAAGAGGTTATTCCCAATAGAACGTACGCGGTGGAGACCGATGGAGCTCCTGTGTCCATGACCCAAGTGCTGGAACCTGTCTTAGCTTTGGTGCTAATTCTCTGTATGAGTTTTAAAAGACAACGTTTTGGGTTTTTTTTTGGCAAATTATACATTTTCGTAACAATACAACCAAAATACTAACTGCAAAAGAGGTTTGTGAGTCGTGAAACTTATGGGGATAACACAGGAGCACGAAGCCTACCTGCTTCTCCTGAGGAACGTGGAGAGGACCTCTTTGGGTCTTGTGTAGAAAGCACAAAGGAAGCTCCCCAGCGGAAAGACTCAGATTTAAAAAGCCTAATTCGGCAGCAGAAAAGACCTTATTTTTGGGTACAGAGGTTATTTATGGAGTTTCTGAAGAGAAAGGAACCATCTGGTGCTATTCAGTGTCCATCGTGTTCTGGAACGGCTCCCGGAGCCCAACTGTGGTCATTGAGAAAGGGTTGGGAAAGGATTTGGCCAGAATCCTGAGCTAAAAAAGGGGTAGAATCTACAAATGGTTATCAAGCTTTTGTTGAGCTGCTCAAAGATGGAAGAGATGATGGCCAACGATCCTATTAAAAAAGGGGAACAAGGCGGTATTGAAACATCTGTGGAAGGATGGGAAAACCTACACCATCTGGACAAAGAAAAAGGGATGTGAAATTTGGGGAGCTCCTCAACAAACCCACCAACCCACCGTCCACCAGACTTTGCTCACCTTCACAGCAATCATCAACCTTCTTTTACAGTGGTGTTTCCAGAAAATGTAAGAGGTCCATTCTTGGGTACGCGTTATTCCATGGAAGATTCCAATTGGAAAATTATTCACAGTGAGAACAATCAACCATAGGAATAATCTTCCCAAGGAAGTGGTGGGTTCCCCATTATTAGATGCTTTCAAGATTCAGCTGGGCCACCTTGTCTAGACCAGGCTTGTGCCAAGAAAGGTTGGAGCAGATGATCCTTGAGTTCCCTTCCAACCTGGGATTCTGGGATTCCATGACTCTCAGAAAAACACCAGTGTCCTGGCTCCCTGAGTAGGGTCTGCCAAGCTCCAGCTGTGTCCCCAACATGTGCAGCAACCCCTCAACGGCCCCATCGTTGACCTTGGCTAGTAGTCTTCATCGATCTCCAGGTCCTGGCCCTCTCGCACATCAGAAACAATATTCTCTTTTGGTAGAAACATCTGGAGATGTTCCTTTCTAGAGAGAGACCACCCGCCCAACAGTGCCAGAACCACTACTCCTTTCCCCATTACTGGGACCAATGAGCTTTTTTGGGTGGATTGACCCCACTTTATAGGGAGCAAACAACGATGCTGCGTTCCCGACACACACGAGACACGAGAAGATGCTGGGACAATTAACCAAGCTGTGGATTTTCAAGATGAAAAACTTCTACCTCTGTAAATTTTCAAGTGAGGGTAGGACACGTGTCCCATCCCACTTCTCAGGACCACAGAGTATCCCAGAGAAGCATCCAGGGGAAGGAAAAAACCCTTCCATCCCCTCAAAAAATACCGGTACCAAGAGCGAGGTGGGACATCGCTTTGTGTCCGTGTCACGCCGAGTTACTGCCATTTCTTTTCCTTCTGGAAGAAAAAGCAAACCCTGTGAAATTCTTCCCTAAGTTCTACCAGCAAAAGTTCATTTCTTAAAATTTCCTTGACAAACATCCCCCAATTGTACGCGTTTTCCGTGCCCAGCTGAAAATTGGCCCTTGGAAGAACTTCTAAGGTTTGATACATCCATTTATTCAGAGAAGCTTCTTGCTTTGCCTTTTGATTCTATGAATCCACCTCCCATCACTAAGTTCGGGGCTGAACGCTAATAAAATGGGTTTTTTTTGGTAAAAGTCTGTTTTAATGATCTCACAGCGGCAAAGTTGACGACGACGAGAAGACCTGAAATACCAACGGGCGCTGACCTTGTCTCCAATTAAGGCCCCCGGGAGAAATCCAAATGAAAGGAGAAGGGAAGGTTCTTGACCCCGTTCTTAAGTTCAACTTATCAAACAAGTGGCCGGGTCTTGGTTTAATTAAAAACGAAACCGGAGCGTGAAGACCCCCAAGTTGACTTGCCAACTCATCGTTGACTAATTTGTCATCCTCCGCCCTCACCTCTCGCCGGCTGCGACCACGTCCATAAATAATATAATAATAATAATAAAAAAATAAAATAATCATCTAAACCACACAGTCTTCGGTAGAAATTTCTGGGTTTATCTCGACGGTTTTTTTTACGTTTAATTATGTTTTTCTTCCAAATTCGAAGCGCCGGAGGTCCCTGGAATTATCAGGGGGCCCAGATGCCAAATCCATCTGGGAAAGGTAAACGACTGGAAGTCACTGACAACAGCATTATATTGATTTTTAGGATTAATGGACAAGGGTCACTCAGGATAGGGTTTTAAATTTTGCACCCGTTGGCATCTGGTTAATTAAAGACTTTTCATTCCCTACGGACGTTCGATAACGTTAAGAAGTGAGGGGGGGCTCCAGAAAACATCAACTCAGGCATAAAAATGTCTTTTTTTTCCTAGTTCTTCCAACACTTTTGCCTTCATCACCTGTGGCTACACGTTTTCCATCAGCATCGGAGCTGCTGTTGGGATACTTCTGGTATAATTTTTCTCTCCTCCAAAAATCAGCCTGAATTTGCAAATTTCAATGGGATTTGCCCCCAAGTGGGATTATCTACGGAACTGAAGCATCCTTGTATTTGGCCAAAGAAGGACATATCATTGACGTGAACCACCCTTCAGGAGTTCCCTGTGCCTTATCACTATCAGGACTTAGGATGCTTCATTTGACTAAATTAAGTGCCTAAATTTGGGTGAACGATCACCATCAGGCACTCCGTTAACCTGGATTGCATCTCAGCCACGTTGGAGGAGAAGTCAGTACCAAACACCAGAAACATCACTGAAGTACGGAACGGTGTAGGTTGGAAGGGACCCTACAGGTTGGAAGGGACCTTTGGGTGTCATCTACCCAACCCTCAAGGATTTACTTAACGCAGAGAGAACCCACCGTGGTCAACATCTCATGACCATCATGGTCACGACCATCGTGGTCAACCTGAATGACTGGCGTCTCCCCCGTGTTTTGTGGGGACCCGGTTGCCTTGGTGTCCCACCATGGATGGTTAGGTGATGTTTCCCAAAACGAGCGATCCGTTTGAGTCCTGCCCGCCCTCATTACCACGGGCACAAAAGAGCTCGGGGCTTAGTCCCAGCCACCGCGGTGGTGGGACTGGAGCATCCTTCCCTGGAGTTTGACTGGAGTAAAGGATCAAGCACCTCCCAGCCCCATAAATCAAGATCTCGTTTGATGTCAATGGCATCTTTTGAGTGTTTCTCTTCTTCTCTTCACCTCATCCTACCTTCTCTTCACCTCATTCTACCTTCTCTTCTTCTCATGATCTGCTCAGGTACCACCCAGCAGATAAAGAAGGAATTTTTCCCTTTGTGATACCGTGTCGCGTTGCTAATTTGTCTTAATTTTACAGGAAGGAGAAAGCAACCATTAAAAAATTAGAAACCTTTTTGTCGCGCGCTGCTCGGGGAAAAATCATTTCAGAATTTTTTTTTTTTCCCAGCTTGAGTAAATTACACCAGATGTCAACTCGTAGAAATTCCAGGCTATCATTACTGTGTCAGAAATGAGTATTTTGGTCCCGTTTTTATCAGATGGGAACGCAAGCTACGGAGCGGGGATAAACAGTCAAAATCAAATGTTGTCCAAAAAAAATCCTGCAGATCTCATTCAAGAGCACAGCTCAGTCTTGCCACGTAGGAGAAGCCATTCGCACCACAGAGAGGAACCAAAAGAGGTGCCACAAGAGCAGTTGGGCTCAACAGAGGACATTCCAAACCCAGATTTCAGCGGAATCAACAGCCTCACCAACGAGCAAAACCATTCTCAAGCACAAAGAGGTCCAAATTGGAGTCTCCTTCTCTGGAGACGTTCAAAACCCACCTGGACATGTTCCTGTGCAACCTACTCTAGGAGGACCTGCTTTGGCGGAGGGGTTGGACTAGATGGTTTCCAGAGATCCCTTCCAACCCCATAGCATTGTGTGAAAAGGCAAATTTCACAGGTGGATTTCATCTCCTCGGTGTTGACCGATGTTTGGGTCAAGATCAAACCTCAACTTCACTTAGATGAAGGCACCGTCTAATGCAGACTACGGACCAGAATGATAAAGCTTTGCCGAAGGCTGGGAATTCTGGTTAAATGGCTTTATCTCCTATTTTAGCCAAAGAACGGCGTGGAGAACCAAATAGTGCTAAATCCACATCGAGAATCACAAAATGGTTTGGGTCGGAAGGGACCTTAGAGGTCATCCAGTTCCAACGCCCTGCTGGGATACCTCCCACTAGACCAGTATGTGTGTGTGTATATATACATATATATAAATAAAAATATTAAATTAGCATGCATTTATTTCCTGATGAAGGAAAGGTTGTGAAATTAGGAGGCATTTAATATAATGAATGCACGTGCACCCAGAAAAACACTGCTGAAAATTAAACCCAATTAACACCAGCTCCCTAACAACAGCTCCCGAGGAATAGTCTTTGGGTAGAATAAATGCTTTTTCAGATACTGCATGAGTTTTTTTTTTTAAAATACTCCTGTGACCCATCAGTGGTGCTCATCTGATCCCCACACTCCTTATTTTCGTGCCCCTGATGTGCCCAAAGACGTCAACGCTTGAGGTGGAACCGCTGAGGATCTACAGGAAGACGTGTAGCATCTGTCCAAATCCATGGAAACGCTCATCCTCTTGGTGAACGTTCCAGGAACTCGATTTCAATAACTCGGCCAAAAGAAGCCAAATGGAAGAGGATTGCTGCTTGGAAATGAAATCCTTATCGAGGAGAAAATAAAAAGGGTGGCGGAGAAAGAACGTGGGAGACCGAGCATCCACAGCCAAGATCCGAAATAAATATATTAGAGCGTTGACAGAAATATAGGAAAGAGTTTAATAAATCAATAGAAAAGATGTGAGGAGATTTGGAGATTATTTAATTACCCAGATGTTTAACGCACGGTTCAGAAGGGATTTGGCGAATCGAAGCGCTTCCAGCTGTTGCTGGAGATGATGATGGAGTCTCCTCCTTCCTCCAGGTGAGGCAGGAGACACCCAGCACCATTTGCCATCACTATTCAAACAATAATCGATCGCTGAATTTTGGAAATTCTAGGACTCCTGCAAAGTTCTACAGCTTTGAAAAAAAGATCTGATTTTACATTCCACATCTACCTTCCCCGTTTGAAGAAACCCCACGGTTAATGAACCCAACGCACCACCTTGCTTCACGTCTCCTAAACCAAAGTTCTCCAAAGCCAAGAATAATTTTTTTCTCTTTTAGATTCAACAGATGGATCATAGAACCATGGAATTGCCCAGGTTGGAAGGGACCTCTACGATCTAAGTCCAACCATCAACCTAACTCTGATAAAACCCATCACTAAATCATGTCTCTACGCACTAAGTCAACCCAACTTTTAAATCCCTCCAGGGATGGTGCCTCAACCACTTCCCTGGGCAGCCTGTTCCAAGGCTTAAAAACCCTTTTCCTATCTAAATTTCTCCTAAACATCAACATCTCAGAGATGACCGAGAAGGGAGGTGACAAATCTCTTCCTTCCAAGTTTTATTAGCTAAATTTAGCGGCGCCTCCTCCGAGGAACGCTTCTCAAATACCTCGGATACCACAACTTCAGCCCCAAAGAATGGGAAATTCTGGCATGACCGATTCCATAAATATCACGTCATCGAAGCCCAGAAATAGGCTGCTTTCTAATTATTTTATTCTCTAGAGACCGTTCTGCGCGTTTTAACGATGGGAGCACGTCTCCTTTTGGCTTCCGTAGAGCTACGGGAGCCAATTTTGGTCTTGGGGTTTGGTTTTTCCAACCACCCCACCATCCCTTAGACCCCAATCCCATCAGGAAATGCTATTTTTAGAAACCCAATCTTTTACGGCTTCCCTTTTCATCGGTTCTGCCCCATAAATTAACAAGACAAATTATTCCCACCGCTACGTACGCGTTATCAACGAGGGATGAAAAAACCAACAAGCAAAAAAAAAAACCAACCCTTAGGTTATATATAATTAAAAGTTGTCAAAATCATTAAATGGAAAAAAAAAAACAACAAGAAAAGAACCTCAGGTCCTGATTTTCATTTAGACTGAGAAATCTTCCAACCCTTCTGGCTGCGTGAAAAGACCTTGAGGTGCCTTCATCCTCCCAGAATGGCGCAAGCGGCGGCTGCATAAATAGAAACTCGATAATAAATTGACTGGAAACTTATTTTCCCAATTTTGGGGAAAAAGAAGACATCCCCCACTCCTCACGCGAGGAGGCTCCGTGATACAGGAGGTGCCGGGATGCTCTTCATCCCACCCAGAGGGATGTATTCCACGTTCCTCAAAATGCCCCAAATCATCTCAAAAAGTCTGCCCTGGAGCTCTTGACTGCTCAAGATCCAGGCCTTGATCTCCTAACTTTCCTAAGATTTCCTAACTTTCCTTCATTTCATTAAATGTCATCTCTCTGCTGAACCAAACCAAGTGTGATGACCCCAGAAGATCCTACCACTCAAAGGAGGCGCCAGCAGCATCTCCTGGGGTGCAGGGAGAGAGGGACCCTGGTCTCCACCCAACATGGGAACCCATGGAAGCACGTCAGGGAGAAGGGTCGGAGGAGGGATGGAGCTAGGAAAGAATGAGAAGATGGACCTCACCTTGCTTTGACTGAACATCCCAAACAGCAAAAGCCCAACTCTTGAGTCAAGACAGGTGAAGGTAGGACATCTTAACCAAAAGAGGTGAAGACAATAAACCACCACGGCCACGTTTTCACCGACACTGCATCGTCTCTTCCCATCGTTTGAGAAATGTTCCTATTTCCTTAACTGTCCTGGGCACATATTGTGGTCGTTTCATTCCTGCCCTTCTGGTCCTTGCTGAAAAACTAATGAAATCATGGCGTTTATAGACAGAGCCGCAACGATGATTACTTTATTACCAAGGGGAGAAAGGGAAGAAGGTGCCTCCTTCACCCCAAGAGCGTGGTCATCACCATCACTCTTAAATGAAGAGCGGGAGCTGAGTCAGGCCACCAGTGACCCCAGCCCTGAGCTGGGATGACGCTCCATTCATCCCAGTTACACGAGCAGCCAAGGGTGACCGAGAGAATATTATTCCTCGGTGGTTTCTGCTGCACCGGCGGAACAAAGCTATAAATTCTAATCACGGGCACAGAACCTGGCAGAGGGACATAAAACATGGAAAATGGGGCTTCTAGGAGTGGACAGAAGAGCCTGTACCTTGCGCAGAAGCTCTCCGTAATTACTGTCTCCTCTGGAATATAAAATCAATATGGAATTAATGGTGGTGTGATGGGAGAGGGGAGATGGAGCCATGAACCTGTCTGGTGTGGACCTCACAGCCCAGCAGGAGAAGAACTGGAGGCATGTCCCCGTGTCACTGAGGAGCCAGGGCTACCTCGTCCTCCTAAACCACTTCTCCACCCAAGGGAAAGCTAAGGCAGGAGTGACACAAGGCATCGTTGTGGCTGAACCGGAGTCCTGGTGGACAACAGGATGCCCAGGAGCCATCAATGGGTCCTGGTGGCCAAGAAGGCCAGTGGCATCCTGGGGGGCATCAGGAAGAGTGTGAGCAGCAGGTGGAGGGAGGTCATCCTGCCCCTCTGCTCTGCCCTGGGGAGGCTCCACCTGGAGCACTGGGACCAGTTCTGGGCTCCCCAGTTCCAGAAGGAACAGGGAACTGCTGGAGAGGGTACAACAAAGGGCCACAAAGATGATTAAGGGCATGAAGCATCTCTCTGATGAGGAGAAGTTGAGGGACTTGGGTCTTCTAAGTCTGGAGAAGGCTGAGGGGGGATCTAATCAACACTTATAAATACTTCAAGGATGGGCATCAGGAGGATGGGACCAGTCTTTTCTCAGTGGTGCCCAGGGACAAGACAAGAGGAAATGGGCAAAGACTTGACCATAAGAAGTTCCACCTAAACATGAGAAAGAACTTCACTTTGAGGGTGGCAGAGCCCTGGCAGAGGCTGCTCACAGAGGTGGTGGAGTCTCCATCTCTGGAGACATTCCAACCCACTTGGATGGTTTCCCGTGGGACCTCCTCTGGGTGGATCTGCTTTGGTGGGCAGGTTGGACTAGATGATCTCCAGAGGTTCCTTCCAACCCCATAGCATCCTGTGGTTCTGTGGAACTGGTAAATTTGAAAGACTTTTCTATTCAGGTGTTGGCATCTTTGAGTTTTATTTCACCCCGGCCACTTCCATTGCTGAAGAAGCGTTGGGGCGTGTAGGAACATCTAAGGCCACCTCAAACCCTTGGAGTACAAACTTTCTCCTAGAATTAGCTTTTATTTTTTATTCCCTTAATTAAATTATGTGAAAAAACTGTTTTCCCAGGGATTTTCCAGGGCCCCTTCCTTTAAGGTGGAAGGAACACGGGAAAAAGCAAACCCACCAAATAATGCACCCAATTCCTACTTTTCCAGCTCGTTTCTCCCAGGAAAATCAGAAATTTGTAGCTTCCTAAACCCAACACCTTGCCTTGCTCTGCTTTTATTATTTTTAATTTTGCAGGCGTTCTCCTTCGCCGTAATTAAAAAAAAACCCAACCAAAAATTAATTACGGAAAATGTCGAAAATCATATAAATCTGTCCACGCATTTTGGAGGATGATAAAAGGCCAACATGCATCTCTGCACAAAAGGCAATTAAAATATGTCTCTCTCTTTTTTTTTTTAATACAATAAATAATATAATAAAAATAAAATCCAATTAAAATGCTCCGCGTCCAAGCTGCAGGAATCTTACGACTCGTTACAATCAGAGGGAGGCAAGACACCCAAATTATCTCCCCTCTTGAACCAGTTCCCCCAAAATTGAATTATTTCTGTGTTTATCCCGTCTTACGGCAGGATTCCGACTCGGTAAACATTTATGATAAAG
>JAOQGL010000019.1:1430180-1441090 GCA_027564165.1 Gallinago nigripennis
AAATAGGGGTGAGGGTCGTTACAGGGATAATTACAGAATGGAACTGGGATGGGGTAGAACGGAATAGAATGGGATGGGAAGGAAACAATGGGAAGAAGAAGGGGGAAAAGGGAAAGGGGAAAGGGAAGAGGAGGAATTAGAATGGAACAGAATAGAACTGGAATTAGAATAGAACAGAATTAGAATTAGAATAGAATTAGAATAGAGTAGAATTAGAACAGAATCTGAATTAGAACGGGATAGAATGGAATGGAAAGGAAAGAATGGGAAGAAAGGGGAAAAGGGAGAGGGGAAAGGGGAGGGAAGGAATAAGAACGGAGCAGAACAGAACTGGAATTAGAATAGAACAGAAAAGAATTAGAACAGAATTAGAATAGAGTAGAATTAGAACAGAATCCGAATTAGAACGGAATAGAATGGGATGGAAAGGAAACAATGGGAAGAAGAAGGGGGAAAAGGGAGAGAGGAAAGGGAAGAGGAGGAATTAGAATAGAACAGAAAGGAACAGAATTAGAAGAGGATAGAAGTAGAATAAAATTAATAGAATAGAATTAGAATAGGGTAGAATTAGAACAAATTAGAATGGAATGGAATAGAATTAGGATAGAATTAGAATAAAAATATTAGAATGGAATTAGAATAGAGTAGAATTAGAACAGAATCAGAACAGAATTGGAATGGAATGGAATAGAATAACATGGAATACAATGGAATAGAATGGAATAGAACAGAATTAGGATAGAATTAGAATAAAATTAATAGAGTAGAATTAGAACCGAATTGGAATGGAATGGGATAGAATTAGAATAAAATTAACAGAATAGAAGAGAATTAGAATGGAATAGAATTAGAATAAATAGAATTAGAATTGAAACAGAATTAAAACAGTATTAGAACAGAACAGAACAGAATAGAATAGAATTAGAAGTAATAGAATAGAATTAGAACCAAATTAGAATAGAATTAGGAACAGAATAGAATGGAATGGAATAGAATTAGAGTAGAAACAGATTGCAATTAGAATAGAAAGACTGGAATTAGAGTAGAAATAGAGTATTTTCAGCTGGAAGGGACCTACAATCATCACCTCGTCCAACTGCCTGACCACTTCAGGGCTGACCACAAGTCGAAGCCCGTGATTTAAGGACATTCTCCAAACCCCTCTTAAGCCCAGCCAGGCTTGGGGCATCCACCACCTTCTCCAGGACACCTCTTCCAGGGTTACACCACCCTGTAGGTAAAGAAATGCTTCCTCACATCAAGTCTGAGCATTATAAATCAAGGAAAAATACCTCCCACGCCAATGCAACGTTCCACAGATGATAAAAGACCCTAAATGGGATATATTTGACTTATTTAATGCACCTTGTCCAACCTGAAAAGGAGCATTAGCTCTTGATATTGCTTGATCATCAAAGGGCTCAATCCCTCCTCATCCTCCAACCAACCAGTGATGCCAGAAGAGTTTGGTGATGGCTTTAATTTGGACACCGCTCCATTTTTCCCAACGGCTGACCTTTGTGTAAAGGATGTAAAACTCTTTGGTGAGAAGCTGGTTTCCTTCAGCAGGTCCTTTTTCTGGCCATAAATAAGGATCAATGGAAAACTGCACCATTAGGTGAGCATCTTTAAGAACTGGCAGCTCACGTAAAGCCCTTTGGATAAAACAATTTAGGAAAAGGACAGGGAAGCAACATTAAAAACTCAAATCAATGCGATTTTAAGAAGTGTAGCTCCGAAGAAGCCATCCATCCTACATCCTACCTATGGAGCATCTCCAGCAGCCACCTATCTGTGGGTTTAAAGGGTGGGAAATGAAGTGATGTGTTAGGGTTGAAGGTCCTGATACCCTCTATCCCACCTCTTCCAACAAGAAAATACATTCTCTGAGGCTGCAGAGACCTTTTTTATTTTTGGCCATCGACCACAGGAGGCCAAAAGAAGGGGAGAGATTTGCTCAGCAAATGTTAAAAACCATATAATTATTGTTTATGGGAGAGAGTTAAAGATTAATCCTCAGAAAAGTGTTCCAGATGATGATTCTACGACAAATGTGGACTTCAAGTCTACAATGCACAGCTATATGTACCTATATATCTATTTTTAGGTATAAACACACACCAAAAGAAATGATACAAAAATCCAGATTCACTACATGTCTTTGAAATTTTCCAGGAAAAAATTCCTAGGAAAAAATTGCCCCTCTCTATTCATCAAATCACTACAAACCATGGCCAAAGAAATTCCGCTTCTATCCTTAGTTCTAATTATTTCCTCGCTTTTCTCCGTATTTTAAAATGGGAAGAGGAAATAAAGTTGGATAGGGTTTTAATTGGATACTTTACGCGCTCCTGATTTGCTAATTAGTACCCAAGGATTAAAAAAATTACAGAAAGGGAAAACACACCAATATTTAAAGCAAGGAAGCAAAGGAGTAAACAAATACATAAATAGCCCCCACCAGTTGCCTTCCTGCTGGTGATTGAAAAGGGTGGAGAAAAAACCTCTAAGAGAGAAAAAAAGCTCTAAGAAAAAAAAATATTGAATTAAAAAAAAAAAAAAGGAGCAAATTGTCAGCTTTTCCAAGTCCTGGCCCCCAGCTACAGCCACACAAATCCTGTGCCAGCTCCGAAAGAGTTCAGATCCGCTGGATCTCCCCCCAAATTGGAATATTCTTAATTTTTTGCTCTTTATTCCCACAGCCCCAGCAAAAAGGAAGATCTCCTTCTAGATTACTCTCTTCACAACCTTTTCCTTAAGCAACGCCGGGTGTTTTTAAATAAAAAAAAGTCAGAATGGATCCCTTCTTGATCACAGAATCACATGGCGTTGGAAGGGATGGGATCCAGAGGGACCTGGATGGGCTGGAGAGGTGGCCTCGTGCAAACCTCATGAAGTTCAACCAAGCCAAGTGAAGGGTTCTCCACCTGGGACTTGGCAATCCCAAATACAGGTTGGGTGGAGGAATGGCTGGAGAGCAGCCTTGAGGAGAACACCTTGAGGGTGTTGGTGGATGAGAAGCTCAACAGCAGTGCGTGCTGGCAGCCCAAAAAACCAACCAACTGGTTGGTTCAAGAGAAGTGTGGCCAGCAGGTCTCTGGAGGTGGTTCTACCCCTCTGCTCTCGTGAGACCCCACCTGGAGCACTGTGTCCAGCTTTGGAGTCCTCAACACAGGAAGGACATGGACCTGTTGGAACGGGTCCAACGGAAGGCCATGAAGATGATCAGAGGGATGGAGCACCTCTCCTATGAAGACAACCTGGAGAAGATAAGGCTCTGGAAAGACCTTATTATCTGAATAATATCTTTCAATATTATTGAAATATCTGAAGGGAGCTACAGAAGAGCCGGAGAAGGACTCTTGATCAGGGAGGGTAGTGATAGGATGAGGGGTAATAGTTTTAAATTGGAAAAGGGGAGATGGAGATGAAATCTGGGGAAGAAATTCTTTACAGTGAAGGTGGTGAGATCCTGGAAGAGGTTGCCCAGAGAACTTACGGATGCCCCATCCCTGGAGATGTTCAAGGCCAGGTTGGAGGTGGCTTGGAGCAACCTGGTGTGGTGGGAGGTGTCCCTGCCCATGGTGGGGGGGTTGGAACTCGATGATCTTTAAGGTCCCTTCCAACTCTAATGATTCCATGAATTCAGAGCCAGCATCTTCCCTTCGCTCCACCGTCTCCCGTGGGTTATTCAATTAATAGATTCCACCACCGCCGAAGAAAAATAGCCTAACTGGAGGAGAAATCTTATTAAACCAGAGATAAAAAAATTTAAACAATTCTGGGAAGTGCCAAGGCCAGTCTTTGGGCTCTCCCGTGCTCAAATCCGCTCTGCAAACTATCGGAGTTGTTTAGTTATTTGATTTGATTGAATCAGTTGGAGGAATTATGAGCGTTTAAGCAAATGAATTCCGACTGCGGCCAAGAGAGAAGAAAAGCAAGACAAGGATAAAAAAAACAGACCGTAGAACACAACATTTGGGGTTTTTTCAGCTTTTTGGAAGAGCAGGAGAACGCGTACGAGATGTTATAAAGCGAGATACCGAGTGGTGCCTCCACCCCAAATGCCACCGCCGAAGGTATTTTTGGGGTAAGGTCTTCGAAATCGGTCCTTCCGCTCGCAAAAAACCCTTTTTCTGCCTTAAGGTTCAACGTGTGGAGTTCATTCCTAGCTCTGTTATTCCATTATTACCTAGATGGGAAGATTTCACTTCGATCCGAGTTTTATCGAGATGCCGATACGCGGGATACAGCCCCCAAGAGCCCCAACGTCTCTCTTTCTCCCTAATAAAACTCCCCAATTTCAATAAAAACTCTTAATTATACCATAAAATACCTTTTTTCCCACCTCTCCCACGGGGGACCAGATTTAAAAGTGATTATTCTGATGGCAGGAGGGATGCTGGGGGAGGTCTCCCTCTAGATTTGAGCATCCCAACACCACCCCGTCCCCTCCCTGGGAAGCTTCTTTCCTAGATTTTTTTTCTTTTTCCCCATCTTTTTCAACGTCAACGATGGCCACGAAAGGTCACGGAGCGCGGATGAGCCGCCCGGTGACATTTTCCCTGGAGAATAAGCAGTCAAAAAAAATAAATAAAAAAGGGTCGGAACGAGATGCGCCCGGACAACGATGCCCTTTGGGAGCGACGTCTAAAAAGAAGAATTTTAAAAGCAACAGGAGCTGGGTATGTTAAAAAAAATACATAAATAAAATCAGACTATAGGTTGGATGTCAGGAAAATAAGGAGTGGAGGGAGGAAGATCAAGCTGACAGGTACACCATGTCCCCAGCACATGGGGGATAGTATAAATATTCCTTAAAGTGCATTTTTTATCCTCCTGATAAAAAATCACCCACCCTCCTTGGGAAGGGGGAAGGTGGAAAAGCCATCTCCAAAAATCCCAGGGGACAACCAGACTTTTGTCCCTTTCTTTGACGCTCCGAAGCGGGAGCTTTTCCACACCCATGGTTCAAATCAGAAGGAAAGCTTCTACGGCTCCAATAAATGGCAGGAATGAATAAAAAGAATGAATCTAAAAAAAAACCTTCAGAATATATTAAGAAACAGCACTCCGACATCATTAACACCTTAATATTATATATATATATAATATATATATTATGGACAGTATTATCTGGCAAAATAATATCAACCACTTCACCGTGGACTTTTTTAAGTCCTTAAAAAGACTTTTTTAAGAAGGAAAGCACTGGGTTTAAGAGACAGAAAAGCACCTTTTGAGAAAAGATATAGATTTGTTGGAATAAACCAGCTGCCGACGGACTTACCTGCGCGTGGAGCATTTAACCCCCCCAGAAAATATTTCTTTCCCCCCCATCCCTTGCGGAATAACTCCGCTTCTCACGATTCCCCGACGTCTTTCCATTCCATCAAAGAGCTTTTACATTTATTGCAGCTGTTAATCTGCAATCAGGGAACAGCTTCTGCTTGTTTAAGGAATGCCAAAGCCCCCCCCCCCCGGAAAAAAAATCACTGCTTCTCTCTAAACACCTTTTTTTTGGGGGGGTTTCAGTTCTTATTTTAACATCATCTCCCGCAGAAGCGAAGGGAACTCTGCAAGGGGCAGAGTGGGTGTGATTTGATATAAAAAAACTAACCAGAAAATCGAAATATTTAGGTAAATACCTAATAATTTAGGTAAATACCAGTGATTGGTGGCGTTGAGGTCACAGCAGACTTACCCTGGAGTTCACCACTTCCAAGGAGACGTTCTGAGGCATCGAGCTGGGCACTGAAAAGGAAGAAAAAAAACCTGAAAAGGTTTTTCCTGAAAAGGAAGAAAAACAACCCAAAGAAATGGGAAATATTGTCGTTAAGAGTTTAAGCCACGTCAAATATTTCTCGGGTCGGAAAGACAAAAATCGGAGCGTAGCTTTTACACCGAGTTTAGAATCCCATCACAACCCTGCAGCTAATCCAGGTGGCACTTCAGAGGTCCCCCGGGGAGAGAAAAACCAAACATCTGTTCATTTTTTCCTGTTTTTTTCCTTTTTTTTTGATAGACCTATTAGTAAGCCCTTTAAAGAGCCACTCAGCAGGCTCCCCGCGGCGAGCGAGATTCCCCGCGACTGGAATGCAGTTATTTGTTCGAAACTTGCTCAGAAATAACCAAGAAGTGACAATTAATCTGCTTTTTTGTCGTTGGAGTGCATTTTAGAATGTATTTATTAGAGACCAGGAGAGGAGGGTGTTCCTCCCAGTAGCACCAGTACACCCCATTTAGAATGATGCCTAAAGGGGTGTGAGAAAATACTTTGTCTTTAGATATTATTTATAAAAAAATCAGTGTTTTACATCAAAGCTCTGCTTGTTGTAGGTATTTTAAGCCACACCTGGTTTTACACAACTCAACTTTTGTTACATCCACTCGGATAAATACCATTTTTAAATGGGATGAGGAACTATTTGCTGATGGAAAACACCAGTTCAACCAAGAGCGTGAAAAATACGGTGGTGGTCGGTGATGAATCAACTGCCTGATGTGAACATGAAGCTTGATTTTCCTTTGGTTCCAACCCCCTGCCAAAGCAGGTCCACCCAGAGAAGGTCCCACAGGAACGTCTCCAGGTGGGGTTGGAATGTCTCCAGAGATGGAGACTCCACCACCTCTCTGGGCAGCCTCTGCCAGGGCTCTGACACCCTCACAGCAAAGAAGGTCCTCCTCATGTTGAGATGGAACTTCTGATGGTCAAGTTTGTGCCAGTTTCCTGTTGTCCTGTCCCTGGGCACCACTGAAAAAAGCCTGGCCCCATCCTCCTGACACCCACCCTTGAGGGATTTACAGGCCTTGATCAGATCCCCCCTCAGCCTTCTCTTCTCCAGACTCAAAAGACCCAAGTCCTTCAGCCTTTTCTCCTAAGAAAGATCCTCCAAGCCCCTCATCATCTTTGTAGCCCTCTGCTGTCCCCTCGCCAGCACTTCCCTGTCCTTCTGGAACTGGGGAGCCCGCAACTGGTCCCAGTGCTCCAGAAGGGGCCTCCCCAGGGCAGAGCAGAGGGGCAGGATGACCTCCCTCCACCTGCTGGCCACGCTCTTCTTGATGCCCCCCAGGATGCCACTGGCCTTCTTGGCCACCAGGGCCCATTGCTGGCTCATGGCCATCCTGTTGTCCACCAGTTCAACCCCAGCGATGGCCTTGGTTGACTCCTTGTGTCACTCCTGCCTTAGCTTTCCCTTGGATGGAGAAGTGGTTTGGGAAGACGAGGTGGTGCATAGGGACACCTATAGGCTTTCTCCTTCCTTCTCCTTCCTTGTCCCATTCCCAAAAGGAGAGCACCTTAAGCAGACTCCTGTTTTCTGGAATAGCCTCCCGAGAACCTTCTCGTTAGCAGTGATTTCTGTTCCCAGACAGGTGAAGCCTTTCGAACCCCTCGCCGCCGCTAATTTTCCGACTCATGAATAACAATCTTCCCCTCTCCCACTTACGGTGACATTTGAAAACCAAAGTGGGATACGGGGGCCTCGGTTCTACCCTTCAGAGCCTGAATTAAATCTACATACATTATGCAAAATATTCATTTTCACTTGTTTTCCTTTTGTTTTTATAATTATAAGCGCCAAGTAATTTATTCTGCCAAGATCCAGCCTGTATTAAAAAAGGGAAAACTGAATTTCCTGGGTAGATTGAAGTAGCACTTGAAAAAATATTGCAAAAGTAAAAATCACAGCGTCAGCCCAATGGGGGTTCTCGTGGACAAAACCATCCATGAAGATGCAGCCCAGAATAGTCCAGATTGAAATGGAGATGAGGTTCACCAGATCCCCCATTTGGGGTTCCCCAAACCCTCCAGCCCCTTCCATGGGGTCTGTTTTAGAGGATGTCGATAGCCCTCGTATCCCAGATTGGTTTGGGTTGGAAGGGACCTTGAAGAACATCCAGTTCCACCAAGTTTTCCCAATTTTGACCGCAATGAAGTTATTTTTGCGGTATGGGACACAACTAAGCCCTTCCCAAGGCAAAATCAAATCCAATTTGTCGCTCGTGAACCACCGGAGCGGGACACGGAGGAAGGAGGATGGTGCAAAGATGGAAGCCCTGGTTCATCAGGTGGTTGGCTCTTCAAATAATAATAATAAAGCTGCAGTTGAATAGTTGAAAGGCTCCACCAGGGATGAAATTAAATTCAAAATCAAGAGAAAAGTAGACTAGCCTTATTACTAAACATCGGAATAACGAGCTGAACCCCATTATCCTTGGAGATAATGGTACCACTCCATGGGAACCTTGGGTTCAAGGAGCTCCTCGCTTCATCTCAAGGAGGTTACATCTAAACTTCATCCAATTCCTCCTCTGAAAGATGTTGGTGGAAGAAAAGAGCCTCGCGATCGCACCCAACCTGCCCACCCCGGAGCTCCTCCGTCCCAACTCACCATCCGAGAGGGTGGTGACCGTCACATCCTCGGTGGAGACGCCGGGGCCGTAGCGGTTGTAGGCGAGGAAGCGCAGGTTGTACTCGGTGAACTTCTTCAGCCCCTCCAGGCGGTAGGAGAGCCCGTCCACCTCCACGTTCTGAGCACACGGGGGCAAGAAACCGAGGGGAGAGGTGAGAACCAGCGCCGGGGGATGAGGGGATTAAACCCAATTTCTTTCCCTATCAATTATTACCACGAGCATCCATCAGTCGGATGAGGCATCGTTTCTGGATTTAGATTATTTTACCCTCCCTGCTTGAAAAAAGTTCTGAGAAGCAACTAGAAATCCACCTTCTGCAAATATCACACGTACAAACTTGCACTCAACGGGATTTTGCACCAAAAAAGAAGAGCCCAAAGGCTCTTTAAATGCTCCTTGACATTATTTCTAAATTTCAACGTAAAGCTGAGAATGGTTAAAATCTAACGGGTTGCTTCTCTTGACCTCTTGAACCTCTTTTCTACTTGTGAAAATTTATTTCTCTCCATTTTCTCTCGTCTCACCGCTCTGTGCGACGTTTAGTTATAACCTGGAGGATTCATCCCTAAAATCTCTCACTTTGAGCACTCTGAAGACCTGCAGATGCCTTCACCCAACATCTCCTTATCGCAGATGGAGAAGAACCGCTCCGGCCACCTCTTACCTGCTCCCTCCCCGTCGCCGTCTCCGTGAGGAAGAGCCTGTAGCCTTGAACGGGGCCGTTTGCGTAGGCAGGTGGATCCCAAGAGACCAGAATGGAGGTGGGTGAGGTAGACACAGCCCGTAGGTTCTCCACCGGCCCGGGGACTTGCACTGCATGGAAAGGAAAGGAGAAGATGAGGTGACAATCCCGTTCCTCCACGGTGTGGCACGACCCAGCCCAGCGCACACCTCCGAGGGACACAATTCCCTAGGTTGGAAGGAACCTTTCAGATCATCTACCGCCTGCACCGGCACCACCTCAGCACTGAACGCCTCAAAAACTCCAGAAAAGATAAAAAAAGGGATGATAAACCCATGGGAAATACACCATGGAAAGATTCCTGCAGATTTAGCACCACGAAGAAAAGAAACACTGAAAAATGTTGTTCCATCTCTCCGTCTTTGCCTCAAGGGATGGAGTTCCTCTTCAAGGTTGGACCAGATGATCCTTGAGGTCCCTTCCAACCTGGTAGTCTCTGACTCTATGATTCTTAAAATTAAATTGCTGGGAAATAATTAGACCAAATATCTAACGCAAGCAATAGATGGGGTAGTAGGACATCTAGGAGACATGCAAATCTGATCATCCAAGACCAGTTCAAGCTCAGGATTCCCTTTAGAGGAACCATCAGAAAAACCCACAGGCAAACACCAACACTCCAAAGTAGATAAGCTTATCCAGTAGATAAGCTCCAAGCAAAGAATTTTAGAATGGTTTGGGTTGGAAGGGACCTTAAAGACCATGGTGGTCCATAGGTAGGGACACCTCCCACCAGACCTGGTTGCTGAAAACCACCTCCAACCTGGTCCTTCAACCCATCAAGGGATGGGGCAACCTGGGCCAGGCTCTCACCACCCTCCCACCAAAGAAGTTCTTCCCCACGTCTCATCTCCATCTCATTTATCCTACATCACGGCATTTGGGATGTCCTCCTGAACTCGAGGCAACATCGCAAGGGAAAAATGAAGAAGAAATAAATTAAAAATTAGAATTACCATCAACAATTTGGCAGTCCCTGATCACCATTTCAGGTGGAGACTCACCGTGGAAGAATTTAAAATTATTTCCTTCGCCCCACTTTCCGTTTCGCTCTACGTCGATATTTCCGACGGGCGCTCTTAATGTCCTTAAGGTCTCCGCGTTTTCAGCACACGCAAAGCATTTTATAAATCCCTCCCGATCCCTTCTGTCAAATAATAATCTGGCGAAAATTGGCATTAAGTTTTAAATCTTTTTCCTATTTTTTTTTTTTCCCTAAAAGGCAGAGAGGCCTTAGAACAGCTTTACGTTCCATTAAAACAAGACACGAAATCGCGTTTCTTCTCAAGTCAGCTTTTTGCTTTTTTCCTTTCTCGAAGGAAAAAAAAAAACCAAAAAAAAAGGATAAAAAGAGCAAAAAGAGGATTGATGAGGGTTTTTTTATACCATTATGCTTCAATATATTCTGAAACTCGTTGTCCTTCTCAAAATGCCCTTCTGTTCCCGCGGAAGATGGGTTGAGAGTTTGGGGCTGCTCTCAACACTGCTGGTTTTGGGGTTTTTTTTGGTGGAATTACTCCCAACCATCGTCAGAAATCAGCCCCACAACCCAAAACAGATTTTTTTCCCCCAAACTGATTTTAGAAATATGCATTAACTGTCTTTCTGTTATTATGGGGGTGAGTAGCAGATGGGGTTGGAAGTGACCTCTGGAGATCATCTAGGCCAACCCCCTCCCAAAGCAGGGCCACCCACAGCAGGTCCCACAGGAACGTGTCCAGGTGGGGTTGGAATGTCTCCAGAGAAGGAGACT
>JAOQGL010000019.1:1559376-1574624 GCA_027564165.1 Gallinago nigripennis
TGAATTATAGATTAAAAAGGGCCATCTGCATGGAATTATAAAGTGAAAAGGGTAATCTGCACTGATTTACATAGTAAACAGGGTAATCTGCACTGAACTATAGAATAAAAAAGGGTAATCTGCATCAATTTATATAGCAATTGGGTAATCTGCACCGAATTATATAGCAACCATCATAATCTGTGCTGAATTATAAAATAAAAAGGCTAATCTGCTCCAATTTATATAGCAACCAGGTTAATCTGCACCTGACCTCTTAATTTTCATCACACGGGAAGACGTGGCTAAAATATTGCCAAAAAGCTACGATTAACAATTAAAATTTAGCAAAATATACTATCTCTTCTGGCAAAATTCCCAAATTTCCCCATCTTTCCTCCGGTTTCCCACTTGGCACCCTCTTGGCATTGTCTTCTTCTCTTCGAAGACTTCATCACCCTTCCAGCGTGTGATAAAACCATCATGGACCTCCCAGCGTGTGGGAGAAATGTCAAAATCTTTAATTTCTACGCGACACGCTCACAACAAAAAGCGTAACGATGGAAAACGAGCAGGAATACGGTTTTAAAAAGTACATAAAAGACTTGGGATTCTAAATTCCTCTTAATTTTCACGGGAACTACGCCCGGAATGATCGACGCCATAATCCACGTCCTTCTTTAGATCTCTCCCAATAACGCTAACGCCCTCTGATATTCTTCAGCAGTTTAAATAAAAGAAAAAAAAAAACAAAGGAAAAAGGCACATGAATTTATCCGTATTTTGGATTCCATTAATATTTGCCATCGGGAAAGAGTTCAGCAGGATTTAAGAGGGGGAACCCTCCGAGCATCACTGCTGAGCGAGGACTTCCATGAATTTACTTGGATTTTCGTTAATTTGGCGAGAGGATGCTAAATACATTGATTTTAGTTCTCGACTTCTCACGAATTAAAAAAAAATTAAAAAAAATCAAAAAGCAGCTACAAAACACTATTTTCAACCTCCTGCCCTCACGGGGCACGAGAGGGACATCCGTTGTGATGCCGAAAATAAAACTCCAGGACGGGGAACTCACCCATCACCGAGAGCTCCGCTGAGCCGCTGCTGTTCTCGTTTTTGTAGGTGACCACGCACGTGTACGTCCCCGAATCGTCGTCGGTCACGTTGGATATCAGCAAGTTACTCCCGGCCAGTAAGGAATACTTTCTGGACCTGAAACACGGATAAAAGGTGTGTTAAGGTGCTCCCTCTGTCTAGAAAAAACCACACTAAATTATGCTGTAATTCTCTATTTTTTTGCCGTTAATAGTTTTACGCTTCCATTTTAAATACCAGCCAGGTGACATTTATGATCGAATTCCACCCTCGGATTCGGTGCTGGGATGAGTTATTGCAGCAGGGAAGAGGAGCATCCAGCCTCGTTATTATAGAATCATTGGAATTGTCCAGGTTGGAAGGGACCTTTCAGATCGTTGAGTCCAACCATCAACCCAACCCTGCCAAGTCCACCACCAACCCATGTCCCTCAAGACCACGTCTGCCCGGCTTTTAGATACCTCCAGGGATGGTGACTCCACCACTTCCTTGTAGAGCCTCTTCCAAGGCTTGACAACTCTTTCCACGAAGAAATTTTTCCCAATATCCATCCTAAACCTTTCCTGGCTAAAAACTGCAGCGAGAGCTCCTCCCCATCTCTATTTTCTCTTCTTCCTTCCCCCAAAATCGCATACAAATAAAGACAATCGTTTGAATGAAATATTTAACTCCTATTAATTAATATTTCTATTAATTATTATATATTATATTATTTTTTTCCCTCTTCTCTTATTCTGGCTCTTTCTAAAAGGTCCTAGAGCAACCTTACGTAGACGGACCATCGCCAGGAGGAAAATCTCATGGCCACCAACGGAATTGAAAGCATCACTGGGGGGTTTAGATGGCCTTTTCCCAAGGAAACACAGCGTCGGCCGCGCCACCCGCGAAGGATTGGGCTACCTGAGGGGGAGAACTTCATCTCCTCGCAGCCACGTGAAGGTGGGAGGGGGGTATCCCGAAACGCAGCACTCCAGGACAGCATCCTTCCCTTCCATGGCCACCACGTTGGACGGACGTTGCAGGAAAAACTGCTGCCTGTGCAAACCTGGATCTACGAGAGCAAAAGAGATGGTTTATGGTCCACGAAAACCAACCTCGACCAACAAAACAAAACAAAATGTTCTTTTTTTTTTGTTGTTGGGGATGGGGAATATAAAACGACTGATCAATAAGGGACCCGAGAGACCGCAGCTTTCACAGATTCATACTGATGGGTAAAATAGAAAAAAAAAATAAAATAAATCACAGTTAAGAGACGTCTAAAAAGTGTATCAAATGGCAATCTTGGAGAATCTTACAGGTCGAACCCAAGGGAGCAATTTGAAGGTGGAAAAAAAAATAGCAGCTTTTGGGGAAAGTGAGAAAGGACTGTTTATAGCCTGGTATTAAAAGTTGGGTCTTGGAAAGCCAAGGGGAAAAAGCAGAAGAAAGAGATACGCGATAAAGTGAAGAGCGGTACGGGATTAACGACCTTATTTCGGAGTTGGAAGAGGGAAGTTCATAAATACAGCAGGGGGGAGAAGACAAGGAAAGCTTCAAGTTTGGAAAGAGCAGAAAATGAAGAGTGAAATAAGTTGAAAACAATCGAAATCGAGAAGGAACAAGTAGAAAGATGAGTTCCCTGAATTCTCCTTCACGTCCTCCTTCAGGATGAGCTCAATCTCCGTCTCCGACTGCCACGGGGGCATCACCGCTGACCAGGGGACAACTCACTTTCGGGTGACAACCTACACCCAAATCCCACCTGTTCCACCTGAAATCGCTGGGGGTTGTTTTTTTTTTAACGAGTCTGTTCCTACTCTTGAAAATAAGGACTTCATTTTCTTCTCCTAGATGTTGAAACAAACGTGCTGGACCACGGCCATTAAACACGACTCCTTGTTTCCCCGACACAAACAGCCAAATTCGACAATATAACTGCATTTTCCCACCAAATTAACAGCTACGAGGATCCTCCAGGATCTCCTCCAAGCAATCTTGGTTCTTCCACGCGAGCGGAACGAAACTCTTAACTCTCCGCATGGGGTTTTTTTCGGGATTTACGACAGCAGCATATTGCAGCTTCGTGCTGGAACCAGATGGACACCCAATTCCCAACCGTCGGGGACCCGCGAGTGATGCCAGAGTTGTCACACACAACTCAAAGGTGCCATCTGGGAAGGCATCCCAGCGATGCCTTTGGCCCGGGAATCGCACGGCATCTCTTGAAAATTACATAGTACCTTAATGAATGTAATTAAATACTAGTCGACGAGCAGAAAACCAAAGGTCTTTTTTTTGTTGGTGATTTTCTTTTGATATTTTTCAAATCAGTTGTCCAAGGATGAAAACAGCTGAAAAAAAACGTAAAGCAAAGAAAAAAAAATAAAAAATAAAAATAATATCCAGATTTTAATACGGGAGAGTCTCCTTCCCTTCAAAAGCACTCAAGTTCTGAAATCCCAAAGAGGTCATCTCTGATTAAAATAATGATCCTGGTTAGGATAGAAGATGGCAGCAGCAGTAAAAAGCCCAGCGATAAAAAGAAAAGGGGGGAATGACATTAATGAAGATTTAAGTTTAAAGTTAGAAAAAGGGAGATGATTGGTAATTGAAAGTGAAGGCTTTAGGAGAATCCGTTTGGCTGAAAGGCTTTTTCAAATACCTCCAGAATAAATGGAATTTCAGAGCTGGATATTAAACGAAGTGGCAAAATCCTAACACGCAGAAATATCTGGTGTTGGGTTCAAACTTATCTGATAAAACTCCTTGCTGTTGCACCAGTGCAACCAGTTATTTCCAGCTGAGAATTGGGATCAGTCCAGAAAATTAGATTTTTTTTACATTAGAAAGGAAAAATGAGTGAAGTGATTTTAAGACCAAAGGGCTGGGAAATTTTGTTTCTTGTCTGAGTTCAGGGCTCAGAATCACCCCCATCCAGAGCTCCAAAACCCATCTCAATGAAGTCCTTCAGGAAGACACCCAAGTCTTGATTACAAAAATATCCGAGGTCTCGTTAAGCCCTTCTCCACTTGATTAAAGAGCACTTGGCGTCTTCTCCTCGACGAGGTACTTGTACACCATAATCAACCCTACGTAATCAACCAACCAGGGGCCAGCTTCTGCAGATGAGACATTCTTTGCATGAAGCCCCAGCTCCGTTGGAGAAACCGACTTCATTTCAGCCAGGATTTAATCTCTTACGCATCATCTGGGGGCCTAAACTCAAAGGTCACATCTATGGGGAGGTGATGGGACACCTCTTGGTCTTCTCCAGCGTTAGCTTTTCAAGGAAACTCCTCAACTGGGTCCATGTGGATTGAGACGCTCTCACCTTCAGATCATTGACCCCATCACCATCTGCACCCTATGGTGCTCTGTTGACTTCCCAGCCCTCAGAGCACCAACACAATCATAGGATGACATGGGGTTGGAAGGGACCTCTGGAGATCATCTAGTCCAACCCCCTGCCAAAGCAGGGCCACCCAGACTAGGTCCCACATTGTCCAGGTGGGGTTGGAACGTCTCCAGAGAAGGAGACTCCACCACCTCTTTGGGCAGCCTCTTCCAGGGCTCTGCCACCCTCACATTGAAGAAGTTCCTCCTCACGTTGAGATGGAACTTCTTAGGGTCAAGTTTGTTCCCGTTCCCTCTTCTCCTGAACCCACCGCATCGTCGGCATTTGTCGATTCTATTTTTTACGCCGACGTTCAAAAATGAACAGCTTGGTTCTCGAATCCAATTACAAAGCAGTGAGCTGTAAGAACTTATTTCCCCCAAACAAAGCAAAACCTTTCCTTTCCTATTTAGCATTTTTCTCCAGCGCGCGGCTACGCGACGTCCGGCTACACACCTATTTTCCCTTCCTCGTTAAATCAATGACACCTGGTTGAGATGCAAAAAAAACCACAAATGGGATTTGCAAACGAGGAGATGATTTCGCTGCTCCCCATTACGCTGAGAGCTGAGAATCCCACACTATTGGCAAAAAAAAATAAAAAAAATACAGACTTTCACAAAGCCTTATTAGGAGGAGTCTTTTCATCTCCTTTTTAGAGATAGCTAAAGGAGTAATTGAGATGTTTTGAGATTTAGCTAAGGACAGGGAAAGGTCCTGAATTGTATTTTTCTCATTCTTAGGTTAAAGGCAGAGCTTCTGGCACATTTTAGCAGCAAACTTTATAATCCATCCCCGATCGTTCTCGCAACAAACTCTCAGATTTGTGTCGATGGCCATCAATAAGAGCTGGGGATATATTTATTCTCCCACCAAGAAAATGAAGTTCGCTCGGGTTCAGCCCTACAGACCCAGCTCTTCGGATCTCGAGGAGAAAAAACCTATTTTAACAATATTTTAGCTACCTTATAGATGGGGAAAAAAAAAAAAAGGAAGTTTAATGCCTTTAGTGTGACACCGATGCGACAGCCTATCTCCAAATCTTCAATATACAGAATGCATTAAAATATAGAACCTGAATGTAGATAAAATAACCTATTTTTCCTAGGATTTTTCTGCTTCAACCCTTCCATCCCTCCTCCTCCTCCCCAAAACCTTGACCCCAGAGCTCTGGGACACGCCGGGAGCAGGAGCATCTAAATAATAAGGCCACGGGAAGATTGGAACGTCGGCACCGACACACGTCGGGGCACGAGAATAATTATTTTTCCTGTAGAAACTTCAAAATACATTAAGGAAAGTGCAAGGAAAACTGTGCCAAGTCGCTGCTGGAACGTGAGACTATACATCAGGGGTCCTTTTTCCAGCTTTAACGATGATTTCTTGCGACATGCTCGGTTTCTTCATCCATAATGAAGACAAAAATATTTACAGCCTTTTGCCTTGTTCTTTGGGATGCTTAGGTAAAAAGAATAATATAAAATTTATTACTGCAGGGGGAGAAGAGGGACGTTGCTGGTTTGGATTTATAAGAGAAAAAAAAAAAAAAGAAAAGAGGAAGCTTTTGCTCTAACCATTAAATTTTCAGAGGCAAAATTGAAATAGAATGAGGAATCGCTCCCCGACGACATTATCCTCTCCCCTGAAAATGGAGAGAAAGCAAGAAATCCTCCCAGAAATCTACTCTAACGATACAAATAATCATCAAAATTACATAAACATCCTCTGTTTTCATACAGGGGTGTTTAATTGGTTTAATTTTATGGCCCATCCAATATTCTTTTGGGTCTCGAAGACACCGGCCCAACCGACCGTCAGCTCCTCAAGGGTTGGGGGATTTGTTCCACGCACCGCTGGAAACTTCAAATATTCAAAATTTATAGGCAGGAGTTAAGGGTCCTGAGAATTTCTCAGCTACATTTTTATTTGGATATAATGACCTGAAAACATCTGGCTTCGGACAAGCTTTTTCAGCCACTCCTGTCAAGAGTGATGATGATGATGATGATGAAGATGATGATGATGAAACAATACTCCATATTAAAACCCTATTGCCCCTATTTAGCATAAAACAGATCTCAAAGCAGGGATGCAAAGCCTGTTCCAACACCACCAAAGTCCCTTTTGGTTTGAAATTCTGCATGAAGTGCATTTTGAGAGTAGAATCAGCGATAAATTTCACGTGAACTACAACCTGTTCTTCTCTCCATCCCCAAATTTGCAAAACAGTTGACAGTGGGCAACATCAGAATCCTCAAGTCACCTCAAACTCCTATTCCAGGAACCTTCCATTAACAACTTAGGCTTTCAAATACCTTCTGAAATAAATTACATCATGGAATCACGGAACGGTTTGGGTTGGAAAGGACCTTAAAGACCATCCAGTTCCATCCTGGAACACCTCCCACCAGACCAGGTTGCTCCAAGCCCCCTCCAACCTGGCCTTCAACCCCTTCAGGGATGGGGCCACCACAGCTTCTCTGGGCAACCTGGACCAGGGTCTCACCAACCTCATCATGTTCTTAAGATCCATGTTGTGAACTCACTCTGTGCTCCAAATCCAATCACCAAAACTTCTCTGCATATTTAATAAAGGCAAACCCTAACGTGGCCACCAGCCAGGGCGTGCAGAGCACGCAGCTCTTACTCAGTAGATATTAATTATTTCTCTCGTGATTGCATTGATTTTGGGACCAGCCTCATGCTACAAGGACACACTCTATGCCCGTCCATCCATCATCCATCTTTATTTCCAACCAGACAAGCTGTAACATAGGAAACCCAACATTTATATTATTATGCAAGAGATTACTTAAGCACTAATCAGATTTATCGAGGGGAGAGAGGCAACACACAGCTCGTTCCGCAGGATTACTAATAAGCATTTTAAATTTATCCTTTTTTTTTTTTGTTAAAGGGCAGACAAGAGCTGGCTTATAAAGTGACCTCGAGCAACGGTAGACTGGAAGTTATCACGTGGGACTTGTGTTAACTGGGAATTTAGCTCGTCGGGATACACACGGGGAGAGGGTGGCACCTCTACGCGCTCTCACGCCGCTGGCTTAGTCTTCAAATTTGACTTTTAAGAGATGCCATCTTAGGAAATTAGATTTATCAAACAAGAAAATGGTTTTTCCCCTCCAATCCATCCCAATAGTACCCATAATTTAAAAAAAATCAAAGTAATTACACTATTCCTAAGTAACACAGCATCTTGGTGTCTTGGGGGGCATCAAGAAGAACGTGACCAGTAGGTGGAGGGAGGTCATCCTCCCCCTCTTCTCTGCTCTGGGGAGGCCCCAGCTGGAGCACTGGGACCAGTTCTGGGCTCCCCAGTTCAAGAAGGAGAGGGGAAAAAGTAAAAACTTCATGCCCAGTGCCCTCTGTCCCACCTTTTAGACACATTAAGCACCTACAAACTGATATTTTTTTTTATTATAGAGGTTGAAGACTCTAAATTCCTTCATTTCCATGGCGAGTTCATCTACAGCCTTGGGTCTGCTAGGGGGAATTTTACATTTTTTATCCAGCAAACCAGCAGTTCCTTCATCCAAATTTTTCTAACCTTTATTTTTCCTGTTGGATGATGATTTTTTTTTCCTATCAGGAGGAGATACAGATATCTCCAGACCCGCCATAATGTCAAATCAAATATTTAAGCCGCGGGCGCTCGGACTAAAGAAACCTAAATGACAAAAGATGTTTATCCCTCAATTCTTTTTTTTTTTTTTTTCCCTTGCTTTCTCTTCGGAAGCCGTAGAGAAGATCAGACATTATTTCCTGGGGATGGTGGTCAGTTTTGCAACAAATCCTGACAGATCAACTCTGTGCTCCAACAAATCACAACCGCTCTCTCTAAAAAATAGAGAATTATGACATCCTACCTGCGCTTTTTTTCTTATTATTATTTTGTTGCCTGCTCCTTTGAATAAGATTTAAGACTTTTTTTCTTTTTTTCTCCTCACTAACCAGGGGGAAAAAGGCCAACGTGAGTTTTCTGCCTTCGCTAATTACGGAAGAGGAGAGCGGCAAACGAAGGAATGTTTCTACCGACGAGCTGCAAACGAGTCTCAGGTAGCTCCGAACCATCAAAGCGTGCACCCGAGAATAAAACCTCCCAAGAGGCTCAATAAGATCTGAATTTTTGTTTCAGGAGCACCACTCAGTTCTTCTAAGAGCTTCTGTCTGCTCGAATTATTCCGAAATGAGACCTTGTGCTGCTTGCCCTAAGCCAAAGTCTGTCGGACTCCGCTAGTTCCTTGTTATCTATTTTCCTCATTATTTGCTCCGGTGTTTCCCTGGTATAAAAATTTTCATGTGCTAGGAAAAAAGAGAAATTAATTCCCCTCTCTCCTAGAGACAGCCTGAGAGAGAGGCCATTTAGCCGGGATGTTAACGACCGAAACTGGGGGAAAAAAAAAGGAAGAAACATCAATCCGTCCTCAAACTATCAGAAATGTAGACAAATGGCAAATTAAGAAAACTCTGAGGAGCTGAGAGAAACCTCCCAGCTCTGCCTAAAATACAAAGTTTGGGGATTTTCTTTATTTTAATCAAGACATCTGAAAAAATATGGGATTTTCTCCCCCATGGCTGTCGTTGCCATTAATAAGAGACCCTGGTTGCCCTGAGAAGCTGTGGCTGCCCCATCCTTGGAGGGGTTCAAGGCCAGGTTGGAGGGGGCTTTGAGGAACCTGGGCTGGTGGGAGGGCATTGGAATGAGATGGTCTTTAAGGTCTTTTCCAACCCAAACAATTCCATGATTCTATAAACACAGAGGCAGCAATATCTTAGCACCACCCAACGCATAAAGATGGCGCAGGGCTCTACGGATCACGATGATCCTGGAAGCTCCAAGAGCAGCCAACCTTGGGCAAACCCGTTAGATAAACCAACACACCGGGAACAGGTCCACGCTACAGAGGTGGGGCACAAACTCTGGTCCCCCCAAAAAAGGTAGGGAAAAACCCACGGGGAACTCCAGGTGATGTGGTCTTCCCTTGCTGATGGTTTTTCTGGCTGTTCTTTCCCTTCTCAGCTCCATCAAGGATCAATACCTACTACTGCAGCAGAGAGCGAGGACACGGCTTCGGTTCATAATCCTGGGTTTAGAGGTTTTGGGGATTTAGTTTGTCTCTTTTGGCATCAAATCACAAAGACAGAAAGAACTCTAATCCCCCCAAAATTCCACTGCAATAAAACCCAGAGCTACGATAAAGCACTCCTAGAAGTGAGGATGAACTCATCAAGTTTCAAACGCTGTTGGAACACGGACACTTCCCCAGGACTGATCCCAGGTTTCCTGATTTCTGTAGCGCTTAGACCATCTCAGAAGTCTGAGATGCTCAGTCACCTCTTGGAGAGAAACCAGGCAAAACATTTGTCTAGAAAATCCAAACATAAAATCTTCTTTTAATTAGAGGTTAAACCTCAGCGTGTAGAACTAGAAGGGAAGGAGAATTTTCAGTGATACCTTTTTCAAACCATCCTTTTGGAGCTCAGATCTTGATACCACAACTAGAGCGGAGAACCATCGATTTAGCCGATGAGTGGATTGGGAGGGAGAGCAAGATGCTCCCTTGGCACTGAATTTAAGGAATGTGTGACAGATCCCAAAAACTGAGCTCTGGCCAACGGGGCAGCTGACAACAGGCACGGAAGTATTTGAGCAACCTAAATTTGAGTAGGTCAATTCAGCAACTAGTCCCACCAGATCGTTTTTCCAATCAAAGGAATGAGAGGAGCTCTTCCAGAGGTGCTCCAAGATGGAAAGTACTTCTCTCTCTCTGTTGACTGTGTAGAAGACCTTCCTATGGTGTCACCTCCTCACCTTTGCATGCAACTGCTTCTAAAGGTCTCCAAGCTTTTCCATGTGAAGAAGAACTTGGAAGCTTGTAGAAATAACAGGATGGGAAGTAGGATAAATCAACCTAGCTGCTCCAGGAGGAGTGACTGCTCTTCCAAAGAACCAAAGGACATGACCAGACAAGAGAAAAAGGTGGTGTAGAAGGATCTAGAGAACTTACCTGCCAGCACTCTGACTTCGGCATCGTTCCCGGTTCTCGAACTGGCTGGATTTTTTGCCAGACACCTGTAGATCCCGCTGTCCCCGTGCTGAACCCTGCTGATCTGTAGAGCTCCGGAGGGCAGGACGGCCACCCGGGGGTCACCGGGGTTGGGGGACAAGTCCTCCTGGTTTCGCTGCCAGTGGACCACGGGCATGGGCTCCCCGACAACTTCACACTTCAGCAGGATCGTGTCTCCGGCAAAAGCCGTCACAGAGTCTGTCTGGGAAAGAAACCTCAATGGTCCTGCAAAAACAAGCAAAAAAAAGAAAAAAAAAAAGCAATTATATAGTTGCTGAAAAAGGAATTTGTAGAATTTGGACACTGTTTCCATGCTGATTTGGAATTTGTTAACAATCCGGAGTAAATAAGTAAATAAATAAATGGAAGCACGAGGACCACGTCCTTCCTGAGATACAGGAGAAACACCTGATCAGGACAGGCCATGGGCTGCAAAATTCAAAGTACAAGTGAAAGATGATGTCCAGATTCCAGACTTTAGCAGAGGAGAGGAAAAGGAAAGGAAAAAATCAGCCCTCTTTTCAGGAGAACATGAGAAGGACAAATCAAGAAGACAGGCTGAAGCAACACCTCGGATCAGGGATGTCCTTGAGATGGTGCGGACGTATTTTGGGGACCTCCTCTGGCTCTAGTCTTGGCCAGTCCCCTAGAAATGACCCCACCAGCCCCAACGCTCACCTTACCAGTAAATACCATCACTGAGATGGGTGTGCAAACATTCACCAAGTGGAAAACTTACAAGACAACACCAAAAGCCACCAAAAAGTACGTAGGAACCAAGCTCCTTTCACATTACATCAGCCAGGCTTTCAAGAAGGACCTCTCAGTAGAGCCTACTAATGAGCTGAAGAAGTCAAGACTCTAAAATGCCACCCAAATATTCAACATATTGAGGAATGATCATGTATTGGAAAAGACACTTGAGTGTGTGACACCTTTTGGGGTGATTTTGGTCCCCCATCACCTCTTGTCTCAATTCTCCTCCAACACCTTGCTCCAGGAACATCTCCAAGGATGAGGTCTCTCCCGACCCACGAGCTGAAGCAGGGAAACTCTTTAGCAGGACAAACTGCCTCAGCGAAGGTTTCTTAAAGGCATTTCCACCCGTGAAAAGAGCCGATGTCGTGTGGGATGATGGAGTATCCCTACGAGTGAAGAAAAGGCAGTCGTTCCCGACTCCCTCCACCAGTTCCCCATCCCTCCTTCCATGAGGATGCTACTTTCCAGCCGAGCTACTGGCACGGGCGCTCGAGTAACAGCTTTTTCGCCCCCAGCAAAGCTGGTGCAAGCTAGAAAATAGAAGCTTTCAACACTTCAATTAAAAAAAAAAATTAAATATATAATTGAAGATAAACATGGTGCGAACAGTGATGGAAAGCTGTTGAAAACTGCAGACTTTTCCAGGAGGAAAGAGAACAAAATCTGGCATTTTACTGTAAAAAAAAAAAACAGGACTAAAACAATTGCCATGAAGGGATTTTGCTTTTCTTCCTCGGAAATCCATGTAATAATCCCAACAGCTTCCTCCTTAGGCAAGGAAAATAGTGATGAGTATTAGTTCTAGCGCAGACTGAGCATTAGCACAGTACCCAGCTGGAGCACTGGGACCAGTTTAGGGGTCCCCAGTTCAAGAAGGACAGGGAAGTGCTGGAGAGGGGACAGCAGAGGGATTACAAAGATGATGAGGGGCCTAGAGGACCTATCTTAGGAGGAAAGGCTGAGGGACTTCTTGGGTCTTTTGAGTCTGGAGAAGAGCTGGTGGAGTCTCCATCTCTGGAGACATTCCAACCCCACCTGGACACGTTCCTCTGGGACCTGCTCTGGGTGGCCCTGCTTTGGGAAGGGGTTGGACTAGATGGTCTCCAGAGGTCCCTTCCAACCCCATATCATCCTGTGATTCCATCACCTAATCCTAATATGGATTCATGGCACGACTTCTTACTCCTCTCGACATCTCCCTGCCCCATCTCTCTTCCTGTAGATATCCCAATCCTTTTCTCTTTGAAACATTAATAAAAAAAAAAAAAAAAGCCATAAAATCTATACAAAGCAGATCAGGATGTAGCAAAACCCCTTTTGCTGTGCTCCCAAGAAAAGTCGTTATCCCCCTTTTTTTTTTGGAAGACCCAAAAAAGTCTTTTTTGCAAGACCCCCCCCCCCTCCCCTAGATTAAACCCAAAACCTCGTTAGGAAACTTAATTGGAAGCCCTCCCCAACTCCGCTTTCCCACGCAGCCTATCAGGATCCCCATCTCTCCTTACAGAAGACCCAATTATTAAGCAATTAAAGTTCACTTAATAAAAAAAAAAAAAAAACAGCTTATCATTTGGGGGACAGACCTCAGGGTCCTCAACGCGTTTAATTATTAAATATTCAGCAATTTAGCAGCGCTCGGTACAATCCCCCGGAGAAAAAAAGCTTTAAATGCTTTGTTTGTTTCAAATTAAAGGCTGCAAGGTTACTTAACACCCAGACAAAACCTTTTTCTTAGTTATTTAATTTTTTTTTTTTTTCCTCCCCCACTTTCAATTCGCGTAATAGCTGAAGGGCAAAAAACCAAGGTAATGAAAAAGAACGATTTCCTTTGGAAAATAGGAAAGGCAGCGGGCACGGGTGAGTGAATCTGGGAATGTAAATATTTTACAAACTGCTGTTTAATTCTCTCTTCCATGGGCTGGTTCCCCCCCAAAAAATGCTCTACTTTAGTTACTCTATATATTCTTTTTTTCCTTCGTTAAGCTCCCATTTCCAATTCTGGAAAGATTAGCGGCGAGAGCATCGGAACGAGACCGAAAGGTTCCACCAAATCATCCAAGAAGAGACGTGGAGCTCAGGTTCCTTCCCAAAAAGAGGAGATAAAAATCCTCTTCCCCTTCTTGTTGCAAACCCCATCTTAAGGGAGAGGAAAAAAAACACTTCCCAGGAGCTGGGGGCTCAGATTTTGGATTCGGAAGAAATTAATTGGAGGAATAAAATGAGTTACCACCAGGCATTTAGGAATATTTTATAAAGTAGTGGTACCGCACGGTACCAGGCAGCCAGAAGGATTTTAATGTTACAATAAAATGAATATTAATAAGAGATTTTATGCCTTTGCATTTTTTTTTTAAATATATGAAACGTGGGCAGTTAAGATTTATAGAGATGGAATTAAACCCATTCTCCACGGAGGGCACCTCGGTGGGAAGTGAAGGTGAGGAAGGTGCCTCCTCGTCCGAGAAGCCAAGGATGGAAACCTGCCCGGTGTTTCGGGAGCAGATGAGGCCAGAAGATGACACATCAAGTAATTATAGGTCTATTACCTATTTCCAACAGGGGAGAAGTTCAACTGCTCCTCAAACTTCTATCTGATATTGGAAATACGGGAGATCGTGGATGATCTCTTTCTCAGCATTCAATTTTCATCAAATTAACAAGTCCAAGATAAAATATATATATATATAATGTTAATGTCTGAGCATTTGTCCTTTATGCCTGAATTAGACCAACCATCTCCCAAGGCTTCTATCTACTCAGTCCATGGAGTAGGACTTCCCTCCAGACCAGCAGAGAAGAATCCACTCTTGCCTTCACCTCATGGAGAACCCATGGAGATTACCTACATTAGGTGACTCCATGTTAAATTGGATCGATATCCAGATGGGATTAATCCATTAGGAGCTCACGACCACTACAAACAAGGCAGGATCTCTCTTTTTCTTAAATTATTTCTAAATACAAACCACAATCAGCATTCTGACTACATCCCATCAAACTTCAACCCAGAGTTTCCCAGATCACTTATGTATCAAAGAATCATAGAAAGGGTTGGGTTGGAAGGAACCTTCAAGACCATCCAGTTCCAACCCCCTTCCATGAGCAGGGACACCTCCCACCACCCCAGGTTGCTCCAAGCCCCATCCAACCTGGCCTTCAAGCCCTCCAGGGATGGGGCAGCCACAGCTTCTGGGGGCAACCTGGACCAGGTTCTCACCACCCTCACACCAAAGAAGTTCTTCTCCACATCTCACATTAATTAAAACCCTTCCTCCTCATCCTATCACCACATGCCCTTGTAAAAAGTCCTTCTCCAGCTTCCCTGTAGGCCTCCATCAGATCCTGGAAGGCTGCCATCGCGCAATCAACTGTATCCTAAATGAATCCATCAAAAAAGAATATATTGAAAAACAACGGGAGGGAAAAAAAAAAAAAAAAGAAAGCAATAAAGCAGAAATAAACTTTTCCAGCTCTAATTTGCTATATTCTGGTTATTTCTGTAGAAGCCCAACTGCAACCCTGCCGCGGCAGCACCGAAACGCAGGCGTCTCTGCCGCTGAGCATCCAGAAGGATCATCCAAAAGGAGAACAAGCAAGATTTTCCACCTCCAAGTTTGATTTAAGAAGTTCACACTTCCACGAGGATGATTCCGGCTCTACGGCCCCGTCTGCGGGAGATCAGGAGATCGGCGTGGGCTTGGCATTCCAACTGGGGACCGAAATCCGAGGAATTACTTACGGACCACGGCGATGGGTGAGTCCAAATATCTCCAGATTATCCAAAGTACAACTACATATGTAGTTATGTACACAATTATCTTAATTAATTCTTATTCTTATGGAAACAAGAGATAATATCGTTTCAATTTCATAGATGAGAAAATGAGGTTAAAATCTTGAAAGGCAGATGATCTCCAGGTGGTCCCTTCCAAGCCCGTATCCTACTGGGATTC
>JAOQGL010000019.1:1589611-1602200 GCA_027564165.1 Gallinago nigripennis
CTGAAGGCAACGTGACACACAATATACAAAAAAAAATCTCCATTTCGTTGAGTTCCAGCATTCAAAATTCATCTTTTCTGTGCCGCCCAGTCGCTCTCAAATGAACGTTCTCTACCAAAGCCCAGCTCAACCTTGAATTAGGTTGAAGAAACCTAATTCATTTGGGTTGAACATTTGGGCTTTGGGTTGGGTTTTTTGTTTTTTTTTTTTTTTTAATTTTTTTTTAAAAAAGCACTTAAATACTCCTCTTATTCCAATTTGCACCATCAGAAAAACCCAACAGCCTCAAACTGTGATAGGTTTCACCGAGATCAGACGGCCACGGTTCTTTTTGAAATTAAAATGCAATTTGGCTTTTAACTTTTCATTTCTTCTTTTGCTCGGGCAACCCAGGATGGTTTTGGGGATGTGTTATTTCTTTCCGGAGTGAACGGCGCGTTGGGAAGAACAGAGAGGTTCTCCACAAGATGAGGAGATGACACCAAAGAAGTTCTTCCCCACATCTCAGCTCCACCTATCCTCCCATCCCTCCTCCTCCTATGGCTCCCATCCCTGATCCCAACTTTCCTGGAGCCCCTTGAGGGACTGGAAGGGGCTCTAAGATCTCCCTGAAGCCTTCTCTTCTGTTTTCTAATTTCTATTTCCACAAGTTTTTGTTCTGCTGTGTGCATTCATTCCTCAACTTTTTATTTTTCAGTCTGATGGACCGCTCCGTTGCTCCTCTACCATCAGAGGACCACGGCTGAAACCTTCTCCCCGTCGGGGTTGGTGGAACCATCTCTTCCCAACCCCACTTATGGACTTACTGGTCACCAAACACCAAGGGGGCCACAAATCACTTCCCAACCACGACGTTCAGGGGGGAGTTTTGAGCGATACAAAGCATTAGTGGCCATGGCAACCGTAACGCAACGATCTTTGGGCTATTTTATTCCGGCCTCGATCAATATTTCTGCCTTAGGAGGAAAAACTGGGGCAGTCCCCCATCAGCCTTAGAAGATGCATCTAAGAGGGGAACGTTATGATTTATTATCTATTTTTATTATTTTTTTTATTTTCATACTAAGGAAGATTAGAAACAGTCGTTACGTAACGGGATGAGCCTTTAGTCGCTAATGGAAAAAAAAAAAAAATAAAAAAATTCAAATTAAAAAAATAAATCCCATCAAACTCTTCAACGTGCACCTCCGTTAAAACCCGGAGCCAAGCAAAGGTTGGGATAAGCCCTTGTTCGTGTGGGGAGTTTGGAAAATTACACAGCGCCCCGGGATTATTACGGATCTCGTCAAAACTACTCCAGGGGCAGAAGGGGAGGATTAATGGCAGGGAATTGACTTTTTCTGACTGATTTTAATGAAAAGTCAGATGTCGGAGACAACCTTGTAATAATGCTCCCAGCTTCTCCCCGCAGCCTGGAGCTGTTTTCCATATTTATTTAATTTTTTTTTTCCCCTTTCCCTGCCTGTTTCTAAGCTGATATCGGCACTTTGATGGGCCTTTTTACCGCGGGAACCGGTTGGGCTGCACGACGTAAATCCCCCCGCGTTGGGCTGATCCAAGTGTCAGGCTGGCACATCCCACTGACAATAAATTAAAAAAAAAATAATAATAAAAAAAAATAATAAAAAAAAGCAAGCAGTGGTTTCCCCTCGATCTCTAATATATATAGGACGTGGAAATGCTTCGCTATAAAATTACTCATCTTAAAGGCTGTAATAACCAGGGGTGGCTGCTATAGATAGCCTGTTATTAGAAATGATTAGAAAAGTTAGAAAAATTATTAGAAAAAGTAGAAAAATTAAAATTCAGATAAGGAAGGGCTTGTTATTACTTTTCCAGACCCACAAAGCAGAGTGGTTTCCCCCAGCAGCGCGAATCCCCCTGTTTTACATGGGGACTCCGCTCCTCCTCCTCCTCTTCCTCCTCCTCCACCATCTTCTCCACCTCCAAGGATATTTAGACTGTCATCTCACCCAGGAGAGAAACGTCTCAATGGGGATAAGTGGAATGGAATCCCACCTTCCCTGCTCCCTTTTATCCTTTAATTGCTACTTTGTCTACCCTATACGTGTTTACGTATAGATACGCGCCTGTCCCTAAAGCTTTGTGATGAGTTGCTGTGGGTTTTGGTGTTTTTGGGGGTCACAATACCCTGGGGAGGCCCCAGCTGGAGCACTGGGACCAGTTGTGGGCTCCCCAGTTCCAGAAGGACAGGAAGGTGCTGGAGAGGGGACAGCAGAGGGCTACAAAGATCATGAGGGGCCTGGAGCATCTCTCTGCTGAGGAAAGGTTGAAGGACTTGGGTCTCTTTGGTCTGGAGAAGACTGAGGGGGGATCTCAACACCCATAAATCCTTCAAGGGTGGGTGTCAGGAGGATGGGGCCAGGCTTTTTTCAGTGGTGCCCAGGGACAGGACAAGAGGCAACAGGCCCAAACTTGACCATAAGAAGCTCCATCTCAACATGAGGAGGAACTTCCTTCCTTTGAGGGCATCAGAGCCCTGGAAGAGGCTGCCCAGAGAGGTGGTGGAGTCTCCTTCTCCGGAGACATTCCAACCCCACCTTGATGGTTTCCTGTGGGACCTGCTCTGGTTGGCCCTGCTTTGGCAGAGGGTTGGCCTAGATGATCTCCAGAGCTTCCTTCCAACCCCGTATCATTCCGTCATTCCTTTTTCCCTGGTGTGGAGTTTTTTTTTTCCTCACAGCAAAGTATCACACAATTTTGGGAAGCCGGCATCGGGTCGCTAACGAAGCCTCGCGTCCTCCTCGCGGGGTTCAGCAGGAGATCATCCAGCAACACGGGTAGAAGAGCTTTTATTCAAATTCAGGTGGATGCTATCACAGACAGCATTAAGGAAAAAAAAAAAGGCTCCTTCTCTTTGAGGATAACTATCCTCATTTTTTATTATTTTTATTTTTTCCTTTAAATAAGTGCATTGAAGGGCACAGACAGCAAGTACAGATGCTCCAGGCTTTATTTTGTTGTCGAGGTGATTTGGGAGCCAGCACCGGGGCTGCCCCGCAGGCTTTGCCACCATCAGGATTCCTTCATCCCTCCTAACAAATTCACTTTCCCTTCTCATTACCGGCACCGTAACGAGCTGGGATTTTCCCCACAAGGAACCTCGGAGCACGCCACGAGGAGCCAGCCATGAGGTGACACATTGGGGATGCTCAGCTCCACATTGCCTGGGGTCTGGAAGGGAAGAGTAATCTCTGGTGATGCTCTGCCCGGTGTCACAGTGGGATGAGAAACCCGGAATCATGGAATTGTCCAGGTTGGAAGGGACCTTTCAGATCATCGAGTCCAACCAGCAACCCAACAGAGCCAAACTATGTTCCTCATCACCACGTCTGCCCAACTTTTAACTATCTCCAGGGATGGTGACTCCACCACTTCCATGGGCAGCCTCTTCCAAGGCTTGATATGGAACCAGCTGTGAACTTCAAAGATAGTTGGGATTTGGAGGACACATCGTGGTAGTGATTTCTGCCTCTCCCGTGCTCCCAGCCTCCCAAAAACCCGTGTTCCTGCGACTCTGGCAGACAAGACACGGCAAAACAAAGCTCCAAACCCTCACACCCTCTGAGATAGACTTGCTAAAATTAATTTTACATCTCATTGCCTACCACACCACTACATTTTGGACTCATTTATCTCGGCGGTGCCAAATTACCCAGCACTTCATAAAAATTGTGAACTTCTTTTAATAAAACAAACCACTAACCATGTTGAGAAGTAGTTGCGCACTCCAAGCCATCGCTGGAGAAAGACATACCCGAAGCTTTGAAGGTCTTGCACTGGATTTCCCACTTGGAAATATCCTCACTTTGAAAATATCCTATTATTTGTACTACACAGTGACTTGAGTTTTAACCCTGAACCAGAAACATCAGCACTAGGTGCCAATGCCAAAGGTTCATCCAAATACAAGGTGAGATGGTGGACCCAAGAGGAGACTAAGCATTGGTGACGGATTTACCACCCAAAAGAGCTCTATGCTCTCACAACGTGCCTAAAAGTGGTAACTCAGGAGCTTTTGCATCTCCTGGGTCAAGCAGGAGCTAGGAGAAGTCAACTTGTATTCCCTCCTCCTTCTCCATCACCTGTTCTACCACCCCCAACATCAGAGCACCATTACGTGGTCAAGTCCGTGCCCATCCCAACCCACCCAGCAAACTCCGGGTCTCTTGTCACTTCATGATGACAACATCAAGTCACAAATTAAACCCTCCTTCTCAAGGACTTCAATCACTCCACCACCTCCTCCGTAGTCCTACACACCATCACCTCACTACTATTTTCCATGGGGGGTAACAGAAAGGACTTTCTCTTTGCTTCACCTTCTTAAAGTACGTAGAAAGGACTGTTTTCTGGGTAGCCTAAAAGGAAGGAAAGATCCCTTACGAACAATTCCTTCTGTTCCTTTAAAGTCTCCTTTGTCCTACCCCAAGAATTTTTTTAGATTTCTAAACAACGAAGCAGAAGCATTTCATAGAATCATATGGGGTTGGAAAGGACCTCTGGAGATCATCTAGGCCAACCCGTCCACCAGAGAGGGTCTACCCAGAGCAGGTCCCACAGGAACGTGTCCAGGTGGGGTTGGAATGTCTCCAGAGAAGGAGACTCCACCACCTCTCTGGGCAGCCTCTGCCAGGGCTCTACCACTCTCACAGGAAAGAAGTTCCTCCTCATGTTGAGATGGACCTTCTTATGGTCAAGTTTGTGCCCATTTCTTCTTGTCCTGTCCCTGGGCACCACTGAGAAAAGACCAGCCCCATCCTGCTGACACCATCCCTTGAAGTATTTGTAAGCATTGATCAGATCCCCCCTAAGTCTTCTCTTCAAGACTCAAAAGACCCAAGTCCCTCAGCCTCTCCTCATCAGAGAGATGCTCCAGACCCCTCATCATCTTTGTGGCCCTTTGTTGTCCCCTCTCCAGCAGTTCCCTCTCCTTCTGGAACTGGGAGAAATCCATCATTTCTCACCATCTACCTTTTTCTGACCTCTTGTTATTGTCCTCCTGATCTTCATGGTTGTTACTCCCTGGTTTTAATCACGATAAAATCAAACCCCGTTGAAAGGAGAGCTGTGAACGTTGGACGACCGGGCTATGAAATGCTCAGTCCTGCCCCAAATCCTCTTTTTTTGCCTAAAATTTCTTTGCTGTAATGTTTTCTTCCATAAACATAGCCCATCCCGCAGCGAGAAGAAAAATTTCTTGTTTGAAAAGGACTTAAAAGAACAAAGTCCTGTGCTGAATCCCATTCCAGAAGCCGCATCTAATAAATAATAAAGGATGAAGACGTGTTAAAACGTTCAAAGCCCAGGCTACAAATTCAGAGGATTAAAGGAAACATTTCAGAGATGGAAAAAAAACCCCATGAAAATAATACAGAAGAAAAAATCGGGCCAAATTCCTGGTCGTTTCCAGTTGCATCGAAACCATCTCCTTAATCTCAGAAACTAGCTGAGGATGCGTCCACTACTGGTTTTCATGAAATGAAAGAAAAATTATGTTTGATCCCTCCATAAGATGTCAATGAAAAAAAAAAAAATAAAAATAAAATCTACACCCACCAAGCAAATCCAGCTACTTGAAAGAACTTGAAGGAGATCTTCATTTTCTTCTCTTTTCTCTCAGAATCAATTATTTCTTGTCTTAACCAACGGCGGAAAAAGCTGAACCAAGCAGACATCTAATTCCGAAGCCAGACAAAGCATAAAATAAGCATTCCAAAGGATTTCATGTTTTAAAGCCAATTTCAGAGCTTTTGGCTGTCGAGGCAACGATCGCTCAAGTGTCCGAGGAGAAGCTGCGGGAGGCGGCGCGTGCCCCGTGCAACCAGGTAATCCTATAATTGGGAGTTTGGATCCCAGAGAGCTGCCAAATTCCCTGTCTGACTGCATTTTCCTGGAAAAATCCGATATGTTTTACATTTTTTTAGCTTCTCAATATCAAAACATGTGATAAGACAGCAAAATTAATTAATTTATGAGCTCTATGTGCACGCTATCTGGATAAAGCACGGCAAAAGAAAGAATTAAGCAAATTACTTACGTCCCTGTTCTGCCCCCCCAAAAAAATAGCCAAAATATTTCTGTCTTCCCCAATTCAGTTCCAAAATCCGGGTCAAATCTGTCAGACAATTCCATAGAATCATAGAATGGTTTGGGTTGGAAGGGACCCTCAAGACCATCCAGTTCCAACACCCTACCATGGGCAGGGACACCTTCCACCAGACCAGGTTGCTCCAAGCCTCGTCCAACCTGGCCTTGAACCCCTCCAGGGATGGGGCAACCTGGACCAGGGTCTCACCACCCTCACCCCAAAGAAGTTCTTCCCCAGATTTCATCTCCATCTCCCCTCTTTCAGTGTCAAACCCTTCGCCCTCATCCTATGGTTCCCCTCCCTGATCCAGAGTCTCTCCCCATCTCTCCTGGAACCTCCTGAGGGACTGGAAGGGGCTTGAAGGTCTCCCTGGAGCCTTCTCTTCTCCAGGTTGAACCTGGAGATGTGTGGAACCAACTGAGATGGAACCAACTGAGATGGAACCAACTGAGATGGAACCAACTCTCTCAGCCTGTCCTCACACCAGAGGGGTTCTATCCCTTGGATCATCTCCATGGCTTTCTCCAGCCCCTGTCCAACAGGTCCATGTCCTTCTTGTGCTTCATTCCTTCAACGCAAGTCTTTTTTTTCTCTGCTTGAGGAGCAGATCCTAAACCTCAATGACTCATTGGCCAGCCCCGAAGCAGGAGATGTTCCCTCCATCCACCTCGACATCTAAACCCACGCTCCGTGTACCAGAAACGTGTCCGAGTTGGCTTTAAATGAGGTAAAGAGGGAAATAAATTGAGAAAACCAAACCTGGCTGGAAACCAGAAGATCTCCCATTGAATTTTTCATTTCATTCCTTACTCCGTACCCCGAGGCGTGATTCTCTCCCTTGATTTTTCTTCTTTAAGATCTGACCAGGACCCCCTAAGTCACTCGTAACAAAAAATTAGACTCCAAAAAATTAGGTTTTTCAACTTTTAGGCAAGATCTCAAGCTCCGAGGAGGAGATGCAACGTCCCTTTTTCCAATTCCTACTTAATTTAGCTTTAACCGAACGCGTTATTTTTCCAAAAAAGTCATTTCTGACTCGAGATGCGGGAAGCCAGGCGCAAGCGAGCTTTTTGGGCTGAATTAGAAAAACCAGGAAAATAAGAGTTTATAATGGGAAATGCTGACAGACTCTCAGCCAAGGCTACACCAGAATAAAAACCAACGCAATCGCTCATCTCCTCCTTTTACCCCATTTTATTGCCGGAGAAAAAAAAAAAATTAAGCAACTTAACGACTCGCTCGCCATTAAATTGCTTTTCCTTCCCCGGATTCTTCTGGCGCGCGCCCTTTGTGATCCCACTTACTTGTAAACGTCCTCATTTTCGTCTCTGTGTTAAAACACATGTGTTTAGCCCCTTAAATTAGGAGATTTTTAATATTTTATTTTTTTTCCCCTCTCTCTGTAGTGTTTAACTTCCTATCTGGCCACTTTATTCTGAATCTTATTCAAATCAAAGCAGGCCTATTATGCAAGGCATAAAAGTTCAATTTGAGTAAAATCTGGGCAGGATTTTCTTTTTTTTTGCATGAAAACAACAGCATAATAAATGCTAATCATTATAATCTTTTCAAAGTGAAAGCTTTTCAAGAGTAGTTTTGCATTTACGAATATAAAACACGCTTCCAATTTACATGCTAAAGGTTCGCCTAGAATCCGAGATTAGAGATGGGAAAAAAAAAAAAAAAAAGACCTAGATGTCATCCCTTCAATCCCCTGTCAGCGCTGGATTCTATCATCTGCTGGTAAATATGGAATAAGAAGGTTTAAAGAATTGTACATTTTAGCCTGGTAAACCCATAATCATCTTCCATCAATCACGGCGCGCGGAGAAATTCGGAAACCTGCCTCACGTCCATCAAGTCCCGAATGAGAGCATCCATCAACTCCTTCCCTTGGTCAAAGGGGGGCACCAATTAGGGTAGAGAAACCTGACCTTTTTTTAATTAAATAGCTTAGATGATGTGTTTTATGGAATTTGAAGATTGATTCTGCTAATTTGAAACCCCTCCGGTGAGGCGGTGGCATCGCAACTGCCCTATTTCTCATTTGCCCAACGAGGGTCATCGAGGACAAACGAGAGGGTCGTAAACAGCTCCCTTCATCTTATTAAAGCATCACTTCCGAAACGCCTACGGATTTCGAGTGAGGGAGGTCAAGAAACCATTAGAAAGGTTAAACTGGAAACAAGAGATGGTCACGAGACCGGTCCGAGGGAGAAAATTAAATTAACCTAAAGAAATCCCGAAAGGTGACTACGTCTTCGTTGCTTTTATTAGGGAAAAGAGGAAAAAGCAAGAAATAGGGGAAGACCTCACACCGACTCCCACCTCCATCGTCACGTTTCTCCCACGATTCATGTTCGCTTCTCACGTCAGCCTTAAGCAAATAAATCCTGGGGGAGAGATGCTGTAAAAAAAATAAAATATATCTGCTGCGTTGGTATTCATCCTGAAATGCAGCGTGTGCTCATCCGAAAACCGGGATCAGACGGATACCGCAGGCAAAACAGCACTTCCACATCTAAAAAAATACGCTTACTCAGAACTTGGTCAGCTAAATGAGAAAGGGAAGGAGCCAAAAATAATTCTGCAGGACCCACTTAAGCAAATGAGATGGTGGAGACGACTCAGCAGCCACCTCTGAAAATGTACGTTAGCGCCGAAAACGATACCGTTGAGTACATCCCAAAGGTTTTCTCCTCCGGCTGACCCAGGCTCCCTGAACGTTTTGGAATTTTATGCTCCTTGAGACAACCAAAATCCCCAGCACTGAGTTTTCCAGGCACGTGAGGAAACATCTGCCAACTCCAAGGTGTTCTATGGTCATTTCCATTAAAAAGGGGTCAAAACGAGCCCCATCGTAAGCTCATCATTTTGGACTGTGTTGGAGTTTCCCAAGATGGATCCAAAGATTCTCCTGGAGAACGGGTGCAACGGGGGTCGCACCCCGCCATCAAAATGGGTCTCAAACTCAAATCTCCCCTTTCGTTCGCACGAACGTTGATGACTTCTTCCTCTAACGAAGCTCTACCAAGACCGATGGTTCCACCGATGGCCAAGCGTGGGCTGGTTTACCTACGGAAGAAGTTTCCACCTCCAGAGCCCAGTAAGGGAAGGAGCTGAGATGGCAGGAACGTTCCTCCTCGGCGGATATTGGCATTCAAGGCGTTGGGCTCCTACAAATCTCCTTCTTTGGCACTTCATTCTCCCCGTTGACCGTAAATGACGCTTAGGATCCAATTTGTCATTCTAAATGCCTTTCCGAGAGCCGGGTCCCTATCGTTCCGGACACGGAGGGTGAGCAATTTCAGGTGAGGTTCATTGTCAACTCCGGGTATTATAGTCAACTACCCCAACTGAGGTGACACCCGCTTGGAAATCAAAATATCAAATTATACTCAACTGCTCATGGTTAAGAAAATAACACATTGCAGCAAGCGTAGCCAAAGGGTTGGTTTTTTTTTTCCAAGGAAATAAGATTATAGAAGAACAGAGAGCTGTAAGACAAATACAGCTATAAAATGATCTTTTTTTTTTTTCTTTTCAGCTTTTCTCAAGAAAAAGTGCTGATTCGTTGTTCTATATTAGATATACATGTAAGATGTCTGGTTTTCCTGCTCTGTTCTGCCCTGGGGAGGTCCCATGTGGAGCACTGGGACCAGTTGTGGGCTCCCCAGTTCAAGAAGGACAGGGAACTGCTGGAGAGGGGACAGCAGAGGGCTACAAAGATGATCAAGGGACTGGAGCATCTCTCTGCTGAGGAAAGGCTGAGGGACTTGGGTCTGGAGAAGAGAAGGCTGAGGGGGGATCCGATCAACACCCATAAATCCTTCAAAGGTGGGTGTCAGGAGGATGGGGCCAGAAGAAGTTCCATCTCAACATGAGGAGGATCTTCTTTGCTGTGAGGGTGGCAGAGCTCTGGCAGAGGCTGCCCAGAGAAGTGGTGGAGTCTCCTTCTCTGGAGACATTCCAACCCCACCTGGAGACGGTCCTGTGGGACCTTCTCTGGCAGGGGGTTGGACTAGATGATCTCCAGAGGTCCCTTCCAACCCCATAGCATTCCATGATTCTGAGATTGTGTGATTTTAACCCTCATAGGTAATAATTGCACTCCACATTGCCTGGAAGAACAACTTGAAGACCCTCCTCACGACGTACATCGTTAAAATACATGCAAATATGTATTTTACTTTCCTACCGCTAATGACACCCACTAATCACAACGCTGTTGGATAAATGAGTATCATCTGGAATACCCAGTAAGTAACCACCAAAAGATTGGGGAAGATGATGGATTTGACAGTTTAATTAAGTTTCTTTAGTCCAGAAAAAGTAAAAGTGGAGACGAGGAGACTGAGCAAGAGGTTCAACAGATTTTTAACGCGAGTTAGATTGTAATTAAAGAAATTGGGATCCTTCTGTTCTTTATGGTCACAGGTAGGAGGATGAGATCGGATGCTTTAATATAATTGTAGGTTGTATCAAGAGGAAAAAGAGAAATAAATGTCTCCTTCCCACCGAGCTGAGAAATGAGAGGCTGAGGAGGGACACAAGGGATGGAGCCACCAGACCCCAAGGAACCGCAGAGGCCAAAATGGCCATAACTTTGGGCTGAAATTGCCTCCACGGTCAGAGAGCAACCTAGCAAGGGCAATAAATTCAAATGTCAGCATCCTAAAAAGAGCAAGCCTTCGTTTTTCCTTTATTGCTTTTTTAAAAAATAATTTATTCTTCGCTTCTTTGCCCCAGGCTCATAGAGGAGGAGGTCTTTGACATCTGCAAATTCAGGTATGAGCATTGTGACTTCTAGAGAATGAAGAAAAGAGCAGAAAGACTTGTTAAACCGTAATTTTTAAATGGAAAAAAAAAAAAAAAAGTAAAATCCTTTTTCTCTAAAAGAATGACAAGTCCAGACCCTTTGGAAATGGAGATTCTCCAATAATTCCAGCACAGTGGATGGAGCTCCATGGACCTGCTCAGACTCAGAGCAGGACAGCCTGCCTGGCCAGGAGCAGAAGACCCATCTGGGGCAGGGGATTGGTCCCAGCAGCAAAAGCAAATGTTCCTAAATGAAAAATACCTTCAACGGGGCCAGGAATTAAGCGCAAGTAGGTCCTTCTTCACTCAAGTGACTCCATCAGTTATCACCTGTTCTATCACAGCAGCCTCAGGAACATAGAGCAACTTGAAAAGTACTTTCATATCAGAAAAAAAACCCCAAAAAATAAAAAAAAAACCCCAAAAGTTAGTTTATAACCCAAAAGAACTTGGAAGTCAAGGACTTGTTTTCAGGTTTAGACCTTACGATAAAGGACAAAATGATGACACCAGGAAAATTGAGGCTTAACATCCAGAAGACCCTTCCTGATGGATCTATTAGGCTGTAGGACACGGTCCCAAGGGATGCTTGGGAACTGTAAAACCAGAGCAGAGATATGACGAGCAAACGCCGCGTAGGAACCATCATCTCCTGAAGGTTAACTGGGCAGACGATCTGCTGGTTGATGGCCACCCCCAGTGCTATGATCTATTACACCCCATTAATTTAATTCGCTGAGACCGCGTGGCCTCGCTAACCAAGGCTGCTCCTCCTTCAATCCAATCTCCTCGAAGGTTCAGGTTAATTAAATCTCTGCCAGGCACTAAAAAAAAAACCAAAAGCAAAAGCTTTTTCCTAAATGAAATTTGCTAATTGAAGCCCCGTTTCTCGGCAGCTTGGGGTTGAGCGTTTCTCAACAGCTACTAGAAGAAATTAAGATGTAGGAGACACAGTGTTTCTGGTGTCGCTCCCTCATCCAAATAAAAGGGGTGTTGTACAGAAATGAGGATCTTAAACGCTAACGAGTAAATATTGGATTAAATGATCTTAAAGGTCCCTTCCAACCTCGTCTATTCTATGATTCTAAGGCACATCCACACCAGGCAATCAGGAGACACCAAGCTCAACGAAGAGGAGAATTGAAGAGCCTCAGTCTTGGAAGACACCACGCATAAAGTAGACTAAAAAGCTTGCTTCGGTCCAAAGATATCTCCTGCTTCCACGAAAAAGTTAGTAGAGATGGATGGTGGGTGAGAGAACAAGGTGGAAGCCATGAGACAAGACCACACAACAGAATGAGAATCGCTTCAGAGCTCTTCAGACTCATAGGTCTTACTGCAAAGGAAGGTGGTAAGGAAGGACAGTGGGGTAAGGACAGCCAAAAAATACGTGAAGTTACAACTTGCAGAAGCAACGGTACTGTAGATGTTCAGCCATCTCCTCAGAGTCACCGTCCCAATAGAGCTCTAAGCCTTGGCCCCACAGAGCTCATGGGGAGGAAGAGAGTCATAGAACGGTTCAGGTTGGAAGGGACCTTCAAGACCATCCAGTTCCAACCCCGGACACCTCCCACCAGACCAGGTTGCTCCAACCTGGCCTTGAACCCCTCCAGGGATGGGGCAGCCACAGCTTCTCGGGGCAACCTGGGCCAGGCTCTC
>JAOQGL010000019.1:1628369-1643076 GCA_027564165.1 Gallinago nigripennis
CTTATTTAATTTAATGATGGTCTAAACCCTTCCGTGGTTGAATAAATTAGAGGAGGTCTTGAAGCACCTAACAACCAAGAACCAGGATCTCCCTCCCCTTCTCATCCAACCCATCCCCAAACCTCTTCTCTTTCTTTATCCAACAATTTCTACATGGTTTTTTTGGGTGTAAAAGCTGGATAATTGGGTTTTGCACCCCGTTAGCTCGCTCGGATGAATCCTGGACGCGCTACAGAACGTTGGCACGTCCTCCGGGCAATCTCCCTCTACCAGCTGGGACAAGATGGGTTTTATTTAATATTTCTCTTTGGTGGCTTCCAGCTCTCCACCCGATTCGAGCTGGCCAAGGGTTCAATTCACACCGTGTCAGGAAAAAAATAAAAAGAAAAAATAAATAAAAATCCAAGCCATCATCTACAAGAGAGGAGGGCAATAGGAGATGGAAATTTGTCAGGGAAGTTGTGAAAAATGGAATTACAAACTTTGAGAGTCAGTTGAAGAGGAGGAGGAAGCCCCGGGCGCCGTTTCCTAACCTTTTCCATCGGTAACGGCTTCTTTGAAATGTAAATTTGGGAATGGGGTGGGACCTCCAGACCCCGGCAGCCGGCGAACAGTATCCCATTGTAGCCAAGGTTGGAAGAGCACAATGGGGACTTTATTCCCTTCCAGCTCCCAGAGAAAAGAGGCTGTGGGGTTCTGCAGCTGAGCCAAAGCCACCAGCCTTCCCCCTGAATACCAATAACCCAGGGGGGGGGTTTCTCCCCCCTCCCAACTTTCCAAAAAGTTGTCCCAAACAACCTCCCTTTGAAAAAAAGCGGAATTTTGTCGGCCGGGAATCACTGCGACTCCACATCCAACCATGTTGGGACAACTGGGGCTGGCATATTTTATTTTTTTTAGGCTAAAATAGCTAAAATGACAACGACGAAGCAGAGCGCAAGCCCGCAACTTCTCAAATTATCTACTTTGGATTTATGCTAATCACACTAATTAATGAAATTAGTCTGTTAGAGCTGCCCACTTTAAACAATACCCCAATTCCACACGTGGGTTTTGTGCATCTGATGGTACAACTCGGGCATTAAAAACCTCCTTTTAGAAAAAAAAGACACATTTTCCTCCCACTAAAAAATCTTCTTTCCCCAGTTGGAAAGCAGAAATCCATGAATTTTGGGGTAACACTGCGCTGTAGGTTCCTTAAAGCTCAGAGATGCTAAATAAGTTGATGAGCACAAGACCTAAAAAATCAACTTAACTCTCATAATCTTGGAAAAGCAGAAAAAATATTTCACACTTGTCAGAACACCACCACAAAAATTAGATTTTAAAAAAAAGTAGGTGGACCCAAGAGCATTCAGCTCCCTGGGGGCAACGGACCAGGATGTCCACGGCACCACCGTTAATCATCTAAAGTTGTTTTGAACTTGATGCCCAAACTAAAAGGTGAAGAATAAATGAGATTTAGAGTGTTAGGGTTTTTTTGAAATCACAGCTCTAACCTGATTTCAGACGCTATCGTCATTTATTTCGCTAAATTATGAGTCCATGGGTATTCCTCATCCTTTCCGCGTCGCGAGAACCACCTCCGAGAAGCGGGAGGAGAAGACATCAGAGTCCTCACAACCATAGCTCAAGTCAGGTTCCTCTGGTTTGGGGTTTTTGTAGAATTAAGGATAAAGAAAGAGCAAATATCAAATACTCCATAGGAGTGCCCTCAAAGAACTTCATCACTTTAAAAGCTCCATGTTTCGTTAATAAATTTAAATTTTTTATATTTTTTTCCTTTTTTTTTTAATGTTCCATGATGGTTTTCTCATAGCCCTTGGAGATTCAGCTCCATTCCTTGCCCACTCTATATAAATAAAAGCATTAAAATACCAACCATCCAAGAATCCTATGGAAAAGGGAAAGCGGGAGACGTGAAATACAAAAACTTGATGATATTATAAAAAAAAAAAAAAAGAACAAATAAATAAAAAACACTTGCTGTGCTAAGTATAAAGGTTAGGCCCAATCATTTTAATTTAAATTACCGGCACTTGTGTAGATAAACACTATTTGGTAATTTCTCTTAAGTACTAAAGGGGTTTTCACTCCCAAATGGCCCATTTCAACCAATTATGTCAATTAGTTAGGAAGAAAAAAAAAATAAAAAGAGATGGAATAGAGGGGCTTTGGTTTCTCGAGGAACAAAGATGGGAAGAACGGGAAAACCATTTCCATTAATAAGTATCCATCAAAATTTGGCGACCGACGGGCAGCGCGACGGAGCGGTTCCAGCCCAGATGGCTCCCAACCCACCCCACCAAAACCAGTCTGAGTGGGAAAGAATTCCCAGTTCTGGAGTAAATAAAAAAAATTAAAATTAAAAAAAATATTAAGTATAAAGAGGAGATTTTATCATTTTTTCTCCCCAATTTGACCATCTCTAATCATTTCCAGTTAGTATTCGGCCCTCGCTTTGAGAAGGGCACTTGCTTCAACGCCAGCAAATATTGTGTATTTTAACTTATTTAGTGATTGGATCAGGAAGAAAAAAAATAAAAATTATTAAGAACAGATGTTTCTCTGCAATTAAGTAGAAGCATCCTCTAAAAGGCCCAGTTCTGTAAGCAAATTTCAGATAAGGCTTCGTTAGAAATACAAACGTTATCACTGTACCAATAAATAAAATTATGCTCTAATTATACTCTATCCTGTCCCAAAATGCTCTATTTTTAATTATATACAATTACCGGCGAAGTGCAGTAAGTTTCTCCAGAACAAGGGTCTCCTGGCCAGATTTTTAAGCTGGTCAAGCTTTTCCTGCAGAAGATGGTGACCATAGCATGGAGACCCAGCTGAGAGAGGACCATGCCTTGGTGGCGTGTTTGTTCTTCAACCCAAGACTATTTTCTTTTCTTTTTTAAGCTTTTTTACACCATGTGGATCTCTGAGCCCATGAAGGTGTCACCACACCTACCCCTGAAGGTCACCTGAGCAAGGCAGAGGCTTGAGATGCTCTGATATAAGTACCAGGATGTTCTTGGACACCAAAAGACACCGCATGGGTTCAACGTAACGGGGACAACATCAACCCAGAGCTACCCAAGGCCACCAAGGGCTGTGCACAGGATCCATGGAGACTGCAACAAGCCTGGGGACAACTTAGCACAGAACTACTGGAAAGAGTCCAGTAGAGGCTACAAAGATGATCAAGGCACTGGAGCATCCATCTGATGAGGAAAGGCTGAGACCTGGGGCTGTTCAGTTTGGAAAGGAGAAGACCGAGAGGAGAACTCGTCAATGCTGAGCAATATCTAAAGGTTGGGTGGCAAGACCATGGGGCCAGACTCTTCTCAGCTGTGCCCGGTGACAGGACAAGGGGTAAAGGGCACAAACTGGAACATCAAAAGTCCCAGGAAATTTTGAAGGTGGTAGAACCCTGGAAGAGGCTGCCCAGAGAGGTGGTAGACTCTCCATCTCTGGAGACATTCCAACCCCACCTGGACACGTTCCTATGGGACCTTCTCTGGGTGGCCCTGCTTTGGCAGGGGATTGGTCTGGATGATCTTCAGAGGTTCCTTCCAACCCCATATCACCTTGTGATTCTGAGACAAAGCAGACAGAGCAGCCCAACCTATGGGATGCCACCTCAAGGTGGCTTGAGGCAGAGAGAAGCCCCACAAAGTCCTGACTTAAGCAACCACAACAGAAGCGACCCAACCAAGGTTCCTCCAAAGAGGAGGCTGCAGGCAAGAGATGGTACAGGACACCAAATGCCAGGGTATATTTTTAATTTTTAATTTCATATATTCCTGAAGCCACTGAACCACGTGTGGAACACGGACACGTCCCATTTGAGACGACACCTTCAAACAAGAGTTGGTTCTGGCTCCCTAAAGCAGAGCTGCTGGCAAGGAGGAAAAAAAAAAGATAAATAATAATGTTCCCCACTCTTCAGAAAAGTGTCATGAAAACTACAGATACTATTTAAAAAGAGATTTTTAAAAAATTAAGCTTATATCATTATACAGCTTACCTATCATCAAAAATTACAGCAATTTCTGCGCAAAGCTTTGGCGCATGTAACAAAACAAGTGTCTGGGTTCTCTGGTTTAATTATTGCATGTTTATAAATTAAAAAAAAAAACCACCAAAACATCAGTTTTCATGCAAGAATAGTGTTTTCCAGATCCTTTTTCAAACACCCACATGAAACAGAAATATATTACGGGAACAGAAAGCTCGATGAGAGTCCGGAATGTCATTCTGCAGTGACTACAAGGTATTTAGTTCCTCATTTTTACATTCCTGCACATACATATTTTTTCCAAAATAATTTTTTGGCAGAGATCCCATCCATTTCAAACCAGATTTGAAACAATCACAGTGTACAACTGATATTTTTTCACTTTTTAATAACTAAATCCAGTGCCGAGGTGCGAGTGCACATTCCAATAAAGCCGATGAGAATTAAATCCGTTCAGCCTTTGCATTTTTTCCTCCTATTTGTTCAAAAACTGAGCTGACTTCCAGGCAAAAAGCTTGATTCAGAGGAAAAAAAAACTTAATTCTTTTGTAAAGTCGGTGAAATTAAAAAGTTACCCGTATCTTATTCAATTTGGATGAGTCTTCTGCTTTTCCTCCTTCCTCTAGTGTTCCCTGGATCGCATTATACTCGTTTCAGCTGTCGGAAAATGCTATAATAAAAAAGGCTAATAAAAAATATTTAAGTTTTGACTTATCCTGTGGGTTTTAAACATTTCTTTTTTAAAATCCCCAACAAGTGACCAGCAGAAGTTGGACAGCCAACTGCAAGTTGGATACTGAAGGAGAACCAACCACTCGATTTTGAAGTGTCCACTTGCTTATTGATAATCCTGTCTGGATCCAAAACTTCCAGGAGCTCCTAAAAAAAAAAAACCAACCCTCTGGGAAGCTGGTTTTCCAGACCAGGAGATTACAACGAGCCCATGTGGCCACCAGCCATGGAGGACCTGGATGGGGTGGTGTTTGATCCCTGCTCCAAAGGATGGATGACCCATCTGTTCCCGCTCCGACTCTGCTGGACCCATGGATGATGTTGGATCCTGCTGGACCAGGATGGCTATTTGTAGCCCCCAGGTGATGAAGTGGCTACTGGAAATCACTGCCTGACTCAGGTGAGCCTTCAGGCCATTTTACAGTGAAACAAGGAACCTTTTTTTCCATTTTAATGGGATGTCAGGAGAAGAAAATGGGTCTAGATGCTGATTTTTTCTTTCTTTCCCTTCCTCAGCTACTACCAGTGAGAAATCCGTGTGGTTTTCCAAGCAAAAAGCTATCATAATGCAATTGCACTTGCAGCAAAGAAACATCATCTGGATTCTCACAAAATTCTGTAGAAACACCTATAGTTATTAAGAAAAAGCTCTGAATAGTAAAAAAAACTTCAGGAAAAAAACAAGGAAAAAAAAATCATTCCGAAGAGTAGCTGTTGAACGTGTCGCATCACATCTGGACCCACAAAAAAAAATATTTATCCTTGTGTTTGTTTGATGATTTAGCTCCAACTGGCTATAAATATGCAGATGCACATGTTCAATGGAGTTCGGGAAGAGGCACGTTTTTCCCACTTCAACAGCTGCAGCTTTAAACCTTCCCCAGTGCCATCCCCGTAATCAAACTGGATCCCACGGGGCGAGGAGACATGGAGTTTTTGGTCTCTCGTGATTTGGGATGAGGACAATCTGTGTTTTACAAGGATTACATTCTAAACTACATCATCTCTTTCCATCATACAATTATTCATCTTGCTCGAAGCAAAAAGCCAAGCCGGAGAGAGAAAGGATGGAGAGCAAGCCCTGAGGAGAAGAACTTGGGGGTCTTGGTGGATGAGAAGTCCAGCTCTGAGGCCACCAACAGCAGAAGGACATGGACCTGTTGGAAAGGGGCCAGAGGAGGCCATAGAGATGATCCATGGATGGAGATCCTCTGCTGGGAGGACAGGCTGAAAGAATTGAGGAGGTTCAGCCTGGAGAAGAGAAGGCTCCAGGGAGACCTTCAAGCCCCTTCCAGTCCCTCAAGGGGCTTCAGGAGAGATGGGGGGGACTCTGGATCGGGGAGGGGAGCCAGAGGATGAGGTGGAAGGGTTTGATATGGAAAGAGGGGAGATGGAGATGGGATCTGGGGAAGAACTTCTTTGGTGTGAGGGTGGTGAGAGCCTGGCCCAGGTTGCCCCGAGAAGCCGTGGCTGCCCCATCCCTGGAGGGGTTCAAGGTCAGCTTGGAGAGGGCTTGGAGCAACCTGGGCTGGTTGGAGGTATCCCTGCCCAGGGATGTACAAAAGCCTGCTTTGGCAAACATCTCAAATCTTACACCCCAAACCATTTCTTTCCAAAACTTCAGATCTATATCTTGTTTATTTTCCACACCGCTATCGTTAATTATTTTTTCCCCCCACCTAGAGCATCCAAGGTCCTTCAGAGCCCATCATTCCCCAACTCCCTTCATTCTGCTCGAACCCATCTACTCAATCCCTGGATGTTTAAGCATCAAAAAAAGATGTTAAGTAATAAAGCAGCCTTTTCACTGCCAGGAATTTCAGGAGCCGGGGCTGATATGTTTTTTTGGGGGTTTTTTTTTTGAAGAAGGACACGATATAGATCAGAAGGAACGGCCAGAATCCGGGATCAGATATTTCACCGCTGTCTGAATAGCCAGACACTGAATTAAAAAGCCAGAGAAGCACAGAGAGAAGACATTATCTACCCCAAATCACTATCTACCTTTGTACTAAATCCCATTTCAAAATTACTATCGGCCTTTACGCTAAATCCCATTTTTAAAGCGTTTCGAGCCGAAAATTTAAAATATATTGCAGTTATTAGTAAAGCCTAGGACACAGTTCTAGGAAGTATTAATAAACTCATGCATAAAAAGATATTAATACCCAGTGAATTTTTAATTACAAAATGTAATTACAGGTCATTTGTTTGTTTTTAATCACGCTGAGTAATTGGCTCCCTTGCTTCCCGCTGATGTATTTTATCATTTTATTTTTTTGGGGGGGAGAAGTTGCTTTAATATACGGCCGGTGATGTTTTATACCTGCTTCACACCTACGTGGACATCTGTAGTAAGGCAGCAGTGATTTGGGCTCGCTGGGGATGAAGCCATCTGGCCACGCTTGACAACCACTTGCCGCAGGTAGAATTGACTGCGACGGGCAGGACGGGAGGACCCGGCTCCCAGCATCTGCTGTGATTTAGGGAAGCAACTCGTAGGACAGAAGGGAAAGCAGGATTTATGGCAGGGTTTGAAAAGCATCCAGCAAAAAGTATAGGTTTTTTGGGGGGATAAAGCTCTCCACAAAGCTACAAGTTATAAATTTTAAGGCTATGCCCTGGAAAACTTCGATATAATACTCAAAACCGCGCACTCGAATATGGAGATTTAATTTTATCACCTGCTGTCATTAAACCTGTAATGTTTAGACAAAAAAAAAAATACTAATCAAGCCTGAAGCTGTGAAATACAGACATTGCTGGGTGGGAATCTGCTTCTGAGACACGTTCTGGAGCCCCCGGATAACGAAGCATCCTGTCGACCATTGAACCTCTGGATCTCTATCACCGTTGCTTAAAGAGAGATGTGAGACATCTGAACCCACCAGCCCTAGGACAGACAGAAGATGACGGATGAGAGACACCTCTAGGGCAGGGAGAGCAAATGGAGTGCCAGAATTGGTCACTTAACAAATGAGAAGTTGTCAAGTGAAACAATTCTTCAGATCTTTTTCGGCAAAAATGTTCTTAAGTTACAGCTTGAACGCGGCAGAGGAGATCCGAAGAGTAAGGCAACTGAGTTTGACTACACCAGGGGGTTTAGAAAGGACTAATTAAGAGGTCCACTTAAATAAATAGGTAGATAAACGAAGAGGCATGAAGACAATCCTCTGGGCTTACATGGAAGCCACCCCAGATACAGGAGGAGACGGCAGTTGTCCACCCCAAAACCATCTCTCTGGAGGTATAAATCAGACTTTCCCAGCTCAGTTTTCCATGACCGACTGCTTCCACGGTACCAGAGAGGCCTCTCATCCCAGACTGGAAAGACACCATCTCCTGTTGGTTCAATGACATCATCCTTCTTTCTTCCCTAAATCATTACCACCAAATGAATTAAGGAGTAGAACATTCATAGAATCATATGGGGTTGGAAGGGACCTCTGGAGATCATCTTATCCAACCTCCTGCCAGAGAATGTCCACCCAGAGCAGGTCCCACTGGAACGTCTCCAGGTGGGGTTGGAATGTCTCCAGAGAAGGAGACTCCACCACCTCTCTGGGCAGCCTCTGCCAGGGCTCTGCCACCCTCAAAGGAAAGAAGTTCCTCCTCATGTTGAGATGGAACTTCTTATGATCAAGATAGTGCCCATTTCCTTGTCCTGTCAAGAAGAACACCTGATTAATAGAAAGAGGAAAGAAATCTAGGAATATAAACTGATAATCCACGTGCTTTTATTCACTGTATTTCTGCCAGCTTTTAGCTCCAAAGGGTCAAGAACATTTAAAGAAAAATTAAATCATCGAAGGAGATTTGAATTAAACTCAAGGTAGGATCCTAACTTGATTTCTGCCCTCCACCTACAGTAAGAGCTTAAGGGATGAATCTACACAGCTCCAGACCAGAAATGCCACTCCAAAACCTACATTTTCTTGGCAAATATAACATTAAATGGCCATTCTCATCCTTTAAAGATGTGTAATGTGCTGCAATTGACCCATAACCCCTTCTTTGGAAACCCCTACACTCAGCAATTCTGCAAAACGCAGCTTTAGTGCCTCCAAATGAAAATACAAAAAAAAGCAGGTTGCTTTAAAATAACCCGATTTCCAAGTATCCTTTTGTTTAAAAAAGAAAAAAAAGAGAAGAGTTCTCTATTTCAGGGCTAGAGCCTCGCCGTTAAGTCCTTATTAGCACTGCCTGAGGGTTTTGTGGGGTTTTTATTTCGCTGTATTCTTTAAGTCTGACAATAAATACATAATACTCTTAACCAGCCTTTAGTCTTCTTAATTAAAGAGAGTGAAAATACACAATTTGTGTGTGGCAAAATAAGCCCAAATAACATTGTGTTAAGGATATACGTAGAGCGCGCTAAATGCTACGCATCCTGGAGGACAAGCGTTGAAGAAAGCCAATTTTTTTGGGAAGACATTCTCTCTTTGTAATTAGAGGTGGTGAAAATTGCCCTCGTAAAAGTTCCAGTCTGGTGAAGTTCCTGCAGACTGGAAAAAGGGGAACATAACCTTGATGTTCAAAAAAGAAGACCCAAGGAACTACAGGCCAATCGGTCTCACCTCTGTGCCTGGCAAGATGGAGGAGATCCTCCTGGAATCTGGTCTCCAAATTGAAAAGTCATGAATTTGATGGATGGACCACTCGGTTGGATGGCCGCACTCAAAGGGTTGTGGTCAACGGTTTCAATGTCCAATTGGTGGCCAGTGGTGTTCCTCAGGGGTTCGTACTGGGACCAGTGCTGTTCAACATCTTCACTGGAGACATGGACAGTGGGATGGAGTGCACCCTCAGCAAGTTTGCTGATGATACCAAGCTTGGTGGTGCGGTCACCACGCTGGAGGGAAGGGATGCCATCCAGAGGGACCTGGACAGGCTGGAGAGGTGGGCTCGTGCAAACCTCATGAAGTTCAACCAAGCCAAGTGAAGGGTCCTGCACTTGGGACGTGGCAATCCCAGGCACAAACACAATTTGGGTGGAGGAATGGCTGGAGAACAGCCCCGAGGAGAAGGACTTGGAGGTGTTGGTGAATGAGAAGCTCAACTTGTCCCCTGCTAATCCAGGTGGCCCTTCCCCTCAGCTGAGCCCACGGCTTTTATTCAAGCTGTCCCAGTGCCCTAGAAAGCTCTGTGTCCCAGGAGGTCCCACTGCAGCCTGGGGCCACGGATTGTCACCTCCACAGGCAGTTAGGGGGGGCTCAATCCAAAGCTTTCTTTGTTCCCAGCTGTCATCTACCCACCTGATTGCCATAATCCCCCTCCGTAGCCTGAGGGAGAGGAGCCCATCCCTCCCTCACACGGTTGTCGACAGCAAAACTACTGAAAAATGCAGAGAAAAAGATAAAGGACGGGGAAACAAATAACTAGCAGGTAGTACAACCCCAGCCCCTACCACCAACCAGCTCCTAAGGAGGGAGAAGGATGCAGCAGCATCCCTAAGGGGAAAAAAAAATATAAAGAAAGAAAAACTCAGCACAAAAGCATCAACAAAAAAAAATCACCTTCAAAAAAGAAATAAAAAAAAAAAAAATCACACTACAAATGCACCGAGAAAAGAAAATCGCACCGACGTGTGACTTGACGGTAACGGGTGCAAAAACAGCTACAAAAAACCACTGTGTTTAAACATCACTCGATTTGGGGTTTGGAGTTAAATGGAGTCGGACGCACCCAGCCCAAAAAAAAAATCAAATAACCTCCAACCTGGTCCTACTAAAATTCCTATTTTCTGTACAACACTTCAAATAATTTAAATAATTTAAATGGAACCACATCGTATTTTTAATATTTTAATATCAAACTGTATTTTGCTTCAGGTTCTTAAATCTTTCTCAACCTTGGGATAAGCCAGCCAGGAGCATCCCCATCCCAGCCAAATATCCATGAGTAATCAGCTTCCTATTGTTTGGTGGATAATTTCCAAGAGAAAGGAAGCTCTTGTGTCTTCTCTAATTAACATTATAATCTGTTGAATTTGGGAATTGCCCCATCCCTGGAGGAGTTCAAGGTCAGGTTGGAGAGGGCTTGGAGCAACCTGGGCTGGTGGAAGGTGTCCCTGCCCAGGTGGTGGAACGAGATGATCTTCAAGGTATCATCCAACCCAATCCATTCTGTGATTCCAGGAATGCCAGAGGAGGTCCTCCTCCCGCCCTGGGGCAGGGAATGCCACAGTAATTACCAAAAATTGACTGAAATGAGCCAGTTTCTTCCCTTTTAAGAAAATAACCCCAAAACCACCACACTCGCTCAGGACGGAGATGTCACCAGTCACCACCGAGAGGCAACTCTTGACAAGGTACCTACCACACAACCCCCAAAACTGGGGGTTCACCACACCCAGTTGAGGGCTGTGATAGGAATTTGGTAGAAGCCTAAAAGCTGGAACTCATTTGCATATGGACGTTTCAATTAAACAAATGTACAACCTGCAACGGGCTCCTTACAGGCTGTTTATTCCGTCCCGGACGCATCAAATTTGCTGACTGGGCGAATTTACCCGCAATAAGCACAATATTGCTCATGGAATTAACCTACAGGAGCTAAACTAAGAGGATTTCCTTGAAATTATTTTAAAAGCACATCGAATTTAAGAGAAACTCAGGACCTTCCTATAGGCTGGGGAAGGCTGCTGTGACTTTTTTGGGAAGAAGGTCTTAAATTCTATAAAATGGTCCTATGTATCTATAGGAAGGCTCTTCTTTTTGGAGAACCACTGCAGAGCATCTTCCATTGGGGGAAAAATAACAATTAAAAAAAGCAAGACTCAATTATCAGCAGGTATCAACATCTTATTAAGCAAGGAGACCTCTTCCTAACGAAGAGCTCGTCGTCTAAGCTTGACCGACCTGCTTGGTGGATGGACCAGAAGAAAGCAGAAGGGGTGAAGCCACCTCAGAAGAGGCTGAAGCCACTCTTATCCACCCTACGGGTTGAGGTGGGTGGCAAATAATTCAGCTCCGGTGAACGAGGGACTCCACTGAAGTGTCTTAACAGCAGCAAATCAAAGGTAGCTTTAAAAAAAGACGAAACCTTCCAGAGGAACACGCTCAAATTGAATGATCAAAGGCACCAGACAAGAGGCGAAGAGAAAAGGAGATGGATTTTTTACGGTTTCTTTCCTCCCCGTAGAGCAAGGAATCATTATCTCCTTATCAACCAGCCAGAGCCCGAGATTCCCTGGAGCTCGCGCGCCGCTATCGCTGCCGCTTCAGCCAACCCTTCAAATGCCAGGAGATTCCCCACTTGACTTCCTTAAGGAGCTCCAGGAAGCTGAGGGTTTATCAAGTCCCATTTAGCGACACCTTCATCTCAGCCCTGGTCCCCCAGCATCATCCGTGCTCTGCTGGAAGCCCCAGGACCAAGATTTCCTCTCCAGGGGTTGGGTTTTGATCCCACCCGCACCCAGGTGTCTCTGATGACTCCAGGTGCTTGCTCTTTTGGGGAAAAAAGGTCCAAATTCTGGACCTCAACAGCACACCTTCTTAGTGACGACATTTGTCAAGGTGGGTGATTCTACCTTTCTACTTCACTCTCATGAGACCCCCATCCTGGAGCACTGTGTCCACCTTTGGAGTCCTCAGCACAAGATGGACATGGAGCTGTTGGAATAGCTTCAGAGGAAGCCACTGAGATGCTCCAAGGGCTGGAGCCCCTCTGCCAGGAGGACAGGCTGAGAGAGTTGGGGGGGGTTCAACCTAGAGAAGAGAAGGCTCCAGGGAGACCTTCTAGCGACTGGAAGGGGCTTAAGGGGCTCCAGGAAAACTGGGAAGGGACACTTGATCAGGGAAGGGAGCCATAGGATGAGGGGGAAGGGTTTGATGCTGGAAGAGGGAAGATGGAGATGAGATGTGGGGAAGAACTTCTTTGCTGTGAGGGTGGTGAGAGCCTGGCCCAGGTTGCCCAGAGAACCCGTGGCTGCCCCATCCCTGGAGAGGTTCAAGGCAAGGTTGGAGGGGAGATTTTTTCCCCCCTATCTCAATGAGCTCTTCTTTATCTCAGATGAATACTTCAACCATTCCTTTTCTAGGGGAGAAGAACCTACCACCCTTCAGCTGGCTCATCCCTTGCTCCCAGAGCCTACCCGCAACCCAACGGACCTGTTTGCGGAACCGCTTGCCAAGGAACCTTGCTTTCCCTCTCCCGACTGATGTCAGACAAAACGTCGGCGGCTCCAAAACCGCTCTTGGCAAGGGGCGAGATGGAAAACATCCAAATCCCAGGCCAGCTGAGAAGGCTGCACACAAAAGGAACCGATGGATCCCGTGTTGAACCGTGTCAACGATGACATATAATTATGTCATAACCCACGGTGAAATTAACGGAAGCGAACGTTCAGGAGATATAAGAAAGGAATTTGCTCTGAAAGAGGATAATGAAAGGGTTAAGGAAGAAATGAGTCACTTTTTTTTTAATTACTGGTGCCATCAAACACACACACCATCCAAACCTTGTTTGTCGCTTCGGCACGAAGACTTTTTCCCCTTCTTCAAACTAAGAGTCAAGCCTGAAGAACTTGTCTTCACCCCGATTCTCCAACACACGGGCGCCCACAAATGAATCGGCGGGTGAAGGAAAGAAATATTGTCGGCTCCACGAGAAAAAACACCATTTAGAAGGTTTTTTACAGCAGAAATTCTATTCTAAGGCGAGTCGAGCATCGCGCGGCAAAGGGAATTCCATCCCTTTCTACATCCAGAGCATTCCTTTATTCCATCCAGAGTAAACAACTGCACGTCTTTCAAACATCAAAGCCACCCAGTAATTGGTCAACAAGTTGTTTGCGATGCATATTAAAATAAACTCCGCTGTCGATAAGGAAAAAAAATAAGGTTTATAATTTTACAACTTGACATCGTTATCACAGAACGAGCACCCTTTGCCGGAACGATGCGACTCATTCATCCTTCTTTGAAATATCTTTGAATGAAGTTTTATTTCAACTAAAATGGTACAATTGCGCCGTTTCTTAGAGATAAATTGAGGTTCAACACGTTTTAATTCAAAAACCCGCGCGAATATAGACAGCTCTACTTTTTAAGGACTTATTAATTGCTCATTAATATTATAGACAAAGCTCAACGTATCCCCTCTTAAAGCCAGGTAGTTTCCAAAGCAAAACGAGTTGAAAAATAATTAGAGGGAGAAAAGATAATCATAGAATGCTTCGGGTTGGAAGGGACCTTAAAGACTTCTCCTCCCTGATGAGAAGTCCTTCCCCATCCCTCCTGTTGGTCCCTTTTTCAGGATTATTTTTTTTGATGCAATCAAAAATTGCAAAGTATGGCAATCCAGACAGAATAAAAGCTATAAAAAATTGGAGAAGATATTTTGTTGGCTGTTTGCAGTAAGGGGTTATGAAATTGAGTACCGGTGGTAGTTGAGAAGCTCCTTAAACTTTACTGTTCATCCCGGAGGTTGTCCTTGAATAAAGCAGCTGGTGGCTTTATCTCGCTCTATTATTTCGGGAAATAAAGCCGGCACGTTTTGGGAATCTGAGCAGAGCTCTTAGGGCAGGTTCCAGCTGGCTGGATGTGAAGTGCCTTGGAAGGCCTTCAGATGAGTTCCCGGTTGCTTCCTTCTCTTCCAAAGCCAAGCAGAGGAGTTTTGGTGGAACTCCAGAACCTGCTCCGGGGAAGCCAAAAGGCGAGCAGCCTGACTTGGCCGAGTCGGAGCCCTCGATGCCAACTCATTCTGTAACAGGATTAACTATCTCAAGGAGGGGACACGGCTCCGAACACGGGCTGGGGAGCTGCTCCTGCCCTTTTCATGAAACCCACAGAAATGACAGCAATTTTTCAGCCTGGAGAAGAGAAGGCTCCAAGGAGACCTTATAGGAGCCTTCTAATAGCTCAAGGGGGAGAGATGGGGAGGGACTCTGGATCAGGGAGGGGAGCCAGAGGATGAGGAGGAAGGGTTTGACACTGAAAGGGGAAAGATGGAGATGAGATG
>JAOQGL010000019.1:1789803-1809975 GCA_027564165.1 Gallinago nigripennis
GTGGCAGAGCCCTGGCAGAGGCTGCCCAGAGAGGTGGTGGAGTCTCCTTCTCTGGAGACATTCCAACCTCACCTGGATGGGCTCCTGTGGGACCTGCTCTGGATGGACATGCCTTGGTAGCGGGTTGGACTTGATGATCTCCAGAGGTCCTTTCCAACCCCCATATCATTCTGGGATTCTGGGGGGGGGGGAGAAAGCCAGTAATGGCTTAATCTCGTTTGAGATGGGATAAAACGGAGGGGAGAAGGTCCCTGTTGGCCACGGAGCTGGTGGTCAGGAGCCAGGGGATCCAGGCAGCCCCGGGGCTCTTTGATCCCCAACCACATTCGGGTTTAGGGCTTAAATTTAGCTGTTATTTGCCGTTTCTCATGGCGAGACAGTACAAACGGGTCACTTCTGAGGGTTCTTGTTACCTTCAAGTGCTCGCACATTCGAGGATGTTCCAGCACTTCTTAATTTATTGAAATCACAGAATCACCTGGGTTGGAAGGGGCCTTTAGGATCATCGAGTCCAACCATCAACCCAACACTGCCAAAGCCACCACTAACCCATGTCCCTCAGCACCACATCTGCCCAGCTTTTAGATACCTCCAGGGATGGGGACTCCACCACCTCTTCCAAAGCTTGACAACCCTTTCCATGTAGAAATTTTCCCCAATCTCCATCTTAACCTCCCCTGGTGCAACTTGAGGCCGTTTCCTCTTGTCCCATCACCTGTTCCTTGGGAGAAGAGACCAACCCCTTCTTCTCCAGTTGAAATCCTCTTCTGTCAGACAGGTTCGCCATGGAAAAAACCCCACTTTGTCCCCAAGCACATCATCAGCGCCCAATTTTAGAAGCCATCGACCCTGGTTTACACCACTTTGCGTTTCAGCGTTAATAATATCGGTCTTGGGGGTTTTAATTAAAGGAAGATCCTCCTCTAAAGAAACCTCATGACTATTTTAACGCTAGAGGGAGGGTTTTTTGTAAAGCTGAAGGCCACCAGGTTAGGGATTACTACCTGCTGCTCTTTGGGATCTCAAAGGTCCCTTCCAACCACGAACATTCTGTGATTCTGTGTGATTAGATGAGTCCTAATAGCCCTATAAATAATAAATAAATAAAAAAAATAATAAAAAGCCCTAATAAAATCTCCAGGAGCAGAAGGGAAAAGTCAACACATGGGAAGCAATTGCCGTCGTCTGCGAAGTACTTCAGCGGAGCATTTTAATTAAAGCAAACAATTTCATTATAGCTACATGAAAACAATGAAAAAAAATGAGTTTCTTGGGGTTTTGGCAAAAGCTCCTTCAAGAGTTTTTTGATCTGTTTTCCTTTCTTCTCAGGTAAACATCTTAATCCCTCACTGGTGTAAATAGAAGATAATACTCCTCTACATTGATCTCCAACCGCAAAGAAACATCCTTCAGGCTTTTTGTTCATTATAATTTTAGTTTTGCCGTAGTTTTCCTCTCCTCCCAGGAGAAGACAAGCTCTCCTAAAGACAAAACATCTCCCTACTGCAGTGGTCACCAGCCTTTGCAGGGGATGGTTCCGTCACCAGGAGGACCTGCTCTACCTGAAGTCCCTCTGCCTCACGCCAAACAACCTGAGTTCTAGGTGATGCCAACCAAGCCAAGATAACCTTTGAACACCCTGCAACAGTTGGATGAGTGATGGTAGAGGTCACAACCCACCGAGTCTCCCACCATCTCCTTATGGACCTGCCACCATCCATGAATCAGTCTAACCCCTCCTTTTCCCCAAATACCATCTGTCTCTGCAACAACACCGGCAGCTACGGCCACAAACTTCTTCCCTGCTGGACCAAGAAGTACTTCTTTATCTCCATTTTTAACTCAAACCATTAATTTCTTCTCCCAGTCATACAAACCAGCGAGGAACCAACTACTGGACCAAAGATGAGGAATGATGGATAACGCCAACCCCAAATTTATCAAGTCTTGAGGGTGATCTGACCCCATGGGCTCCAGGGAAGCTGGGGAGGGACTCATGATCAGGGAGGGGAGCCAGAGGATGAGGAGGAAGGCTTTGACGCTGAAAGAGGGGAGATTGAGATGACATCTTGGGAAGAACTTCTTTGGTGTGAGGGTGGTGAGAACCTGGCCCAGGTTGCCCAGAGAAGCTGTGACTGCTCCATCCCTGGAGGGGTTCAAGGCCAGGTTAGATGGGGCTTGGAGCAACGTGGTCTGGTGGGAGGTGGGACCACCTCCCAGGGCAGGTGGATTGGACTAGATGGCCTTCAAGCTCCCTTCAAACCCAAATAGTGATTTGAATTCTATGATTCCAAACAGTATCACAAGGTCCCAACAAGATTCTGGGATATTGATCATTTTTGGACCCCAGACCTTCCTACCTGCTTAGACCCGGAGCAGGATAGAGCCTCGACAATGCCCCACCACTGGAAAAAGACCGGAATAAAGTGCTACGCGCATCTGCTACCCACCTGCCTCCCTGTTTTCTCCAGCCTTGAGATATATTTGGCATATCGTAAGGGCATCCGTCGCAGTTATTGTAAGAATGGGGCTATAATTTTTAAGACAGTCTCATTAAGGAAAAGCTGGAAAAGAGACGAGTCAAAATAGAGAACATAAAATACCCACCAGCTAATTTACAATCTTTTATTCCGGGATCTTAGATGCATTTGCTTCAGAGCAAGAATATACTCCCCGCTCCTCTCTTTCTCCCGTTTTCAATTCCCTGGGTTACTAAAGTTGAAAAATTCATTAATGAAAGCTCTTTGCATCCATAACTCAGGGCACGGAGCTGCTTTTCAAATCCTGGCCATAAAATCTCATTTATAGCTGGAATAGAGTTAGGGCTGGTTAGATCAAACACCGACCTAATCCCACCGAAAGAAACGACGTTGCAGAAGTAATTGCCTGTTAGTCATCACCCCCTTCTCCCAGCTCCAGGGATGCCTTCCAGAAGCCCAACCCAATGGCAAAGGAGATGTGCAGATAGAAGGAAAATACTTGGGGAAAAAGGCTAAGATGTTGAAGGAACCCTAGACTTGGGTCAATCAAAGATACAAAAAGACACCTCAACAATTTTTTCATCATTTTTAAAGAGTTCATTCAACCTGGACGGGGAAACTTATCGGCGGCGTGTAAAGAGACCAAGATTTGGGATGGATATTAGGAAAAATTTCTTCACTGAAAGGGTTGTCAAATCTTGGAAGAGGCTGCCCAGGGCAGTGGTGGAGTCCCCATCCCTGGAGGTATTTAAAAGCTGGGCAGATGTGGTGCTGAGGGACACAGGTTAGTGGTGGCTTTGGTAGCGTTGGGTTGATGGTTGGACTCGATGATCCTAAAGGTCCCTTCCAACCTGGACAATTCTATGATTTACTCCAGCTCTAGTTCAAAGAAATGAGTTTATACCCAAAGGGAAAAGGGCAGAAATTGCAACCAAGGTCTAAAAGGTTCCTTCACCTTCTTCCTCGACACCCAAATCTGTGCCGCTTCTCACTGGGCACAGATTATCCAGCCTGATTTGGTGTCTACTCTTGAGCCAAACATCCAAATAAAAGAACCTAAATTTCACCTTTTTTTCCCCATTTGATTTTCTGTGCGTTCACCGATAGATAGCACGAGGCGTCGAGTGTAAATACCGTCCCCGCGTCTATTTTCGCAACCAGGATAATAAAACCACAACATTTGGCTGGGGTGCATCCACCCCCCCCAAAAGAAGTCTCCTGGAACAACCAACCAGCTTGGTCTACGTCTGGAAGGTCAGGTTGCTTAATGACTCTTGCTTAATTGCCATTCATTACACCTCAGCGCTGCGTAAATTATTACTCTCCGCCTTTCAATAGGAGAAAAAGAGTTTGAGAAATCCTCCACGTTTACAGAAATAAAAGTTGAGTTTTGATCTCCGGGGTTGCCTCGCCGTTCCTGGAGGACTCCAGCATCCCACCAGCCCTATCCTTCCTGGAATACGCAGGACTTTTTTGTTCTTCAGCCAAATGATTCTTTTGAGCTCCCGAAATACGGTATAAATCACCGCGTGGGTCAATGCTTGCTAATTACCCGTGACTAAGCCCCACTTTAATGTGTCCTGACATGGAGATTTCCAAACAATAAGGCTTTCTCCCTTCCCTGCGCCCCACAGCCATAAAATATCCATTAAAGGGGCCGAATTTTCGGAGAGCAGGTGCTGAGACAAAAAAAAAGGCATTTCTGGGGGGGTGAAATTCGTTATTGAATTAGCGGCGGATGCACCGGTTGGGTCTGAGATACGCGTCGAACGTCTAAGGTGGACGCAACCCTGGCAGGTGCCTCCTGGCCCCTCTCAGCCCATCTTCAGGGTGGACATTTCACTCGTTGGGTGAACACAAAAGAAAGGGGCAATGGAAAACCAGCGTGGAGAAGGGTTTAGAGTCAGGAGATGTTGGGAGGTTTGAAGAAAATGGAGTGGGAGGAAAAATGAGAGTTAATGATCGAGAAGAACGTGGCCAGCAGATCAAGGGAGGTCATCTTCCCCCTCTTCTCTGCCCTGGGGAGGCCCTATCTGGAGCACGGGGTCCACTTCTGGGCTCCCCGGTTCCAGAAGGACAGGGAACTGCTGGAGAGGGGACAGCAGAGGGCTACAAAGATGATGAGGGGACTAGAACATCTCTTCTGATGAAAGGCTGAAGGACTTGGGGTTTTTTTTGGAGAAGAGAGAAGTTCCACCTAAACAGGAGGAGGAACTTCTTTCCTTTGAGGGTGGCAGAGCCCTGGCAGATGCTGCCCAGAGAGATGGTGGAATCTCCTTCTCTGGAGACATTCAAAACCCACCTGGAGACGTTCCTGTGGGACCTGCTCCGAGTGGGGGTTGGACTAGATGATCTCCAGAGGTCCCTTCCAACCCCATATCACCCTGGGATTCTGGGATTTTGTACATAGGGAGAAGGTGAAACTATCAGGCTGGTGGTCCCCAAAACCTTTGTTGCAGCAAAGTCAGAGCGACCAAATCTCTCCCCGACACAACGGGCAACCTCAGGCCTTTTTTCTCCTCTCCTAAACAAAGTAAATTATCCTTTCTAAAATTCCAATGCCCCCAAAACGCCATTTAAGAAAAGAAAACCCAACTTTGAAGGCTGCTGAAGGAAAGCAACGCATCACCTGGAAACCCCCAGCAGATAAAGGCAAGGGGAATGAATAATTAATGAGACTATAAATCTTACGCTGCCACGTAAACATAAACACATTTTTTTTCTTGTCACGTAGGGAGGAATCGATGTTTTCTCACACCTTAACTCTGCCACGTTGAATTATTTCCCCGGTATTATTACTATTTTAAGGCAAGTATGTATTTCCTTCCAAAGAGGTCCCATCAGGAACCAGTTTCCCAGCTATTTATTTCTGAGTAGATGGTGGTACCTTCATCAAAGTCCTTCAGCAGAGACTTAGGCACGTCCGATATCAGACTAAAGAGAATTTTATCTGACAGCAGCCTCTGGAAGCTCTAAGAGAGATTCCCTGGCCATTTAGGAGGTGAGACAAGAGGGAATAACTCAGGTCCACGGATTGGCACTTCTTGCCGGTGCCGGAGAAGAAGAGGAGATGACAACTCATGCGGAAGGAAAGAGCTCTAGGGTTTTTTTTCTTGGAATACACCCAAGAGGGCTCAGAAGTAAAAAAAAAAAAAAAAAACACAGGACAGGAGTTTGGGCTGTGAAAATGGGGAAAAAAACACATCTGTGAATTTCTTAGGATGAACTCAAACAGAAGCGACCGGTTTTTGGAGCCCTCCTGAGAAGGAGAACCTCATTCCTACAGCTGTAACTGTCTCAGAGAGGTGTGAGCGGTACCCAACAGGCAGCACATGGATCACAGACTGGGAAGGGTTGGAAGGGACCTCTGGAGATCATCTCATCTAACCCCATCCCAAAGCATCCCAACGCAGGGTCATCCAGACCAGGTTGGACAGGAACCCATCCAAGCAGGTTTGGAAATCAGAGGAGGAGTCTCCACACCCTCTCTGGGCAACCTCTTCCAGGGCTCTGCCACCCACAAAGGAAAGAAGTTTTTCCCCATGTTGAGATGGAATTTCCCATGTTCCAGTTTGTGCCCATTGCCTCTTGTCTTGTCACCGGGCACCACTGAGAAGAATCTGGCCCCATCTTCTTGACACCCACCCTTTAGATATTGCTCAGCATTGATGAGGTCCCCTCTTGATCTTCTCTTCCCCAGGCTGAACCATCCCAGATCTCTCAGCCTTTCCTCAGCAGAGAAGAAAGTCCAGTCCCTTGACCATCTTTGAAGCCTCCTCTGTCCCCTCTCCAGCAGTTCCCTGTCCTTGTGGAACTGGGAAGCCCAGAACTGGACCCAGTGCTCCAATTGTGGCCTCCCCAGGGCAGAGCAGAAGGGGAGGATGATCTCCCTTGACCTGTTGGCCACACTCTTTTGACTGTCCCTCAGTAGACCATTGGCCTTCTTGGCCAAAAGAGCACATTGCTGCCTCTTGGGCAACTTGTTGCCCACCAGGACTCTCAGGTCCTTCTCTGCAGAGCTGTTCTCCAGCAGCTCAGCCCCCAACCTGTCCATGGATGTCTACAGGCTACCGGTATCCAGAGTGAAGACCATAGGACCCTATTCCCCAGGGAATGCAAAGAAAAGGGCCTTGTCCAGGGAAACAGGGAAATAAGAGCTGGGACGTTGCAGCTCCATCTCCACCTGGAAAGAGCTCCATCCCATCTTGGAGGAGGACCCAGTTCAGAACTCACCTCTGGATTATGCAGCTCCCCGAGGCTGCGCAGAAGAAATTTCACCACTTTTGTAAAACCACTTTGAAATCTGAGTGAAAACTATTATTTAAGTGCGAAAAATAATTACAGAGAAGATCGGCGTGTAGAACGCCACCGGGGAAAGGGGTGGGACATTACTCTCAATAATTAGGCAGAAAAAACACAGAGCAAATGGATTGTAAATAAAAAAAAAGAGAGAGAAAGAAAGAAAAAAAGGATAAATTAAGCTTAACTAGTTAAAAAAAAAAGACTTTTTCAAAGACCATTTGAGTGAAGCAAAGTGGAGTTGGTCTTGGCCACTAATTCTGCGTGTATCATCCGGACCTTTTTCTCAACAATTTTATCCTCAAAAAAGAGGCTAAAAATTGTTGGGAATTTCCGAGAGCAATCCGACAGCTGCCTTTGATGTACTGTCACGTAGACTTGGCGAATTTCCCTCAAGTGCTCTCAGTTCTTTGTGTGAAAGAACGGCTGCAGAGGTGCAAAGTATGACTATTATTATTATTTTTTTGATTATTATTATTTTTGAGCAGGAGGTTTTCAAACGTGCTACAATCCAACTTACGGCCGGCAAACCGGTCCCCGGAAAAACAAGGCTTTCCAGGAGAATGGGTGGACCACCAGAGTCGCTCAGATGAATCGTAGAATTGTCCAGGTTGGAAGGGACCTTTGAGATCGAGCCCAACCATCAAACTATCTCGGATAAAAACCATCATTAAACCGTGTCACTAAGCACTACGTCAACTTGGGGTTTGAGTACCACCAGGGATGGTGACACCCTGGGCCCAGGTGAGGTGACAGCTCATTCCAAGGTTTAATAACCCTTTCAGTGGAAACATTTTTCCTGATATCCATCCTAAACCTCCCCTGGTGCAACTTGAGGCCATTTCCTCTTGTCCCTCTTCTCCTTGGGAGAAGAGACGCCCGCCCCCTGGCTATACCATCCTTTCAAGGAGTTGGAGAGAGCGAGAAGGTCTCCCCTCAGCCTCCTTTTCTCCAGGATCAACACCCCCAGCTCCCTCAGCTGCTCCTCAGTAGCTCTCTAGACCCTTCTCCTTGTTCTCCAGACCCCTCACCAGCTGTTGCCCATACTGTCCCAAGACAGTATAGAGTGCATGAAGATGGTTAACACCTAAGTATATTGAGAACTTTGCAACGCAAAGAAGCTCAGTCTAACCTTTTTATAAAGTAACCAAGCCAGATAACTCAAATTATACAAACCACCTCCTCTAAGCTCCTTTTCAAGCGCTGCCAGATGTCACTTTGGTGATTCTTCCCATGCATTGGGTGCCAAACTGTCACCAGAGGATCAGAGCAGGCATTAATGGGGTGCATGAGTGTGACCTGGGTCATCCTCCCCCCTCTACTCTGCCCTGGGGAGGCCTCAGCTGGAGCACTGGGACCAGGCCTGGGCTCCCCAGTTCCAGAAGGACAAGGAACTGCTGGAGAGGGGACAGCAGAGGGCTACAAAGATGATGAGGGGCCTGGAGCATCTCTCTGGTGAAGAAGGGCTGAGGGATTTGGGTGTTTTGAGTCTGGAGAAGAGAAGGCTGAGGGGGGATCTGATCAAGGACTATAAATCCTTCAAGGATGGGTGTCAGGAGGATGGGGCCAGGCTTTTCTCAGTGGTGCCCAGGGACAGGACAAGAGGAAACGGGCACAAACTTGACCATCAGAAGTTCCATCTCAACATGAGGAGGAACTTCTTTCTCTTGAGCACTGGAACATGCTGCCCAGAGAGGTGGTGGAGTCTCCTTCTCTGAAGACAATTCCAAACCTCACCTCGACACGTTCCTGTGGGACCTGCTCTGGGTGGGGGTTGGCCTAGATGATCTCCAGAGGTTCCTTCCAACCCCATAACATCCTGTGATTCTGTAATTAATGGTAACAACCTGAGCCTTGGATTCTAAAGTCCTGCAGGGTAATATTTTCCAGCATCTGGAAGGTTTGCACAACCATCATCACGTTGTGACCAGTCCCTCCTGCATCGCCACAATTAATCCACTCCAAACCTTTCCCTGCCTATAATCAGGTCAATCCCACCTATTTTGAGAGAGATAATTACTATTTAAGTGCTTTTTCTCCACCACTCCCTACAGGTTTGAAACACGTGGACTCCCTCCAACCCCCCAAAACGCCTTGTAGGTTGGTTGATTCCACCAAATCTATCCTTCCTCCCTTTTGGGGATGCTCTCCCGAGGCTTCCAAGGATTCCGTGGAGCCACACAAGGCTATAACCCCCCCGACGAAGTCCAACCCAGTTACCCTCCACGAGATGAGGTTCCTTGACTCCGCCGACCTATCGATTAGTTTCTCCCAAAACGCTTCCTCATTTATTACGGGTTGATTTAAGCGGATAAGAGCCCAGCAGAAAGGTCACTCATTTTTTTTATCCATCCCTAGCAAACAACACTCCCAATTCCGTTACTACTCTTGCCAAATCAATGCTGCTTTGCTTTTCCCTTCGGAACCTCCGGAGCGGAGCTCGGATCGATGGGGCTTGTTCTGCCTTCGCTGCGTGAAACGTTGCTCGGATGCCGGTGCGGGGAAACGCCGCTCCTCCGTTCTCCAATTTAAATGCCATATTTAAATGCATTTATTAGTGGTTTGGTTTTTTTTTCTCCAAAAGCCTTAAAAGTAGAAAATCCAACCCTTCCCCATCCCAAAACGGACGCCTCCACGATGCTTTTTTCCAAAATATACTCAATCACTACAGCGACGAAACGCTCTCCCTTCCCAGGAAGCAAAATTCCCAGCCTGAGCCAAAGGAGGAGTTTGAAAACGAGTCGTGATTCCGAAGTAACGTTATCGGGAGGAGATCTGTAGACTTTCTGGTGTGATTATCTTCTTGGGTTTTCGTGTTTAACCCCAACCCAACGCTTGGCTCTCGGCACGAAAAGCCGATCGAGGATATATATGGGCTGCCCTTTGCTTGGATTAAAGTCTATTTTGATTTTTCAGCTCTGCACTGGTTTTTACTGGCCCCGTTCATCCCAAACACTGGGTGACACCCAGAGAAAGGTCACTTCATTTAATTATTTAATCATTCGACCGGTGCTATACGAGTTACACCAAAGTTTGGGGGATTTGGACTTAATTAGACGTATAAATCTAGGGCTGCTCCTGAATAACCCAACGACGGAGTCAAGTCACCGGAGAAGGAAAGGGAAAAACCAGAGAAACGCCGGAGTTTCGGCGATGCTCTTTGGATGGAGAGGATGGGTAGAAAGTTGGGGGAAGATGTTCACCAGCAACTGTAGGACTGTGGGGGCTGAGCCTGGGTGCAAGGATGGGATGGGATGGGATGGCCACGGCACTGGGGCTGTTTGGGAAGGCGGCGAGGAGAGAGCTGCTAAAAGGAGGCAACGCTAATGAATGCAGAAGAGAAAGGCCAGAAGGTATGAGAAGCAGAAAAGGTCACTGGTATGAGACGTGGTGATTCGCCTTGCTTCATGGAGCAACTCCATCACACTCCGTTCCCCTCCAGCGCCCTGCGTAGGGACACCTCCCACCAGACCATGTTCCTCCAACCTGGCCTTGAACCCCTCCAAGGATGGGGCAGTCACAACTTCTTGGGGCAACCTGGGCCAGGCTCTCACCACCCTCACACCAAAGAAGTTCTTCCCCACATCTCATCTCAATCTCCACTCTTTCAGCATCAAACCCTTCCTCCTCATCCTCTGGCTCCCCTCCCTGACCAAGAGGGAGCTTTCCTGGAGCCCCTTGAGGGACTGGAAGAGGCTCTAAGGTCTCCCTAGAGCCTTCTCTTCTCATACTCTACCATCCCCGTGGTAGCACACTTGATCCTGACAAAAAATACCAGTTAGGGATCCATAAAGCTGTGGAATACAGAATTACACAGAATGCTATGGGGTTGGAAGGGACCTCTGGAGATCATCTAGTCCAACCCCCTGCCAAAGAAGGTCCACCCAGAACAGATCCCAAAGGAACATGTCCAGGCAGGGCTGGAATGTCTCCAGAGAAGGAGACTCCACCACCTCTCTGGGCAGCCTCTGCCAGGGCTCTGCCACCCTCATAGCACAGAAGTTCCTCCTCACCTTTAGATGTGATCAGCTCATGTTTAAATTTGCTATTTTGAGGCGCTTGGCCACGTGACGTGCTCTTTTAGCAGCGCTATGACATCGAAATGCAAAAAAGAAGCGAAAATTTCCATCACCTGGGTACCACTCAAAACTTTTCAGCTCCAAAACTCTTCTACAGCATCACAGAAAATCCCTTCCTCCCGACTCCAGCGCCCTTTTCTTTTGCTTTTCCTTAATATTGAGTTCCACCCTTTGTATTCCTCGTTTCCTTCCCTCCTCCAGGTTGGCTTCTCCTTCTGCTCCTTCCTCTCGGCGCTGACTCAGCACCTATTGTCATAAATCATTAAAAGTTTGACTCCCCCGTTAATCTCGGTGTTCCGGCGGCGCTGACACGTTAATAGCATCCCCATGCCGAGATTGCGGCGCGGAGATTTCCTAATGGCTCCCCTTACCTTCGTAAACGCGATCGCTCCTCGTTTAACGACAAACCCGGAGACATTTGCCAGCGTGGAGCTCCTGTCATTAGGTGGAACGACGTCAATATTTCAGAGCTGGGAATTCCATGCCCGAAAAGTTCAGGGAAATGAAGCTAAGAGCTACCCGAATTCCGTCATCCCTCAACGCGCACGCGGTTATCCCCGGAGCTCCGCTTCCCGAATCCCTCCTAAAACGTCGGATCTTGGTCCCGGTGCCAAGAAAATGCTTCCCAAGCGTGGGGGTTATTGGGTATCACTTGCTGTGAAGCTATTCTCTGTCTAATGGATTATTTCCTTCTGTTTTCCTTACAACAGGCTGTTTCTTCCCAATTTAAGACATTTTATTAAGCGGAGAATCCGGTCTGGTGGGAGATCTCCCTTCCCATGGCAGGGGGTTGGAATGAGATGATCTTTAAGGTCCCTTCCAACCCAAACCATCCTGGGATTCTATGAGAATTCCCATCTCAAATATATTTATTAACCCACCAACCAGAGCCCTGTTCACTCCAGACGTCCCAACATCAGAAGGAGATGACGGTTGGCCCATCATGGGTCAACCCAAAGCAGCACAAGCCTGTGGGTTGGAGAAATGTCCATTTTTTGGCCATTCTTGGGCAAAGAACCTCGTTCCAGCCCGGTTCGGGCAGCGTGGCTTCCGTTTATTATCACAGAATCATGGAATTGTTTAGGTTGGATGGGACCTCACGGATCATCGAGTCCAAGAGTCAACCCAACGCTGCCAAACCCATCCCTGACCCACGTCCCTCAACACCACGTCTACGGTGGGACAGGCCGATTTCCCACGGGCTCCACCGGCACCTTCACCCAAGAAGCTGGATTTACAAAGAACCCACCGTGTCCTCTCCTGCTTTTTGGGGAAAATCCGGAGAAGAAAAGGAGCTGGTGGACGTCCATCACCCTTCAAAAGCTGTCCCTGTGCTGGGTGCTCTTTATAACCCGATCCAAAGCAATAAGAGCAGAAAGCACCGAGTATGTGAGCGGGTTTTAAATGTTCTTTTTCCCTTTCTTCCCCTTGTTTAGTGTTTATTGCCTTTGGAATTCAGCTACCCCCGGAAAAAAAAAAATAAAAAATAATACAATCATCTTAGGCAGAAAAGAGAAACGTATTCTCCTCATAACATTTTGTTCTCAGAAGAAAATGAGCTCTATTTTGATTGTCAGGTAGCGATGAAGCTCAGAGAAGCTCAAAATACAGACTTAGCCAAAAAAGAGGAGGTTTTGCAGTTACCAGCAGCCTCTGTCAGAGGGAATTTGATTTTAAAACCAAAGTAATATTCACGTTTGGGTTACAAAATCTGAACGTAACACGGACGCAGCAAATAAAAGGTCAAAACTTGGCCATACCTCACCCCGCCACCGCTCAGGGCTTCATCTGGAGCTTCCCATCTCCACCAAAGAAGGTTAGCTTTCGGCCACCATCTCTCAAGGTGCCTCCAGAAGCTACGTGGGGGACTTTGAAGTTCTTCATGTCCCTCTAGATAGTCCAGCCTTACTGTAATAATGTTCCTAACTCAACGGTTGAGGTTTGGGCTCGGGGGCAATCACTCCGTATCCCATTAAGCCGAGGTGAACATATGGAAAGACTTAGGTTGGGAAGGACCTGAGGAGGTCCAGCACCTGCTCAAGGCATGGGTAAGGTCAAGCAGAAGATGTGGTCAGCTATGAAGCCACCTAGGCAAGCACAATCCAAAGAATCTTCTGCATCTTCTTGGAAGGACAATGGTGAAAATGAAAACAGTGGGAAGAGGATGGATGGAGCAAAGATGGTGCAAAGCCTTGAGAAACCACCTCAGCAACAGCATGTGTCCTTCTGAAAGCACCCGTGCCCTCATGTCCATGTTCTCCCACTCGCATTGTCACATCTAAGCCTCATGAATCCCTCTGATGCCTTTTTTTAACAGATCCTAAATTGCAAAACCAACTTCTCTACCTCTAAAAGTCCAACAGGGATGTTTCCCAAGGCAAATTTGGGCTTTGGAGTCGATGATATCTAGGGTGGGTTTTTTTCCCAGACAAAGGTATTTCAAGTTCAACCTGAGTTGGTGGCATTATGATTACTTAAACGTCTGTTCTTTAAATATTAATGCTACCTGGGCAAATTAATACTAGCTGTTATTATATTCCGAGGAGGCATTTTACATACTCATTGTGTTTTTCAGTCAAATTTCAATAAAAAAAAAAAATAATAATAGAAGCCGAGGAACAGAAGATGGAAACGCTCCATATAATCTGCATTTGTATGTATTTTTTATTGCGAATTTCAACTCATTTTCCTCTGGGTCTTAAGGCACTTCATGTTGAGATCATAAAGCAGCCAAGTAAAAAATGCTTGAGAAACGTCGATTTGGGGGGCTTAATATAACACAGCCACATCTCCCTTAGTTGGCAAATATCTTTCTGACCTTCATTATTGCCCATCAATATTTTTTTTTATTTTTTATTTTTTTTTTACTGTAGTGATTTAATCTCTGCAGGCTCGTTAATGAATGGAGGCTGTGGAAAGGAGCCACCTCCACCGAAACGCGCTACTATCTCCGGGACCTCTTGAGGTAGTTAAAATACATCGGGACATAATATAAGTTGCCTTGATGGGTGCAGGAAGAAGAAGAAAGAAGGAGATGATGCTGCTCTCAAATCTGGCAACACATTTAATAACCATCTCTACACTTCTCGGATGGTTTCGGTTCTTCTCCAACCACGTGCTCCAAGACCACAACGAAAAAACAGCGTAACGGAGACAGCAAGTGGGTTTATTTGCAGCACAGGGTTGTTCCTCTATGTTTTGGGGATTTATGGTGTTATTAGCAAGTCACCTTGACCAACCACACGGAATGGGGACCCACCTCACTGCATGTGTCTTCTACACGGGCTTTGAGTCCAGCAGATTTAGCAGGGAACCAAGTGGTTCCTCCATTTTGGCAATCTCTTCTCAACTTTTCAGCCTTTCTCCCCAAGCACTGCCTGAATTCCCACATCCACCTCTGGATCAGAAGGAGTTAGATGACCATCGACAGGCTGCTGAGCCACCAGGGAGGTGCACAGGTCCATGCCCAACCATAGCTCTATGTCCCACCACCACCACCACTGGGACCCAACACCTTTGACAATGGCTTTGGCTGCCTCATGAGCTCTTCAGCAAGGGATGAGATGACATCTATCACCACGGACATCCATCCCTCGTGACAGCCACAAGCCCTAAATGTCACCAAGCTCATCCCATGCAGGAGACGTGGTTTTGTGACGGCCACAGCTCTCCACCACAGCTTCCCCATCCCACATTTCAGCTGCTTCATCCCTGTCGGAGGTTGGAAGAGAAAAGAAAGCCCAGCTCATGGACTGCAGAAACTAAAATAAAAACTTAAAAATAATTAGGGAGCCTTTTTCAAATTAGCACCTCGATTCCAGGTGCCTGGCGAAGGTTAGGAAGGCAAACTGCACTTCCCAATTTATTTAATTGATCCCAGTATGGTCCCTAACGGGAGGTTTATCACCAATTCTCTTCATTTAGGGCTGAGCACAAAAAAAGCCTGTTCAGTTCTGGGGGGGGAAAAGGGGACGTTTGAGACAAGTCTTTAATTTCTCCCGAGAAATTTCAGTAGGAGAAAGGCTTTGTAGGAACACGGACGCGCAGACCTGTTGGGTGGAGGAACCCAACCGGGGTCTCCTTTACGTCCTACCAAAAAGTTGGCCAAAACAAGGAAAGTAGACTAAATAGCCCCAAAGCCTCGTTAGGAACCCGCGGCAGACGACAGAAGAGCGCGACGGAGGAGAACTCATTCATCATGCTCTTTTAGTTAGTGGCGACCACGTACATTTCCATTTATCCCCCGTTTAATTATGCACAGCGGCTCCTTTCCCATATATAGACATCCCGGACGCGGCCATTCATCATTTCTATAGGTTATGTCTTATTCCATTTCGCTTCTCTCTTGTCTTTGTGCGCTTCACGGAGCAACAGGAGGGGAACTGGGAGGAAAAGAGGCGAGAGAGGGAGGTTTCCCAAGGATTTTACTCTTGGGGAAGAGTCCTCCATCATCTCGGGGGGGGAAGGTTGGACTAGGTGATCTCCAGAGGTCCCTTCTAACCCCATATCATTCTGTGATCTGCCACGGTCTTGCTTCCCCAGCAAGAAAAGGGGGAAGCCAACAGCACATCCCAGTGCTCCCAGTATCCTTCAGCCAGCAAAGCAGGTCAGCTCTCCTCCCGAGGGATGCACCTATCTAATCCCCCAGGATTTCCTTTCCATCATGCTCCCTTCTCACTCCTCCTCCCCCTCCACCTCCTTTTTCCATCTCTCTCTCTCTCTCTCCATCCCTCACCTCCCCCACGTTTTCTTCTGGGTCTATTCTCCTCCCGGAATCTGACTCCCATTAATGTCAATTGGAGTTATGCAGGCGTGCCAAGGGGAGAATGGACCTCTTGGAGCGGAGCTAATTAAGCTCTTCGTTAAGAAGTCAGAGCCTGGAATCTCAAAGCCATCACTAGCCCGCTGTCAATCAAGGTTGCATCCATCCCTACCTGCTCGCTTGGGGGTCGCCGATAATTCACCGCCATGGGGACAGGAGGGTGGGTGGCACTACCAAGATATTTGGTGCTCAATTTCTTTCTTCTCCATTCCCAGTTTGCAAACCCCCCCACCAGTAACACCCTGGCATTGCTTCTACCCGCTCTGAGCTGGGACCCTACTTGTTGCCACCACCCGTGGTACCTGAACCTTATGATGTTCTCCACCGGCCACGGGCAAGAAGGTTGGGCACAGCCTAAGAGTCCTGGTCACTTCTGGTCACTTCTAAACACTTAGTAAAGTATCCGAGATGTTCAACAGCCCCTCTCCCAGTTGCACACAAGTTCTTTGCCCAAGAGACAGCACTGCTTTCTCAGTATCTTCCTCCAATCCCAGTTGGATTGGATCCCTCCAATCCAAATTCCTGGATTCACCTTCAGCTCATCTTTGAAAAGGTGAGCTACCCAACTTGGCAAAGTGGACATCATCTCCACTTTCCTCTACCTCACCTTCTCTCAGATGGCTGCAAGGCTCGTACAGTTGTGACTTTGATGGTGCTCTGGGTTTATGGTGTAACTGGGAGGGAATTTGGGACAGAAATGTTGTAAAATCAGGGTCATGAACCACCCTGCACCAACGCACCAAGGCGCATGGTCTGGCCATCACCAGCACCACAGAATGGTTTGGGATGGAAGGAACCTTGAAGACCATCCAGTTCCAACCCCATGCCCTGGGCAGGGACACCTTCCACCAGCCCACGTTGCTCAAAGCCCCATCAGACCTTGAACCCCTCTAGGAATGGGGCAACCACAGCTTTCTCTGGGCAACCTGGGCCAGGATCTCACCACCCCCAGAATGAAGAGGTCTTCCACCTTAGAAAACCTTCTGAGCAGGAACCACAGGGAAAATGTAGCAGCTGATAGACCACAGGAGACCGGAACGAGCAACCACACCAGCTTTTTCTAGCCTCCTATTCAGTGAAACTTGAAAAAAAAAATATAAAAAAATGGTCTGCAAAGGCAAAAATTCAGCTGTAAAATCATTTAGCAAACAAGCTGACAAGGAGAGCCCACGGAATATCAAGTAAGGGGAAGGAACTATTTTAAATCAAACATCCCTTTGGTGATTACCCCAAAGTCAACCAGAAGGAAACGCGCCGCGGTTTGCAACGAGCTGGGAAATATTCCGTCTTCATTTGCGCTTTTTACGGCTAGGAAAAAAAAAATAAAAGAAGAAAAAAACCCAACAAAACACAACACGACCAAAAAAAAACCAAAAAACTTCGGTGTTTTCAACCTCAGCTGCGAATAAAAAGGCATAAATATTATTTCAGAGCCACACTCGATATCGTTCAAGCTAAGGTTGAAGGTCTAAGTGAAGTCCCCGCGGCTCAGAATAAAAAGACGAGCCGTGGAAACACGTGACAACCTCTTCTACCAAGAAGCCCTCTCTCTTGCTGTGAGAACACCCCTTGCCCTCTACCCTAAGGCTTTTACTCCTTTTCATTCTTCTCCTCGCGGAGAAAAATAAGCGGCGCTGCCTGGTTCGGCGTGATATTTAGAATGGAAAACAACCTCAATGGTCTAAATTCATCTCTAGCGAAACGGGGAGAAAAAATAAAATAAAATAAAAAAAATAAATAAATCCACCCGGTTCAATTAATTGCTTCATTTTCGCCGCCTCTGGATTTGTCACTTTGATTAAACTGCGCCTTCGGTAGGCAGGTGGCGGGTGACAACGGGGACAGCAGGTAATATGAGTTATTTCCCGGCGTGTCGAACAAAGAAAGTCAAAATACCAACAGGAAAATCCAACCCGGATTCGCATCGCCCCGGTATCAGTTGATGTGAAGTGATACGAACCCTCAGTGACAGCCCAAAGTCCCCAAACCAGGTCCCAGCTCCTCTAGGAGGAAACACCGGGTTCAAACGAGAAGGTCCTGGCTGCCTGCAGAAGTGGGAGAGGGATGGAAAGATCCCTCGGGTTCCTGAATCTTGGAGAATTCAATTGAAGGATTACGTTATTACGGGCTAGAAGGTCCTCTTCTCTCCAGAAATCTCAACCTTTGGGCAAAAAGACTTCACGTCTCAGATGAAACTTGATGCTTCAACTCATGGGGTGAGTTGGGCACAAACTTGAATATAAGAAGTTCCACCTCAACATGAGGAGGAACTTCTTCGCTTTGAGGGTGGCAGAGACCGCTGCCCGGAGAGATGGTGGAGTCTCCTTCTCTGGAGACATTCAAATCCCACCTGGACACGTGCAACCTGTTCTGGGTAGACCTGCTTTGCCAGGGGGTTGGACTAGATGTTCTCCAGAAGTTCCTTCCAACCCCATGTGGTTCTGTGGATGGCCCAGGGACACCAGGGATGATGTCCCCGCGTCATCGGGGTCCAGAGGCAGGATGTGGTCCCTCATCACCATCCAGGGATGCTCTCGGTGGTCCCAGGCAGCATCTCTGGGGGTCTGGTACGTGGGCACTGGTTTCACTGGGATTGCAGAGACCCGGTAAACCACCCGCCCCCAAGAATAATTTCAAATTCCTAAACCCCAAAGCTCTTACGGGGGTTTTTTGGGTTTTTTCCTGCTGAATTTAAAGCCCTTTTGTCCCAAAAAGGCAGGTCAGAGAGAATAACCCGAGGTAGGATGAATATTATTCAATATGTCAAATTATTTGGGCGATAATAAAGAAATCTTGATTCTAGGATGTGGTCCCTCATCACAGAGCATCCATGGGGGGGATCTGGAGGGGTCCCAGCATCTCTGGGGGGCTGGGCTGGTACGGGGTGGGGGGGAGAGGTGGGTTCACTGGGACTGCAGAGATTTGGGCAGCAAAGTCCTTTTCACTTTCTGACCTTTCTGCAGTAAACGACTGATTTATACATTTATTCACACAAATCCCATTTCGCTACCTCCATGTGTCCCCCCCCGGGAGAGTAACCACAGTCTCTAAAAATCTCAAGATTTTTCCAAAAAAACCTCAAGATAAGCTCTGCCCAGAGAGGTGGTGGAGTCTCCTTCTCCGGAGACATTCCAACCCCACCTGGACACGTTCCTATGGGACCTGCTCTGGGTGGCCCTGCTTTGGCAGGGGGTTGGAGTTAGATGTTCTCCAGAGGTTCCTTCCAACCTCATAGCATTCCGTGAATGCTTTGAAGCCACGTGAGCTCTGAGTGAGTGACTCGTACAGATCTGGGTCTCCACCGCTTGCAAATTAACGATTCCTGTCTGAATCTATCCCAGCTATTGATTTCCAGTCTCCGCGCCCGCCTGTCCGTCACCGCAATGAAGGTCCTGCTTAGGGGAGAGCAATTTATCGTGAAACCCTCCGAAAACAAGCAGCGCCAATCGAGGATCCTCATAGACCTTCCCCGTCGCTCACGGAATGATATCGAATCGATTCCGATGGGTTTTCTTTTCTCATCCTTAGCTTGTTGTCACTTTGTCCCCCGTCATTTCTGCGTTGCCCCGAGTCAAAAGATGGGTAGAGCTGGTTGGTACCACGAAGAGTCTCCTTCGTTACACAAGTTCCTTATCCCTGTTTTTTCACTCCTTGGGAAGGTCAGTTTATAAATGATAACCTCTAAAGGACCACCGATGGTCAGGATGTTCACAGGGTCTACTTAAGGCACAGACATTCCCTAATCCTTACCCATACGTATGTCGGGAATTCAGCCGTTATTCCCCGTTGGCTTCCGTTAAACAGCTCCTGAGATGTTTCTCCACCACCTTACGGTTCCCCCAACACCGAGGTGCTGACTCACCAGCCCTGACCTTCTCACAGATGGTTAGAGATGTCCTGGTGGGGTCCCTCTTCCTTCACTGACAGCTTAGGAGGGAGAAGAAGGTCTGCCGGGGAAATCCAATCCCTCTAATTTGGTTTCTGGCACGCGTCTGAATGTTGGTGCCTACTGAAGCGGTCAACAGCTTGAAGCCTTTCAAGACCCCCCGGGACCAGTCTGCCTGCCTAGATGTTGGTGATAACTTGACAGGGTTCTCCTCTGGAGGTCTTTAAAGTGACCTCATTTTCTCCAAGTCACTAAAGAGCTTAGGCATTTGCTTTAGAAGAACCTGGACTACGGCGTCCAGGTCTGGAATTCTGAGCACAGGAAGGATGTGGACCTGTTGGAGAAACTCCAGACAAGGCTACGGAGATTTTCTGAGGGCTGAAGCATCTCTGCTGTGAGGACAGGCTGAGAGAGTTGGAGGGGTTCCACCTAGAGAAGAGAAGGCTCCCTTCCAGTCCCTCAAGGGGCTCCAGAAAAGCTGGGAAGGGACTTGTGATCAGGGAGGGGAGCCATAGGATGAGGGGGAAGAGTTTGACACTGAAAGAGGGGAGATGGAGATGAGATGTGGGGAAGAACTTCTTTGGTGTGAGGGTGGTGAGAGCCTGG
>JAOQGL010000019.1:1897016-1910844 GCA_027564165.1 Gallinago nigripennis
CAGGAACGTGTCCAGGTGGGGTTGGAATGTCTCCAGAGAAGGAGACTCCACCACCTCTCTGGGCAGCCTCTCCCAGGAATCTGCCACCCTCAAAGAAAAGAAGTTCCTCCTCATGTTGAGATGGAACTTCTGATGGTCAAGTTTGTGCCCGTTTCTTCTTGTCCTGTCCCTGGGCACCACTGAAAAAAGCCTGGCCCCATCCTCCTGACACCTCCCTCCACCTGCTGGCCATGTTCTTCCTGATGCCCCCCAGGATGCCATTGGTCTCCTTGGCCACAGGAGCACATTCCTGGCTCATGACCATCCTGTTGTCAACATTTAACATGTTAATTGCTCTTAGAAGTGCCCTGCCAGGTTTAGCATCTTCCTTTTCAAAAGGAATCATGGAATGGTTAGAGTTGGACGGGACCTTAAAGATCATTGACTTCCAACCCCCCTGCCCTGGGCAGGGACACCTCCCACCAGACCACGTTGATCCAAGCCCCCATCCAACCTGGCCTTCAACCCCTCCAGGGATGGGGCAGCCACAGCTTCTCTGGGCAACCCGGGCCAGGGTGTTATTGGAAAAGTAAATCTTTGAAGTTTTTAAGAATATACAGAGAAATGAGCCTTTCAAAAAGGACGGGGAAATATCAAGTGGGATGGAAAGACATTCCTATTCCTTTTCTATACAACTAGAGCAAATAACACCTGACATGCAGGAGCACCCAGTATTCTTCCAAAAGGATGGTCTATGGGAGACATTCGCATAAGTCTCCAGGTTCCCTCCTCTTTAAGATGAAGAAAATGGACCATTTGGTAAATTTATCCTATTTTTTCCAAAAAAAAAAAAAAAATGTTTTTAGAAGAACTGCCTGTACCAGCAAGATAAAACCTTAGTTAAATTACATTTGGGGATTATGTGGGACAGTTTTGGCAAAGCCAGTACCCACAGACAAGGCCTCAAGGCTGCAGTGATGGCACGGATACAGCCCACAGGCTCCTGACACCTTCATCAGGTGGAAGCACAAACCCCACATGTATCTGAGAAGAAAGAAAATAAGGTGGATGAGAGGACAACCTCTGCCAGAAGACCTCCACACTACCAACTCCAAGCCCACGCAGGTCTGCTGAGGTGCTGCCTCTTGCCTTGCAACGTCCTGGAGAAGCAGGTGAAGATGCAAAGCACCTCCGTAGTCCAGGACTGAAGCTACAAGGAGGATAGAAAGACCGCTAAATACAAAGGAAAATGGAAAATACCCTGACGTAAATCAGGACAAATCCAAAAATTATTTATAAAAGCCAAATAACAGGGTCTCAGATGCTGCTTCCTCTCATTGATCCCAGCACAAGCAGCTTCTCCCATTCTCACCAAGATCACAAACCTTAGATATCCATCTAGCTGCGAGTTTAAAAATCATGTTTTTCTGCCAGCTTTACATCTCCCCCAGGCAGCCTACCCCAGACTGGGAATGCATTTCCTCTTGGATCTAATCCCTTCTTTTCAGGTTTCCTTGGGGCTCCATTTAAATTCAAAAAAAAAAAAAAAAAAATTTCTTTCCCCTCCGGCTATTTTGTTCCTTGACTTAATTAGAAGGCAGTTTCCATCCTCCTCCTCCTCCACCAGCAGCACTTCCAAGGAGCTATTTTACCTTCCCCAAGGTCAAACACCTTCCTACCCAGCAGGGCCAGGAGCAAGTCCCCTGGGATGCCCTTTTGCCATTTTACATTTCCTACCACGGCGCATAAAAAAAAAAAAAAATCACAGCAGAGGGATTCTTGCACGGGGGCTCGTTACCATCATCTCTTCTCTCGGCCGGTAATCGGTCGCTCCGGGAGCAATTATGGGCAGGGGAGAGAGATGGACACCTCGTCCCATCGTTGAGAGATGCCACGGCAGGCACTAGAGCTGAAATTGGGATGAAAAGTTCCCACCCCCACGTATCCCAGGCTTTGATTCCCATCGTTGTCCCCAGCCACAATAACCCTTAAACATCTGCTTAAGTCGCACCAGCCGTCGATTTTGGCTGGATTTAGGCACCAGGGAGCAGATTTAAGCACTGCTCAAACGTGCTACAGGTGGGCAGTGCCTGCAGGATTTCCCCAGTACAGCCTGCAATAAATCCACCCATCATTTGACATGGAAAAAACCCCACCCCAATGTATACCAGGGGGTGGGGAAAAAAAAAAAAATAATATAAGAAAGTCTTCTTTAAACTCTTTTATAAAAGGTTCCACAGCCTGCAATAAATCCACCCATCATTTGACATTAAACAAAAACCCACCCCAATGTATACTGGGGGGTGGGGAAAAAATAAAGTCTTCTTTAAACTCTTTCATAAAAGGTTCCCAGAGAGCTAGAGGCATTGCTCCCAACATCCCTATCATATTAAGGCACCTAATTAAGCCATTGTCTAATTGCCTTATTTGTTTGTCACAGTTAAAAACCACTGCTATTAACCCCAATCCTGAGATGAGCAGCTCGACTCTGAAGCCTTCAAGGTCCTTCCCAACCTGGAGCACGGTCTGGGGAGGCAAGAATCCAGAAAAGAGGAAGAATTCCAAGTTTTTTGCCCAGTGATTTGACGAGCTAATGAACTGATGAGAAGAGGGAAGATGCAGAAGAAAACACTTCCCCCTGTAGCCACAGCTGTATGGCTCAACATCTGTTACTTCTATATTTCGGGTACCCGATTCGCAGATGCTACTTCCAACACCTGCCTCCTTTGAAACATAAACCAGATGATATAATTAAAAAACGTGCCTTCGTTTTAAAGGCAACTCAACCGAAACAAAAGTCATTTTTAAAAAAAGGAAAACGAAAATAAACAACCGACAAACCAAAACAAATAGCGAGCAAATTAATAGCCTCACCTGGAAGCCAACTCACAAATGAATTAAACACGAGTTGACAGAGCACCCTGAGAATCTTTAAAGCTCTAATCAGGAGTTGACTTGAACCATCTGCACCTCCGTGAAGGCTTTTTTTATGGGAAGTGCCTACAAATTCTCCTAAAGCATCCAAGGAAGCGGATAGGGGCGCTGACGACAGCTGGTAACGACCCCATTTGTCTAATTTGCAGCCATTCGTGCATCTTTTGAGCTGCAGAGAAATTTCTCCCACTCCAAAGCCCTCATCCTGAAGTTCAGGTGCTCCTCGGAGGCAGACGAGCGTAAAATCCTATGGGAATGCAAGTTACTTGGCAATCGATGCCCAAAGTCCTTTACACCAAAGGTAGGGAAGAAACCTGGAGAGAAGCAGGAACCCTGCTCGGTCTGGACTACGCGGGAAGAGGAAAGAAAATAGTTATCTGCTGTTTCCCAGCTAATACAAGGCTTTCGGAGCGGGGATGCCATAATCCCCCCTTCTCTAACACCACGAATTAGTTGTTTTTCAACGTTCCCCGCAGATGAAAAACCTTCCGGAGATGTCCCCACCAGGACCCGGCAGATGTTCCGGTCCCAGAACCTGGCAAAGGTTGAGCATCTCATCTCCTTCCACCCCGCAGAACGACCAAGGCTAAACAGTGGGAGGGGTGGAAAAAGAGGAAAAAGAAGAAAAAAAAAAAAAGCAGTAAATGGTTGAATTTGCTGTTCACGGCAGCGGAGAAGCTTCCGAGCACACCAAGGCAGGGAACCTGCTGAGTTAAAAAGCCCATTTCCACGTCGTCGCTCTACAGGTGCTGGTCCAACTTGGACAGAGCTCTAATAACAGTAATCACCGCGCTAAGCCTGGACCAGCTTGAGGCTTTAGATCCTTCCTCTCCTTTAGATCCATCTTTAGATCCATTCCTCCTCCTTCCTTCCTCTAATAGCATTAAAATCCCTCCGGCCGCAAGAAGAACGTTAAAATGGGGTTCTAACCAAAGCAGCTTCTTATGGGCACACCTGAAATAGGCAGGTTATCAAATTGGCAGCTACTAAGGCACCATAAATGTCTTTAAATGACTTTTAAGGGGGTTTTCCTCCGTAGGCAAAAGAAAAAATAAATAAATAAGTCTGCCCATCACTTCAGAGACACGTCAAATCGCTCTCGGTAAATTTTTACGTCGTCTCCTAAGTTAGGCAGAACCTGACTCCAAGTTTCGATGCTTGTGTTTTAATACATTTTAATATATATTGATGATTTTATGATTTCCCAGTTCTACTGCAAAGACCTTCTTGGCCAGCCAGGTTCCCACATCTCCAGAGCTCAGCTCCGTTCTTTTGGTCCAAAATATTGACTTTTCCTCTTGCTTTCACCCATATCTTACGTTCCACCGATCCATGAAGCACCCCTGATCCCCACCATGAGCTCCAGGGATGCCCACCATCACTGCCCCAAGCCCCCAAGAGCCTTGTGGTTAGGATGCTTAGTGTTTTTAACCACTTCAAAGAAGAAATTATGGGCTGTATTCAACAACCACCTTTATGAAGCACTGGTTTCCAGTCCCTCCAGCTGCCCACCTGCATGGAAGGATGGATCCCAAAGGACCACTTGCTCAGGAAGGGTTGAAAACTCCATCGCACAACAGGGAGGCATCAACAACCTCCTGTAATAATTCTTTCCCCTACACGATTTTGCAACTCTCTGCTTACCAGCTAAATTAAGCATTAATGAAAAATAGAACAATTTGTTTTCAGATTCTATAGGTTCCCAGTAATAGAGATTACTAATGTTTTATTTTGGGGCACTGCTTTGCTAATTTAAACTTCTTTTTTTTTTTCCTCATTCCGCAGACAATTCATTTAAATTGAAGAGGCCAGGTTCTCGCTAATTTTATTAGCATTTGGCCCTTTTCCAGCTTGTCTTAATCAAAACCCTCATTATTTATTTTTTTTTTTTGCCTGGCTGTGGAGGCTAATCTAGCTATTATACGGAGAGTAAATTGGAAGCAGAAGGGAGAATTTTTCTTCCTGAGGCACATCCTTGAGGCATCCCTGAGGCTCCAAAGGGAAGCCACGTCTGTGCTAACCCGGTGCAGATCTTCACTTTCACCCTTCGTTTTGGTTTTAAAAAGAGGTGGAAAGGTCTAGCACAAGCTAAAATGGAAAATGGCAAGGAGCAGAAACCCAGCTGACACGTTCTAATAGGAATAAAATCCATCTCGGAGAGGCACGTTATCCCTCCCCCAGCTGCTAACCCTCACTACATGCTTTTTTTCCTCCCAAAAATCCAAATGATCATCGCACCTGGTTGAACTTGGAGCTCTTTCTATCATATCTAGTTTTGGATGATGCAGGTCTGGGGTCATTCCACAACTTGGTGATGAAGTCTCCAGGGAAGAGAGTGTGGAGGAAGGTGGCAACGGAGGCAGGGAGGGACCATACAAAGGCTGGCATGGGAAGGGACAGCTCAGGGACCTCTTCAGTGACCTTCACAACAAAAAAAAGGAGAGGGAGGGGATGAGTCCTGCAAGGAGAGCAATCAAGGACCCAACCTCCAGAGAAAGGAATGGCAGAAGCTTGGGAGACAAAATGAGAAAAGACAGAGAGCGTTCAACTGAGTCAAGGTTAAGGAAGATCGAGAGAGGTCATCCTCCCTCTCTGCTCTGCCCTGGGGAGGCTCCAGCTGGAGCACTGGGTCCAGTTCTGGGCTCCCCAGTTCCAGAAGGAGAGGGAACTGCTGGACAGGGGATGGCAGAGGGCTACAAAGATCACAGAATCACAGAATCACACAGAATTGTGGTGGTTGGAAGGGACCTCAGAGATCATCGAGTCTCTCTGCTGAGGAAAGGCTGAGGGACTTCTTGGGTCTTTTGAGTCTGGAGAACACAAGACCAAAGGGGGGATCTGATCAAGGCCTATAAATCCTTCAGGGGTGGGTGTCAGGAGGATGGGGCCAGGCTTTTTTCAGTGGGGCCCAGGGACAGGACAAGAGGGAAAGGGCACAAACTTGCCTACAAGAAGTTCCACCTCAACATGAGAAGGAACCTCTCTCCTCTGAGGGTGTCAGAGCCCTGGCAGAGGCTGCCCAGAGAGGTGGTAGAGTGTCCTTCTCTGGAGACATTCCAACCCCACCTGGAGACGTTCCTGTGGGACCTGCTGTGGGTGGCCCTGCTTTGGTAGGAGCTTGGACTAGATGATCTCCAGAGGTCCCTTCCAACCCCATAGCATTCTGGGATTCTGTGAGTAAGGATGAGAAAAAGCAAAATTTAACTCTCAACTCGGAGGAAGAAGAGGAAGGTTTTAACAACCAGGTATTAAACAGCAGCTTTTGGAACAAGGAGCTGGATCTTGCCAAGAAGTCTGTGGAAAAGATTAGAGAATATTTATTTGGCTGAGTATCATGAAATTCAATTTGGTACCTGAACCTCAGTGATTTATTCCCGTGACAAGAAACCCCGCAGTCAGGGAAAAGCTGCGGAGATCAGAACTCTTTTTTTTTTTTTGACAAAACATTTTTGACAACAAGTTTTGACTTGTTTTTGACAAGTTTTTCCTCTTCAACCTAGAGATCTATCCAGCCACAGTTTCTACAAGCAGGTATAAATCTTATTTCTAACGAGAGAGTCTTCACTAGGGGTTCATGGCAAAGTCAGGATTGAGTATTAAGCTGGAATTCCCCTGATGGCAAGTTCTCATCTTTTCATTAATGCCTGCAACAATTAAATAGTGAATCCACAGCTTCTTACTAAGCTGGGAAGAATCAACCAAGCCGTAGAGGTGGAAGTCTTCTGCAGGGTGGGATTTGAACGCACAATTCCTTTTTCCAGTTGCGTTAATGCAGAAAAAGAAGTGGGATGCAATTCAAAATGGCAGTGGAAGTATAAGAAATAAGAAATCTAAGTTGTGAAAATACAGGATGAGGAAAAAGAGGACGAATACCAGCTCTGCAGAAAAGCATCCAAGGATTAGAACAGGTCATCGGCCAAACAGGATTTGTTTTCTGCTGGTCCAAGAAGGGTAAATAACACAGGCAAATAACTGGGGAAAAAAAAACCAACCCAAAAATCAGCAATGAATAGACATCTAGAAAACACAGCCCACAAACGAAGCACATGAGACCAGAGGTAGTTTAGTCCAGAAGAGGAAAAAGTCTACGGAGAGATATAATAACTTGCCAAATAGGGGAAAATGCTGATGCAAAGGCAATAGCAATAAGCAGATACACGAAATAACAGGCTTAAGTTACAGACCTGGAGATGCAAGACTTAGATTACGGGTCAGGGAGAACTTTCTAATGGGAAGATGGGTTAAAAATAGAGATACATTGCTTTTCCCCGCTCCTGTGGGATTTCCCTCTTTGCTTACCATTTTTGAAGATAGCTCCTTATCAGGAATCCTAGCAAACAGAGCCAGCATTTCCATTTCCTCGGCTAAAGCAAAATCATATTCAGTGTTTGTCTACCTCATCCTTAAAAAAGCACCACTAACAGATTCTACCACCTCACGGAGGAAATAATGTTTTCATTTTGAAAAGCAAGCCCTTATTTCAGCTACTCTTGCTTTGTAACTATGTAAAGATTCTAGAAGATGCTACTGGTGAGCTGGGTTTCCAATACCAAAACCAAAATAAAACAAACCAAGGAGAATACATCACACTGAACACAGCTGTGAGTCTTCAAATCCACTCTGGTGTCCTTCAGGTGTTGGGAAAAGTGACAAGGACAACAGGATGGAGGATGAAACGTGTTGGGTGTGACACACGTGTGCCAGCCTCCTCCTCCTTTGGCTATGAGTTACATTTGGGATTCTCCAAGGAAGCCACGGGGACTGACCCATAGACAACCCAGAAGAGGCAGGAGGTCTGCAGGATTGAAACCCACCGCTGTCAGCATTCCCAGGCAAATTTTGGGAGAAAAAGGATGTAACAGGAACATGCAAAGCGTTCTATGGAATAAGATAAATGATATATACACAGAAATATGATGGGAGAGCAGCTCTGAGGAAAAACACATGGGAGTCCTGGTGGACAACAGGATGCCCATGAGCCAGCAATGGGCCCCGGTGGCCAAGAAGGCCAATGGCATCCTTGTGGGGCATCAGGAAGAGTGGGACCAGCAGGTGGAGGGAGGTCATCCTTCTCCTCTGCTCTGCCCTGGGGAGGCCACAGCTGGAGCACTGGGACCAGTTCTAGGCTCCCCAGTTCCAGAAGGACAGGGAACTGCTGGAAAGGGGACAGCAGAGGACTACAAAGATGATGAGGGGCCTGGAGCATCTCTCTGATGAGGAAAGGCTGAGGGACTTCTTGGGTCTTTTGAGTCTGGAGAAGAGAAGACCAAGGAGGGGATCTGATCAATGCTCATAAATCCTTCAAGGGTGGGTGTGAGGAGGATGGTACCAGTCTTTTTTTCAGTGGGGCCCAGAAACAGGACAAGAGGGAACAGGCACCAACCTGAATGTAAGAAGTTCCATCTCAACATGAGGAGGAACTTCTTTGCTGTGAGGGTGGCAGAGCCCTGGCAGAGGCTGCCCAGAGAGGTGGTGGAGTCTCCTTCTCTGGAGACATTCCAAAGCCACCTAGAGATGTTCCTGTGGGACCTGCTGTGGGTGGCCCTGCTTTGGCAGGGGGTTAGACTAGATGATTTCCAGAGGTCCCTTCCAACCCCATAGCATTCTCTGATTCTGTGACTAACTAGCACTGTAACTACAGAGCAGGGAACAACTCAATGAACACAATTCTTGGGAGCGGAGGTGTATCTGAAAGTGCTGGCAGAACATGGAAAAATAGGGAATCACCTTAAGTACCTACGTGCATCTTTAAGGGTCTGCGTATTTTTTGAATGACAAGCACCAAGCTGTGGTACAAACATCTCAGAAATCCTTTTCCATGAGCTGCCAGCACTGCTTTCACTTCTACAGATGCCATTGCTACAAATAGACGCGGATGATTTTCCATCTATAGCTCCCTGCGTGGCCTCACACCACAGTTGGCAACGTCCCCCCCTGCACAGCTGTTTTTCCATGGGGAAAAAAAAAAATAATAATTAAAATCCCTCTTTTGCTACAGATCGATACTCAGAGAGGCACAACAGATGGCAGACCCAACCCCAGCCCTGGCCTTGCATCCTTTTGACGAGATTTTTTTGCGCTAGAAACCGAGAGAACCTTCAGCCAGGTCCAGTTAAGAGAGGCAGTTCAACTGCAGTGTCCTGGGCCTTGTGTCACGGGGCACAGATAAATCTCAGCTCTGCTCTACGTTTAGGGTTGGGATTTACGGTCCCCTTCAGGCAATTCAGCAGCATTTATTTTTGCTGCATCCTTGACCATCAGCAGAAGTCAGGGCATGGACCATCACACCGTTTCCCCCATCTGCACCCCGGTGTAAGCTTGAAAGCAGTGACCAGATGGATAGAAGCCCTGAGGTGCCACCAAGGTCACTTTTTACTGTGTCTCCAGTAACTGCAGAGGGACGCCCACGCTCCGCAGGAGCCCATAAACCAGTCTCTCTGATTGCCCTAGACTGAAGTGATGGAGAACAGACATGAGCTATGGAGGGAAGCAGAAAAGGAGTGTTCATGAAGCTGCCAGAAGTGGCTAAGGGTCAATAAAGTTCCCAATTTTGATGAGAGAAGAGAGCTGGGGTGGGAGGAAAGCACACCACACGCCTCTCCCATCACCAAGCAGCTCTCCGGCACTCAAAGGGCTCTCTGGACCTCCCAGCATCGGGTCCTTTTCCTCCAAGGGAGTCTGAGCCCTGCTCACCCTCTCACAGCAGCCTGTGCTGGCAACCTGACATCCTTAAAAACCTGCTGCAAGCTGCAGGCAATAATAAACCCCTGCAGAGTCTTTAGCTGGAGGTGGGAAATCCTCCTCCGCTCTTTCCAGGGGTTCCTACCGCAAAATGCTTGATGCTGGAAGGCACTGCCATCAGCTCCCCGGAGAACAGCAGCTTTGGGGGTACCACCTGGCAAGGAGGAGGTCAGTTTGCTCATAAATCTGGGTGACATCCCTGCCTCGACTCATCTTTGACATCCAAACCCTCCCGGAGAGCTTCTGCCACCGGTTCTTGGGCCACCGATTCGGGGGAGAGAAGGACACATCTCCTTTTTGCCTGACTTCTAGAAGCATCTCATTTAAACAGGCAGTTGCTTGCTACTGAGTAGAGAAAAGGAGAGGGATGAATTCAAATTAGTCATAATTTACTGACAAACATTCCAAATAAAATATACAACAAACCCAAGGGAACAGTGATTGTAATTTTTTTTTTTTTCCTTTTAATGAATCGGGGTTTGAAGTCATTAGCTTGTTGCCATAAAGCTCTCTTCTGGTAATTCACTGCTACAATTTTTTAAATAGTTCTATAAAAGTAAATGAATTGCTGGAATACAGCGAGCTGTATATTTTCCCCCACTTCTCTGAAATGCTCCCATCTCAGACTTTTTTTTTTTTATTTCCTGATGGGCTGAGAGTTACCTGGGTGCTTCAGCTCTGACTACGGGGCTTTTCTTTCCTCCAAGTGTTTCTCGTTATGGTCTCAATTAAAGGGAAAGCTTCTGCCTCCGTAGCTTGGCTTGACAGATGTTCTTTCCACAGACAACTCCTGCTCCAGACAGGCAAACTCTCCAAAGTGTTTCCCCTCTGCTTCCCAGCACATCAATTCATAGGAGCAGTCAAAAACTCACCGTCTCTGGTTACCCCCCACACCTCAGAAGGCAATTTAGGGAGGGACTTCTGACAAGGAGCGTCTAAACATCATCTTTATAAGAATTTTTCACCAAATCGTGCCTTTTTTTTTTTTTTTTTTTTAAGAGCAAAAGCAAGGACTTTATGCCTCCGGCGTGGGCAAGCAGGTCACGTTCCTTCCCTGCCCTCCATAAAATCCAACGCCTTCGTGCATCAGCCAGTTCTCCCTTGGGAACTCCAAGGATGGAGCTGGCCCACCTGGCTTTAAATTTCACATCCCAAGAAACAAAGAGCCCTTCGGGATGCGAAAGAGGCAGGAACGCCGTTCCCCAGAGCTGGGACACCAGCGGCATCCGCAAAAAAGGGCATCAGGAAAAGACATGGAAAAAGGGAGCAGGGAAATCAGCCCCCTCCCTTCATCCCACTGCCCGTATGGCTCTTTGTCACCCCCCACTTGGGATGGTTATTTGCAACCTCAGCTTATATAAAACCAGTTTTGTGATGTTTTCCCAGTTTCAAAGCCTTTTCCCCTGCCCCAGTCCCCTCATCTACCTTGCATTTACACAACTTTTTGTACTACTTTTTTTGTTTTTTATTGGGGGAAGCTGTTCATCTTTGAAATTGAAAAATTATTGAAAAATAAGCAAGAAAAATAATCAACCCACCTGATTTTAAACAACCAAACCATTAACTTCCCCCACGTTTTGCCGACAAGCTTTTTCAACGCCACCCGTCTCCCCATCGCATCCTTCCCCCCTTGTCTGGCATCACTAATATATATATATATATATTTTTGTTGCTTTATTATGAAGTTTGATGAATTCTGGAGGGTGTGCTGTGCTGAATAAATGTTTGATAATGCTACACCGAGAGGTGCAAAGGGCCTGACTTTGTTCCAGTCCAGGGGCGTGCTGGTTTTTTTTAAGCTCTGGGGAAGGAGCAATCAAGGCTTTTGTGGAGCTGCAGACAATGGGGACGGGCCACATGTTGTGCTGAAGCTCAACCTGAACAGCAAACAAGGGGGGGGGACGGAGGGAAGAGCCCCCACTACAAGGCTCTGCACGCCCAAGGCCAGCCACCGCCACCTCCCTTTTGGTTTTCCCTTAAGGAAGGGTCTCCTCTCCAAAATAAAGAGCATGAAGCTGTCCCTGTCACTCGTTGACTCTCCAAACCATCAAAAGTTCTAGAAAGAGGAGGCAGAAAAGCTAATAAATTTTTCTGGCTTCCTTTAGCTCCAAAGGACTCCCTGAAGAATTTTATCCAGCACAGCTTCAAGCCATAGGATTTGAAGCAAGAAAAAAAAAAAAAGCAGCATCCTACCAAGAGGTCATTCAGCTGTTTCCAGGCTAGGAAAGATGGAAAATACTTAAGTGCTCTTAATATGCACCAGGAGTAGCTCTCTGCACTACATCTGCTCTGGTTTTGGAAGGGAGGAAGCGGAAGAAAGTTCTGGATACGTTACCACCGACGTGGTGGCTCTCCGCGCGCCGAAAACCCAGGGGATGGCTGGGGACACAGGGTTTGGTTTGTCTGGGTTTTGTTTGCTTGGTTTTTTTGAATAACAAACAGCTTATTTTGGTCCAGCAGAATATTACCCAGGTACCTGAGCACCGTGCCCTCTTCTCCAGGCTCCTCGCCGTCGGGTCCAGCATCCCGGCAGGGCTTCATTTTTTATTTCCCGGAGTTACAAATCATTAAATCGCCGCACCTACGGAGAGAGCTGCACCTGCCGACAGCCCGAGCTCAGCAAGGGGCTTTCAACTCATTAATGTTCTCAATTATCAAGGCAAAATCCAAAAAACCCACACACTCATGTTTTTTTATTCTCCTTATGGCTGTCGGACTTTTGAAACCTCTAACCCCTCAACGACGCACAGGTTGGGTTTGCATCGGCGCTGGGTTCGGGGGGTTTTGATGGTCTCGGGTCCAACCACCCGCGGGTTTTTATTCAGGTTTATGTTTAGCCAGTGCTGCCCAAGCCCAGGAGTGCTGTAGCATAAATAAAACCATAGTAATTATGAATAAATAACCTCTCCACCTCCGGCACCGCAGCCCAGCTGGCCTGACTCGCCTTCGGAGGAACAGCTCGCCTTTGGCTCTATTATTAGGGGAGCCTTTTCCATATTAACTAGATGTTTTGAACTGGAAGTGTGTATCATTTTAACCGGGCTAATAATACCCATTAGTTGTATTTTGATGAGATTAAGACTTTTATTAGGCTAACGTATTCAAAACACTGCATTTAGGGTGTGTTCATAAAAGCTCCCCTTTTTTTTATTTCCAAAGCTTATGCCAATTTTACCCCAACGCCAATTTAGAGTTAATTCTGATTAACTCTGACATTAAAAGCAGCACTAGCAGACCCTGTATTTTCCTAGAATCCATGCAAGCAACAGGAAAACAGTGGCACAGTTAAGCTGTTCCAGGGATGAGCAACACAAGACCTTACAATCACAGAATTGTCAAGGTTGGAAGGGACTTTTAAGATCATCTAGTCCAACCATTAACCTAACTCTGATTTAAAAACAAAAAAACCCACATCTCTAAACTCTAAGCAAAGTATAAACAGTTGAACTTGACAATTAATCCTTGGCGTTTGCTGCTTGTTTCTATTTTTCCTCCTCAGTCAGAGCAAACAAATACTGCAACCGCCGATAATTAAAGATTTCTTTTAACAACAAGCGTGCCAAATAAGCCGCTTCGCACATAGCGGGGCATGAACTCTATTCTTCACAGGCAGCAAATTGTGCCACCCAATAAGTAGCATTAAAATGGTAATGCTGGCTAGCTGAGCCCTTAATTGGTTGAATCAGAGAGCCAGGAGCATGCTTGTGCAATCAAGAGACCCCTATCTGGCCTAAATGCCGGAGTTTTAAACAGATGTCTTCAAAAACAGAGGAAAAAAAAAAAAAGGGAGGGGGGAGGGAGAAGCCCAGGGAAGGGAATATAAAAGGATTTTGCAAAACAGGCTAATCTCAGCCTCTGTATGCATAGATGCAAAAAGAAGATATTCTGCCCCGACGTTGCTTTGAAGTCTTTTGACCTGGACAGCATGGATCACAGGTGGCGTCTCAAGGCAGCCACCCTTATGCTAGGGAAGAATAAATTCATAGAGAAATCTTTAGTGTAAACATCTTTCCGGCTATAGAATCATGGAGTGGTTTGGGTTGGAAGGGACCTTAAAGATCATCCAGCTCCAACCCCCCTGCCATGGACAGGGACACCTCCCACTACACCAGGTTGCTCCAAGCCCCATCCAGCCTGGCCTTGAACCCCTCCAGGGATGGGGCATCCACGACCT
>JAOQGL010000019.1:1910944-1921036 GCA_027564165.1 Gallinago nigripennis
CATCCAGCCTGGCCTTGAACCCCTCCAGGGATGGGGCAGCCACGACCTCCCTGGGCAACCTGTTCCAGTGCCTCACCTCCCTCACTGTAAAGAATTTTTTTCTAGTATCTAACCTAAATCTCCTAAATCTTATAGAATCGATAACGCTCCTTCAGTCTTACGCCAGGACTTTCTAATGCTGCTTTCCTAAGTGAAAGGAAATTTTTGCCACCTGATTTCCACGAAAACAAAAAATGAAAGCTATGTTATCTACAAATATTGTGAGTTCCAAAGATCTGGCAATTCAGCTTGTGAAGAGTCCTGCATTTCTTTCTTTTGCCCCTATCCCCAAAATACGTACGTCTCTTTTTACGCATCTCCAGAGTTTGTGGAAGAAAACCAGATTGAAGCCTTGGGTGTAGGAGATCGATCCCTGCTCATCTTTCCAGTTTCTGCCTGGAAACTTTCCCTGAATACAAGCTTCAAAAAAAGAATTGCCAAGTTTGATGCTATCATCCGTAAGCACGGAGCAAGCTCCATCCTTCCTGTCTTCTCCTCCCCAGCAGGTCCTAAACCAGAGAACACCTCACTGATGTTCTTCCTCTTGAGGGAAACCACCTCCTTCCCCTCCAGCAGACAGGTATGAGCCCCAACCTAGTCTTGAAGGGTTTTGGGGGAACACCAAGAGCTCTGCAGAAGGCTCCTGGACTCTCCCACACCAAAAGCGGGAATCAGAGCAGGAATCTCTCAAGTAGGTTTCCCAAAAGCCAGAAGACGGAAGAAGGAGCAGAGTTTGTACCAAGGACATCGTGATCTCCAAGGCTGCAGAGACCAGAGTCACTGCTTAATGCTATTTAAGAGTATGTCTGGCAGGGAAGAGGAGTGACAGCCCTAAATGATATTGCTGGTTCAAGCTCCCAGCGAGACAGCAGAAATTATTCTGAGTTATGAAGCAGTGTCCTAAACGAGAAACTGTCAGCGGAGGTTTCAGTCAGGATAAAAACTTCAAAGTAGCAGTAACAGTACTAAAAGAGCCTTCAAAAGACATAAAAGTTATAGATTTGCATTTCCTAACCCAATATCACGGCCGTGATGGCTGTGTGGAAAGGAGGACAGAGTCACACGGTGGTCTTTTTCTTCGTAAATAAGAAGGAATTGACCACAAAATTGGAAAATCAGCTGTTTGAGTGCAAGTGATCAGGGCTTGATTGCATTTATTATGGGAAAGGAAAGGGTAGTCTAAACCCTAATCACACACACGCAGCTTTTAAAGGGCCAGTTTCCCAAAGCTCAACACAATTTTAAAGTCAAACCAGTCGATCAAATCGGGATTAAAAACAACCAACTACATATAAGCAGGAATTATTCTGTTACCACATGCTTTTAAAAAACAAAACAAAGAATACAGATGCCCAACAAACCCGTTTCACAAAAGGAAAAACACAAAGCAAGAAGAGAGATGCCAGTCTTCCTTAACGGGGAAGAAACTAAACCAAATATTTTTAATTATCATTTAAAAACTCAAGAGGAAGCTAATGGTAATCAATATGTGACAGAACCCGGGAACTGTCGAGTACAGATAAGGGAAGTATAAGGACAATAAAAAGAAGTCTGTGACCGACGTAATTGAAACAGTCTGGGATGTTATTCTTTTCAAAAGACACCACCTACACCTTATTAGCAAATGAATCCATTTTGGGGATTTATCCATATTAGTACAGCCCATTACTGAACACGAGTGGTAGCGTCGATAATAGAAAAAAAGGCGGTAAGCGTTCAACAAACATTCCCATCCCACAACTGGGAAAGAGCCAGCCGACATAAGGCTGTCAGGGGATGACAAACACAACATCATCCCAATTACTTTTTGGAACGTAAAAATATCAGCTATGAAAGATGACATTCCCCTCCCCTAATTTCAACTTTTATTAATGCCTCTCAACAGGAGCTTCCAGAAGCTAGCGTTTAGTTTGCAGAGTATCTTGCCAACATAGAGGTCTGATTAAATAAGGAGGAACACACACACAAAAAAAAACCTCCAAGAAAATCAGCTTAGGCCACACTAAATGCATTAAAGACATACCTGAGAAGGGGAATCCTCTCCGACAGCGGAGCAGGCGCGTTCCAACCGGGAATTCCGCAACAGCCATTGCTGGGAAAGGGTTGTGCAGTGATGCGGGGATCTGGGGAGAAGAAAAACAAACAATAAATTGTTAGAAACTCTTAGTTTTTCAGATATATCGAAATAAAAGCATAATAAATGGGAGAGGTCAGCAAAAAAGCACCATCTAGATCATTTGGCTCAGCCCTGCGACAGACATTTCACGTTGCAGCCCAGCCAAAATCAAGCAAGGGGCTGCAGAAGGAGCACAGTCTGTCCTACAGCCCAAAAAATAACAGCTAAAGAGCTGACACTGCAACCTGGTGACCCACCAAACTAAAGCCATTTTTTTGGGTTAAGTGGGAAAAGTCCCTAAGAGGAGTTGGTTGAGGCTCTACTTCAGTATGGTAGGCAGCTCCGATAGCCGTAACACAGAAGAGAAAGTTTGGAAGATGACTTGAGATGAAGAAAAATAATTACGAAGGAATTATTAACCAGAGTGGATAATAAGGCACTAAAGGAGACCACGTGAAGAGGAACTTCTTTCATTTGGGGGTGGCAGAGCCCTGGAAGAGGCTGCCCAGAGAAGTCATGGAGTCTCCATCTCTGGAGACATTCAAAACCCACCTAGGTGGACCTGCTATGGGAGGGGGTTGGACTAGATGATCTCCAGGGGTCCCTTCCAACCCCTTATTCTGTGATTTCATAGAGGAAAGCTCAAGGAAAAGTAATAAACTGAAGTAACCAAACAAATAGCACAAGCTGGACAATCCTAAACTCTTCGGTCTCATGGAATGTATTGTCCAGTGGTGGACACGGCCAACTCACAGATCTAAAACCAACAAATCACTTCTATCATTGAAACAACTGTCAGAGAACAACCAAAACAGGTAACAGCTCGATGGACTGGGCATTCACACAGTACGACAAAGATCTGGCTTCACATCCTTTCACCATTTCATTCCGCACAGGAGATTCCTCCCACACTAAGACGTGCGTCCAACCTGTTGGAAGCTTCTTGCTGTGCAAGAAGCAAGAGCATTTCTTATTCTGATCAGGAACTCTGTCCCGGGGATGGAAAACGCCTTCCTCGTTAGAGCTGATACATGCATCCCTCCAGAAGTGGAGATTTTAGGTAAAATATTCCATTTGTTCCAATTTCAAAAGAAAGCCCTCATTGCCCTCACCATAACAGCTCCACAGTCCCATCCTTCCTCTCTACAACAAGGTTGGAGAGAGCACAGGGTTTGCAGATGTAAAACCTTCACCATCAGATGGGGAGGGACTCTTGGCCAGGGAGGGGATCCATGGGACAAGGGGGAGATGGAGATGAGATCTGGAGAAGAACTCCTTTGGTGTGACGGTTGGCCCAGGCTGCCCAGAGAAACTGTGGCTGCCCCATCTCTGAAGGGGGTCCAAGGCCAAGTTGGAGGGGGCTTTGAGCAACCTGGTCTGGTGGGAGGTGGCCCTGCCCATGGCAGGGGGTTGGAACTGGGTGGTCTTGAAGGTCCCTTCTAATCATAACCACTGTATGAACTCTATAACCAGCACCACACTTAATTGCGGTGCTGAGGGACATGGTGTAGGGGATGACTTTGTAGAGTAGGGTAGATGGTTGGACTCTATGATCCCAAGGGTCTCTTCCAACCTAGACAATTCTATGATTCTATGATTATTCCAAAAGAAATGGTAGAACGCACCCAGACCCAGGTGATTTTATCAGGAGAGCAAAAAAAATCCAAGAACAAGCTTCTCCCTGAGCAAAAACTGCAGCTGAACTGCAACTGTGGGCACGAAGCCACCAGGAGGTTGTACCCATGGCCACCTCCACCAGCCCAGACAGAGCTCCTGATACCCCTTAACCCAGCCTTGTCATTATCAGCTTCACGCTCAAGTGAAGAAGAACGAGGTGCCAGGACCCGGCAAACAAATGGGCTGCGACAGAGTTACAGACACGACACAGAACGCAGAGCTCAAGGAGTAAAAAAAAAAAAAGAAAATAAATTAAAAATCAGATTTTTCCCCCCCTCTATCGCCGCAGAGATTCTCTCGCTGGTGATTTATACCTTAATTTTGCCCGATAATGTCTGCATTTGTCTCTATACTGGTTGTTGGCTTCCCCAAGGAAAGCAAAAAAAAAAAATCCAAAAGCTTTTGAAAGCTCCGAGAGAAATGCCGCTCTTCCTTCCTCACCCGGCAGGCATATTTATGGCATAATCCAAAGGAATAATTACTCCAAATGGGAGAGCATCTCTCTGCGCGATCAGCGGGGCCGCGTATAGTTACGATCAATGCTGAGAATATATGTCCCGGTATTTTCCACGGGACAGTCCATCTAATGCCAAGAAACCCATTTCCCACCATCCTCCTCCTCCTCTTCCTCCTCCTTCCCACCTCGTTTCAAAGAGGAGGCTGGTTTTGCATTGGAACTCCGAAGGCATCGCCACCCACCAGGGCCCTCTCTCCCCCACGAAAGAAATACCTTTTTAAATTATTAAACGCTGCACTAAAAGAAAAAAAAAATCAAATCAAAACGCCGCCTGCGAGAAACGCAGAGGAAAGGCAAAAAAATGTTTACAATAACACAAAAATCTTTGGGATTCACTAATTGGTCTATTTGTTTCTCTGCACATACTCAAGATCCAAGTTCCTCCCTTTACTTGTAAATCACTCGCGTTCCTCGGCATCGGGGTTCCCGGCGAAATAAGTTTGTTTGCCCCAATTCCAGGAATCCCCCAAAAGAATTCTCACTTTCCAAAGAGTTGCATCAAATACTAATTACTCGTATTTGGAGTAAATGAACATAAGCTAATAAATTTACAAATTCAATTACCGCCAGCTAGCCGATGACTTTTGATTTAATTGCTATGGATTGCCCTTTAGACATCATCATGAAATTAATAGAACACGCCGGTAATCGATAGCTCCTGATTAATCGATTCGGAGCAGCCCTTACGAAGGCCCTTTAACCTTCAGACGTCGTTATTTATTACCTTATAACGCCAGCACGGGCATTCCCGGGGCAAAAAGATATATTTATATATTTTGGGAGGGATTTAGGAGAGCAGCAAAGGTAGCTGGCTGCTAGACAAAGTTCAAGGTGTGTGGCAAGATGGGATTTTGCATATATATATATATATATAGGGGATCTCACCCTTGAAGGTTAATTATCATACTCCTCATTAATACACGATCAAGGTCTTCTCACGAGTGGAATAAACAGTCATCCTTCATGGGTGATCTATTTTATTTATTCAGTGAGGAATATTTAAAAGCCTTCAACTCCGCCACCGCGGATTTGTTCGGTACCTGTTGGCGCTTCGGGGGAAAAAAATGATATTTTAAATATTTTCACATGTGAACAGACTTTCTAGGAATCCACAGCCTGAAGAACAACATCGGGAATGGATGCCAACAGGATGCAGCATTTTCACACCAATGGGAGCTTCCCTGCCTAAAACACTCGTGTCCATCAGTAGAGCATGGATTGGTTTCCGTTGTCAAGGAACGCTGTAGAAATGAAACACCTTTCGATGAAAGGGCAACACCTTGATCTTAGGAAGAGCCACAGATGGAGAAAGAGAACAATATTTCAAAAGGAAGAGAGTATGAACAGGGAACTGCTGGAGAGAAGACAGCAGAGGGCTACAAAGATGAGGGGACTAGAACTTCTCTCTGAAAAGGAAAGGCTGAGGGACCTCTTGGGTCTTTTGAGTCTGGAGAAGAGAAGGCTGAGGGGGGATCTGATCAACACCCATAAATCCTTCAAGGGTAGGTGTCAGGAGGATGGGGACAGTCTTTTCTCAGTGGTGCCCAGGGACAAGAAAAGAGGGAACAGGCACAAACTTGACCATAAGAAGTTCCATCTCAACACAAGGAGGAACTTCTTTCCTTTGAGCACTGGAACATGCTGCCCAGAGAAGTGGTGGAGCCTACATCTCTGAAGACATTCCAAATCCCACCTGGACACATTCCTGTGGGACCCACTCTGGGTGGACCTGCTTTGGCAGGAGGTTGGAGTAGATGATCTCCAGAGGTCCCTTCCAACCTCATGTGATTTTGTGATACAGACCCAACTCCAACCTGCGAAAACCTTTCGATTTTGCTAAGATAAGGTTTTGATACCACACTGTGCCCTTTGTGGAGGGGACAGCCATCACCTCTCCCATCCCAGTGGGAGGCCATGAGCATGGACCTTTGGTGACAGCAGGCCATGCTTGCCCTTTCTTCTCACCCCAAGAGAAGCAGCGACACAGCTGGGCTCCTACAGGTCCTCCTCCTTTTAAATTCAGCAGATTTGAGGGGAAAAAAAGATAGAAAAGGCCCAAAAAAGCCCAGATCTTTACTTAGAGACAACTTTGGCAGTCAAGACCTCTGATGTCATCTGTGGCTTCCACCCAATTTCCTAGCCGGCCACATTCCCAGCATCCCCATAGCTACTTCTCTTGGCAGACGCGCAGCCCAATTTTTCGGCACCTGCATCTGAGGGCAACCCTCCAGGCAGACAGCTCTCCTACTGGGGACTCCAAGCCCTGGAATAACTCCTTCATTCTGAATTCCTATCAAAGTAAATCCAAAAGTAATAAGGTTTTTTGATGTATCAGTGTCCTCCATCTCCCCTATACCTCTACAAGGCACTCGTTGCATCAGGGTGGTGGGAGAAGCAGCACCCACCATGGCAGATGTCCCCATGCCCACAAATCCAGAGCCAAATGAAGGCCATCTACCAAAATTAGGATGGGATGGACACCTCTGTGTAGAGATTAAGTTTGATCAGCCTGCAGCTTCGTGGTGTCCCATCCCCATATCTCACCTTCTAGAGATTAGCCACGACGCTCTCCAGCTGAGACCGCTTCATTGCTCTACCCATAAAATAAAGAGTTATGAAAGCATTTATAAAATTCATAGAGTTGTCCAGGTTGGAAGGGACCTTTCAGATCACCTAGTGCAACCTTTAGCCCAACACTGACAAAAGCCACCACTAACCCATGTCCCTCAGCACCCCATCTGCCCAGCTTTTAAATACTTCCAGGGATGGAGATTCCACCACTTCCCTGCACAGCCTCTTCCAAAGGCTTGACAATCCTTTCCATGAAGAATTTTTTCCTAATATCCATCCTAAACCTCCCCTGGTGCCACTTGAGGCCTTTTCCTCTTGTCCCATCACCTGTTCCTTGGGAGAAGAGACCAACCCCCTGCGCCTACATCCTTCTTTCAGGGAGTTGGAGAGAGCGAGAAGGTCTCCCCTCAGCCTCCTTTTCTCCAGGCTCAACACTCCCAGCTCCCTCAGATGCTCCTCACAAAACCTGTGCTCCAAAGAAGTTTAGCTGTCATCGGATCTCTTCACTACTCCAGTCTGCTGGTCCTGGCCCTGCAGAAAAGCCATGTCCTCCAGGCAGGACAGCATGTCGGCCGGGGTGAGCCAAGCTGGAAGGAAGGTCACACTAACCTACAGAGAGTGTTTGCAAAAAAACTCACTGCAGAAGTCAAGCACAAAGCTGGAGTCCAGGAAATGATGTAAATTGAGTTTGTCTCTGCTGACAATAGCTCTTGATTTGAGGCTTCCAGAGCTCCTGAGGAGCTTGCAAATTCTTTCCCCCCCCAACCTCTCCCAGTCACAGAGCACAGCAGTCTCAGGATGAGAAAAAAAGAGATGAAAAGGGGAATGGGGTGCTGTGCTCATTCAGACACTTCTGCCAGGTCCAGCTGTGGGTCCAAACTCCGCTTTCACAGGGGCTGCACGAGTACAGAAGAGAGAACCAAACCTTCCAGCATCTCCCCAAACTGCAGGACAAAGTCAGGAGATAAACTCAAAGACCTAATACCAAGGTTCAATATTTCCTCCTCATAAACAGGTCAAGACAAAGGAGGGGAAAAAACCCAAGTAAAAAGGCATTTCAATATTTTAAATGTTGTCAAATTCACAAGGAAATGCTTTGAAATACAAAGGCTGCATTTTTTTTTTTATGGAATACATTTTCTGGTGTTTAAACAAAGCAAGTACCTGGCAACAAAACCCCGAGCCAAATTATTGTTAACAGTGAAACAATAATTGCAGCAATAAATAGGATATGTTGAAAATTATAGCAGCCTGAAAACATTTACCCCATCTGACAATATATGGGACAATTTAGCTCCTGGTGAGCAACATAATTTCTGTTTTTACTATTATATAGAGATTCCTGCAAAGTAAAGTTGCCATACACATCCATAAAATATAGATGGAGCGAAGTTACTTGAGGGAGCTGCACTTTTATCTTCCCTAAATAAACTTTCTGCTGGATGCTGTTGTCCTCGTTACCTGGTCATGCATTATAACACCTTTCCCAAAAGCCTTCCTCGGTTCCTGAGCAGGTTTTGGTTCACTCCAGGTGAAGCTGACCTCTTATCGATTAAGTACATCGACTAAAAAAAAATAAAATAAAATATCACGCAGCCTGTTCACCGTGGCTTGTATTTCCATTATTAGAACGGGGTATTACAGCAACACTGCCATGTGGCACTCTGCAATATGTCACATTTCTTCAAGCGACGGTGGCAATCCTGCTCAAAGCTATTTATAGCACTCTGTGTGTGCACACAACTCCCGGCACGGAGCTGGGAAAGAGAACTTCCCACGGGTACCAAGCCGCGGTGGAGCCTTGGACCCTCCTGCATCCCATCGCTGCCTGGAGCCAGGGGTTTCTCCGTGGCTCCTTTTACACTCCCAAATTCTCAGTTCTTCAGTGCCTTTGGAAAATAACCTTCCCTTTTCACAGCAAAAGCATATTGACTGCTTCATGCTCTCCGTGCGCATCTTTCCGGGTACCCCCTGCAGTAAGTCCAAGCATAAATAAATAAATCAAATCCAAACCATATATTTCCTTGAGATTGTTAGGGAAAAAAAAAAATCCTGCCCTCTCAAAATGCACGTTGTCTTCTGCTGTGGGCTGTTATCCCACTGTTCTGGGAACGCAGGGATCAAACCTGTGTGCTTTATGGGAGCCAAAGAGCCCAGAGCTTCTTCATGGTTTAGAAATTGCTAATTATCAACACACAGATTTTAGGCAACCACAAAGAGCTGAATAAGGAGCCTCCCTTCCCACGGAAACTTCTAGATACCAATGGTCCCCATCCTCAGGCGTTGCAGCACCCACCTTTTACGTGGCCTAAATCCACGCTGGATCGAATCCTAAATACTTGACAAAAGTACTTTTCGGCTTCATTAACGAAGAGAGAAACTCTGGAGCACACTCAGCGGGAACGTTACCTTGATCTCAACCCTATCACCAGCAATCTGCAGTCCCCCATCTCCCTCCTAATAGTATCAGTAAATATTTGTGCAGCATTTTAAAAGATGTAAAAACACCACTTTAAGGCTAACTACAATCATATCCAAAGATAAGCATTTTAACTGCCACATTATTCCTGAAAACTGTGCTTTTTTTTTTTACTGTTTTGATTATTGCAGATATTAGAAACTCTTGTTCCTTCAGCAGTTTAAAGTCTTTTTTTTTTTTTCCCCCTTCTCCTCTAACATTTGTATCATAATATAGAGCTCAACTATTTTTTCCAACTCGGTATCATTCTTCATCTCAGCTGGCTTTATTACAGCAATACCGAATGAGAGAGAATTGCAATACAAAGTAATTCACCGCAAAATGAGCTCACTAACAATAAGAAACAAGTACTGGCTTCGCCTCCCAAGCCAAAAAAAAAAAAAAAAAAGAAAGTACACATGGAAAAAGACAGAAAGAAAAAGTTAAAATTTAAGACGCGTGACCTTGCAGCAAAAGTCTCCTGCCTGGGATATTTTAAAAGGGAAAGTTTATCCGCCTTTTGAAGCGTTTACAATGAGTAGAGTTCATGGCATAAGTGTCTGAAAATAAATCACAGGTTAGCTACAGGGCTACAAAGATGAGGAGGGGACTAGGACATCTCTTTTAGGAGGAAAGACTGAGGGACTTGGGTCTTTTGAGTCTGGAGAAGAGAAGGCTGAGGGGGGATCTGATCAAGGCCCATAAATCCTTCAA